>SPJY01018792.1:250270-280372 GCA_005191435.1 Raddia distichophylla
CGGCGGCGGCGCGGCGGCGGGAGAGGAGGAGGTCGCCGGAGGGGAGGAAGACGGAGGGGAGGAGGTCGCCGAAGGGGAGGAGGATCGACTGAAGAAAAAGGTAAATTTCAGTCGTTCCCTTTTTTTTATAAACGTTTTTAAAGGAAAATCTAGATGCATAAATGTTGTATACCAATCCAAAAAATATATGTGGGAATAGACACGTATTAGAGAATATTTCTGAATTTTATTAAATTTTTTGAATTTTTTTACGTGGCTACACAGAAATAACAAAATTGTTCTCAATATCTAACGCTGGGCGTCAAACGGGAGACACGTCCGACGCCCGTCGAATGGTCCCCGCGTCAGATTTTGCCGCCAGTAGCTCAGCACCAAGAATGGTCACCGATGCTCTCATCCCCATGTAATCTCCTCCCATGCCCTCCTATTTCCTTTTTTATTTTAGATGCATGCCGTGCTTTTGTAAATCCCTTGATGTTCCCTAATTATGACAGTAACGATGAGAACCTCATTGAAATCCATCACCTTGGTGATCCCTCAGTGGAACTCACTTCTAAAGGCACTTCTGTATGGCTGTTGCACCAACAATCGTCAATGATTAGCATGGAAGATGCTGCCATAACGGCAACCATTAACCTTGAGCAGCCATGATGATGTATTAGGCTGATCCGGTTGTTCTTTCTGAAAGTCATGTATTCTGCAACCTGAGAACACAAATGTATTATGTATTTTGCAATCTGAGAATTGATGATGATATATTTTGCAACCTGATCAAAACCTGCTTGGATAAATGAGTTCCTGCTTGGATATGTTTTTTTTTATTTTCAACATGTATAAGTTTGAGAATATATGTATTTTGGAACCTGATCAAAACCTGCTTGGATCATGTAAAACCTGAGAATATATGTATTTTGCGAGAATCCATTTTTTGCACGCGTGCACACCTGGTTTGATTGCATAGCAAATGGACTCGACCATGTAAAATACTAGGAATGTTAGCGCGCCACTGGCGCGCCTGTCCATATTTAAATATTTAGACTTAGTAAAATAAGTGTATTATTGTTGCATTACATGAAAAGTAGCATTAGTATATAGTTAGATTCTGAGGGGAAGCATATAATGCAAAAAAAAATAGAATGTTTATGTGCAAACATGATGAACACAAAAATGTCCTGATCAAGAATTCAAAATACCGAAGTAGATATCGATGAACCAAAAGATGATCGAAAGAAATATATTCATAACTAAAAAATAGCATAAGATAAGAAGGACAAAAACACATATATGTATATATATATATGATGCTTGCGCCCATCATTAGTTCGAAACTTGCATTATAAAAACATTTAATTTTGGATGTTCTTTATACAGACATGGTTCAGAAACTTTTAATTTTTACTTTTTTCTACGTACCATAAATATAGCTAAAAAGTCGGAAAATAAAAAAAATATACCCTCAATAAGAAAGAGCGAACCATTTGTAAATTTCGACTTCGAAATAATTTGAATAACATCAAACTTTTTATGGATATTCTTTGTGCAACCATGGTTTAATTTTTGAAAACTTTCTAATTTTATGAATGTTTTGTGACCAACAAAAAAAACATTAGTTCCAAGCCTTTATTGTGAAACGTTTAAATTTTTGGAAACTTTTAATTTTGCATGTTCTTTGTGCAAACACGAATTAGGAACTATCTATTTTTTATGTTTTGTTACGATCTACCATAAATAAAACTGAAAAGTGGGAAATCGAGAAAAAACATGCCTGAGAAAGAGCAAACTATTTTGAAATTTGGACTTAAAAAAACTTTTGAATATCATAAAAAATTTATGAATGTTCTTTCTGCAGTCATGGTTTAATTTTTGGAAACTTTCAATTTTTTATGAATGTTTTGCAACCAACGAAAAATAAAATCCGTGGTTGCATGCCTTTATTATGAAAACTTTAATTTTTCAAAGAAAAAATAATTTTGGATGTTCTGTGTGCAAACATAGGTCGGGAATTTTTCTTTTTTTGTGGCCTAACATAAATAAAACTGAGAAGTGAAAAATCGAGGGGAAATATGCCATCATCAAGGAAGAGCTAAATTTTTTTTTGTGAATTTGGACTTAAAATATTTTTGAAGAACATCCAATTTTTTATGGATGTTATTTGTGTAGACATGGTTTAATTTTTGAAAACTTTTAATTTCTTTTATGTTTTTTGCGGCCTATAAGAAATAAAATAGTGAAGGGTTAAAAAAATGCATAGGCAAAACACAAGGTTGGGAGCCCAACTGAGCAAGACACTGACTCGCTATTTTGCAGGTGGAAGAGTTTATATATATAATAAGCGGGCACTGGAAAAGCACTCTGCTATTCCGACAAATATTTATTTATTCTTGCTTATCTTACTTTCCTAGTTGTTCTAACTAATGTGCGCGGTACAAAGTTCGTGGTAGGGAACTTCTTTGAGTCATCGTATTTTTCTGTTCATACGAAAGAAATTAATATGTGATTTTCCAAATTGGATAATTGAAACGATGCCCACTTTTGCTCAATCTATCCGGACCCTTTTTGTATAATAGGAATAAATTGGAATATAATAGGTGTTCCGTTTCATCTACGAACAGAACGTAAAAATATTCCTTGACTTGAATCTAGAGTTGTGTTGTATAACTGAGCATGAATTTTTTATCATTCAATGAGCATCTTGTATTTCATGATCGAGAGGATCGGCTACATCCGCGACAAGGAGGAGTTGTACCGCGTCGAGTTCGACTACGTACAGTGCTTTGCAACACGCGGGGAGGCTACACCCACTCTTCTTCCGCTGCTAACGTGCTGCAAGGGTAATGATCTGTGATCCCTGACTCGCTTGCTTCCTGGGTGGTCGCGGTAGAAAATTTTGTTTTCCGGCTAGCGTAGCACCGCGTACTCTTTCAGTTCCAGAGGATATGATCTAGCTCCATGTAATTAGGAGATCAACACATGCATGACATGTAACGGCATAACAGAATTAGGTACCGTGAATCATGTGCTACCGTGTAACTCTATCTCCCCCTGTACTATATAAAGGGAGGGGGTAGAGGCCATAGGAATAAGAATCATCTCATAGAGCATACGCTGTAATCATCTTGGTCATCTTGCATCCCGCATCTTGATCAATCATAATCTCAGAGCACAGGAAGTAGGGTATTACCTCGGCTGTGGGCCTGAACCTTATAAACCCGGTCTTGTGCTACCATCTGGTTTGGTTCTTGATTAGCGTCCCATCGTTCAAATTCATTACCGGCGGTGACCCCTAGTTAGTCACCAGTCGACACTCGTCAGCGTGCCGAGGAAGCGGAGGCCAAGCTCATAGTGCAGAAAATGAGGCGGCGCTTCCTCTCCCAAGTGCGCTCATGGCACTTGGTGTAGCCCCCACATTTTGTACTCCGGCGGAGGACGAAAGCGCGGCGGAGACGGAGCTCCGGATGGCGAAGGCTGGCCAGACCCTGGCGGAGGATGCGCTGGCGAAGTTTAAGGCACGGCCCGAGGAGGAGCAGGCCGCTGCTCAGAGGGCCGCACAGCGGGCTGAACCCTCGTGGGAGAAGCGCGAGCTTGCACAACAAGTCGTCTGGCTCCATGATGAGCTCCAGCTATCGCGGGAGGCCGCAGAGCAAGCGGTCCGGGCTAGGACCGGACTCGAGAAGTCCTTAGTCGCCGCAGTGGCAGCGTTTGAGGCCCGGGTTGGAGGAGATGAAGTCCGGGCTTCCTCGGTGGAGGCAGAAAAGATCAGGGCCGAGCTCACGGTCGCCAAGCTGGAGGCGGACGAGCTGAAGGCCGTACTGGCGAAGGCTCGGGCTGAGCTTCGCGGGGCTAAACTGGTCGCAGAGCATGCGACAGCAACGAAGACCGAGCTTGCGACCAAGATGGAGGAGGCTGAGAGGCGGGCGGCCACGCCTGGAGCGCCCTGCGTCGTCGGAAGGGAGCAGCTCGAAGCCCTTGGATCGCTCGCCCCTGGTGTTCCATGAGGCGCACCTTCACGAGCTTGATCGGACCGCGTATGGCGTCGTCGAGGAAAAAGTGAGGAGTGCGCTCACCCTGCACAAGAAGGTAAGCATCCTCGCGGTCGCGTGCTATGTCTTGGTGTTGACTTTTTTCATGACTTTTGATTCGTTCGCTCTCGCTTCAGTCCTATACCCTTCTTGCCTGCGCGGCCTTACTGATCGAGGAAGGGCGCTGGCAGGCCGACAATGATGCGGCGAAGCTCATTCGCCTATTTATGGAGCTTGCGCAAGCTCGGGCTCAGATAGAGCGTACGAGCGCGCTAGCCGCCGAGAACGAGGTTTGCTGAACCGCTCGTGCCGCCGATCTAGAGGTCAGGCTCCAGGCGGCGTAGGAAAAGGAGCAAGAAATCGTGGCAAGCTTGCCCAAGATCTGGCCGAGGAGCGCAATCGCGCGGAGGTGGACTCCAAGGAGCTAGAGACGGCCTCGTCCGAGCGGGAAACAACCGTACGCGGGCTTGAGGAAGCCCGCGACAAGCTCGTTGAGGAGGCTGCCGTGCTCTGGGAGGCCGGGGCGAAGTCTAAGGCTAAGGCGGAGTCTGTGTAGAAGCAGGCGCGGGACCTTGTCGCCGCCCAGGCTAAGCTGCGCCAGGAGAAAGATGAAATGGACTTTCGAGCCCTAGAGTTGCTTCAAGCGAGGAAACGGATCCGCGACCTAGAAACCGAGCTGGAGGAGCTCCAGACAATTCGCCGACTGTAACTCAGCCCGAGCCATTCTGTTCCTGAATTTTCGCGCAATATATCTTTTATTTCATCGCGTAGCGTACGGTGGCCGAAGGACTTAGCCTTTTTTCCTTTTGTTTTCCTTATTGCGTCAAATCGCGCGCACAGTGAGCTCCGCTGTGCAGCACAATGTCTCGCTGACAGCAGGGTCATGCTTGCCAGGCGCGGATGCGGAGGCGAAACAACCCCGCGACGGTTTATGTGCCCAGCACAAGCCACGCGTCAGGCTGATTTAACGTTTTCGGGCCTCGTTAGCATAGTTGGGCCGAATTCGCGCATTGGGCCTTGGCAGGCAGCGGCCTTTCGCCTTGCTGACAGCGGGGCCGGGGGCACGCGTCACATGGCGACTGGCGGGGTTGGTATTCCACGGGGAAGCGCGTGCGCGCGCGTCTCTTCAGCTCGCGTCGTGGGTTTTAATTACCCGTCCCTTCGCGCGCAGCGACGCTTAGGGTAGCCTGCGGCGTGATGGGACATCGCGCCGCCGCGGGCCTATAAAGTGAGATGCAGCGCGCTGCGTAGGATTCATTCTTAGTCTGCACACACTTTTGCCACTCCTCAGACCAGAGAGCAGCGAAAGGAGGTGCGCAAGACCATAATCGCGTAGTGAGAAAGAGAGAGAGACAGGCTGGAAGGATGTCTTCTTCTTCCTTCACCGATTGGGATGCGCGGCAAGAGACGGCGCTGGCGGACATGCCGACGTAGCCTCCGATCCAGCCCGCGCTGGATGAGGTGGAGGTCCACGGGCCAGCCGCGGGCTTCGTCGTCGCGGGGCAGGAGGCCACACTGGCGGAGCACGCACAGATTCACGGCGACGAGGTGGCGGCTGGAGCGCTGGCCGTCGCACTCGCGGCGGAGGAGGAGGAAAATGCGGTGGCGGCGCAGATCACAGCCGATGCAGCGTATGCCGCCGCGCTAGCAGCGGAGGAGGCGGCCTTGCCTGCGGCAGCGGCCGGGGGCGCCGCCGCGGGAGAGGCCATGGAGGGGGCCGCCGAGGCAGTGGCGGAGGACGCCGTGGTGGCACCGCCACCAACCATGGGCGCGAGCATCCATCGGCGGAGGGCGCGGCACCTGCGCGTTCCCGGGCCGTCAGGGCCCGCGCCGGTCCTGTCGTCGTCGTCGCCGCCGTCACTGGAGTCTGCCGCGGAGTGGGATTTAGGAGTTGTAGGAGCAGGCCTTGGGCGCCGCCGTAGCCGTAGTGGCGCGGTGCCCCTTTTGGTAGCCTGGGATGCTGGGCTGCCTTCGCTTGTACAACCTTTCATCCTTGTAAGATTTCTCTTGGCAATGCAGCTTTCTTGTTTGATGAATCCTCCTTGTCGAGCTTGCTCATTTTTCTTTATTGCGCAAATCTGTCATGCAAAAGTAGGAGAACTAGATGTAAAGTAACGAAGTTCTGAGGTGAACATAGTAATTTTAGACAAACGAGTTGATTGAAACTTTTGCTTTTGTGCTCACAGCCATCCAGCCCCCGGGCCGCGGCCAAGTCCAAGTGCGATCTTGGAGTTGGGTGCGGTCTAAAGACTAGAGTAACTTGGAAAGATTTCACGCAAATTCCCAGCCCCCGAGCTTTAGCAAGGCCGCAAGAGCGGCGCGGGCTTGGCAAGGCTAAGGACTTAGGAAAAATGTGCATAAAAGTTTCCAGCCCCCGAGCGTTAAGATGGGGCCCAAACCCGACTCCCAAAGCAAACCTGACATGGGCTTATTACCTTAGGCCGGGGGAGTTCCACACTGCGCGGAGCCTTACTAGGGTGCGAGGTGTCGGCTTATCCCATCGTAGGAGTGCTCCGGACTGCTTTATCCTTAGCCGTCGGATTTTGGCCACAGGCTTGTCTAAGATGGCCGTGAATGAGCGTGGCGTAGCTCGTGATTGGGGAAACATGCGCCTTTTTTTAATTGAATTGAAAGAGAAATACGACCTGATTAAGCGTAGATGCATCGTAGAAGGGAGATGTTCCATGAGCTAGGGAGCTCATTCCCGTCCTTGTCAGCCAGGCGTACCGAGTCCGTGTGAACCGTGGACACTACTTTTTATGGTCCCTCCCACTTAGGGCTGAGCTTGTTGGAGCATGCGAGGTTCTGAATGCGACGTAGAACCAGGTCTCCTACTTGCAGGTCCTCGTATGTACATTTTGTGCCACGTAGCGACGTAGGGTCTACTGGTAGCCGCAGCCCGTAGTAGGGAGTGCTCGCGGCGTGCCTCTAGTAGGTCGAGGTCGAGCTGCCGCTCCTCGTCGTTGGCCACGTAGCTGGCGACGTCAACGCAATCGGATCCTAGTCTCATTTCGGTTGGAAGGACGGCCTCCGAGCCATAGACGAGCCGAAACGGAGTCTCTCCCGTAGCCCGGCTGGACGTTGTCCGGACTGCCCAGAGGACTGACGGCAGCTCGTCGACCCAACCCTGTCGTTTTGCCTTGAGGGTGTCGTAGACTCGCTTCATGATGCCTTGCATTAGCTGTCCGTTAGCTCGCTCAGCCGCTCCGTTGCTCTGTGGATGGGCCACAGATGTCAGGGCGAGCTTCATGCCGAGCTCTTCGCAATAATTGTTGAACTGCCGGCTCGTGAATTTGGTGCCATTGTCAGCGATGATCCTGCTGGGCACGCCAAATATTGCAACGATGTCCCGAAAGAAACGTACTGTGGCAGCTGCAGTGATGTTGGAGACCGGCACGACCTCGATCTACTTGGTGAATGGTCGATGGCTACGAACAGATACGTTTTGTCACCGAGCCCTTTGGCGAACGGCCCTAAGAGGTCCATGCCCCAGACCGCGAACGGCCACGCCAATGGGATCGTTTGCAGTTTATACGCGGGCTTGTGTGTCATCCGCGCATGGTATTGGTAAGCTTCGCAGCGCTTGACTAAGGCTTCTGCATCGCTCATCGCAGTGGCCAGTAGTAGCCCAAGCGTAATGCTTTGCCAACATGGGTTCTGTGTGAGGCGGTCGCGCCACAGATGCCCTCATGTGCGTCGGACAGAATGTACTTACCTTCTTCTTAGGTAACGCACTTACAATGTATGCCATTAGCACCCCTTAGGTATAGCGAGCCCTCGTGTAGACGGTAAGCTCGGGCTCGTCTTTTTAGCTGGGAACGCTCAGCTGCGTCCTCGGGCAATGTCTCGTGCTCCAAGAACTGGATGAATGGCGTCATCCAGGTGGTGCTTTGCTCGACGTATGAGACAGTACCGGATGTCTCGCCGTGGGGGGTAGTAGGCGTCCCTAAGGCCTCCTCTCCAGAGGGAATGGAGGGCTTTAGAAGGTGCTGCACTAGCACCCCTGGCAGGGCCGGTTCTTGTGAGGATTCGAGCTTGGCGAGCTTGTCAGCTTCGCCGTTCTCTTCCCTTGGAATGTAGCTAATTTTGAAACTCGTGAAACGCTTCTCCAGTTTCCTCACTTCCGCCAGGTACCTTGCCATTGAGTTGTAAGTTGCCTGAAACTCCTCCCTGACCTAGCGGACGACGAGCTGTGAATCCCCTTTCCCAACAAGCCGTTTGATGTCGAGCGCAGCGCTTGCTCTTAGGGCCGCTAGTAGGGCTTTATACTCCGTGGCATTGTTTGTGTGTCGCGAAGTGTATTTGTACAACATGCTGGAGTCGCTCTCCGTCGGAGGATTCCTCAATATTTTTTTCATTAATTACTCCAGATTCCTTCATTTCCATATAAAGATCATTTCCTTCACGAGTCCTTTCCCCCACCCCGCCAAATACGGATACGCCTCCATGAGCTTTAGCAATGTTGTTGATTAATTGGACTGGTGTGATCCGTCAAAGAACAAAGTCCACCGGCACACTTCCTTCTCATGACCTGGAGAGCTTATCTCTTGCTCATCCGGCCTGATCAACTCTGCGACAAAATTAGCCAGGGCCTGGGCCTTGATCGCGGTACGGGATATGAACTGGATGTCGAACTAACCTAGCTCAACTCCCCACTTTTATTAACATCTCGGAAATATTCTGCCATAGTTAGGGCAGTTAAACCAACTCTCATACGAGCATCAATAGCATATATATTCATATAAGCATTGTCGATTATATTTCGATTCCTCAATATTTTTTCATTAATTACTCCAGATTCCTTCATTTCCATATAAATATCATTCCCTTCACGAGTCCTTCCCCCCACCCCGCCAAATACGGATACGCCTCCATGAGCTTTAGCAATGTTGTTGATTAATTCCATGATGAGTACTGTTTTACCTACTCCAGCTCCCCAAATAGTCCGATTTTTATGTATGTTCTTGGAATAGCAACATGATTTGTATCAGGAGAGAGGTTAAAACCCCATTCAGTAATTATGGTTTCCATCGATGACTTGCCACCGCAAAACATGTTTGTGGGACATGGCTGGGAAATCTAGACACTTTTATCAAAACCTCTATTAGTTTCTACAGGACCTAAATTGTTAATAGTTCCCCAAGAACAATGAAAATTCGTCCGAGAGTAGCTCCACCGACTGAAACACTGAGAGGAGCCCCCGTGTCAATCACTTTCATTCCTCTCATCAACCCGTCTGTAGCACTCATAGCTACAGCTCTAACTCGATTATTTCCTAATAATTGTTGTACCTCACAAGTCACATTAATTTGCTTACCGGCAGTGTCTCCACTCTTGACTACCAAAGCGTTATAAATATAAGGTAACTTGCCCGGGGGAAAAGTGATATCCAGCACGGGGCACGGGTCCAATAATTTGATCGATACGCCCTGTACTTCAATTGTGGAAACCCCGGGACGAGAAGTAATATGATTGGTTCTCATAATTATCACGTAATTTTCAAAAAAAAAGAATTTGTCAAAATTTTGCTTCTTTTTTTCTTGTTAAATAATGCCAAATCAAATTCAAAAAAATAGCCAAAAATCCAAAAGTTAAAAGGAAATGAATTAGTTAATTCAATAAGCGAGAAAAGGGGACTAAGACTTGATTTCGTTGCCCAAGCGAATCCCGTTCAATCGTTTACCCGTGGAATGGGTCCGTTGAAAAGTCCAGTCAATCTTTTTTTCATATACATTTCGCCTTTTGTGGAGGGTCTGTCCCTACTCTACTTTCCTATCTAGGACTTCGATATACAAAATATATACTACTGTGAAGCATAGATTGCTATCAACGGAAAATTTTCTTAGTACCCACGGAGGCACGGTTAGCCGGCGGTTTTGTGAACCGTGCTCCACATTGAGCTGCATACACTGACCCAGCAAGATGTGACCAGATCATCGCGGGCACTAACCTCTTTCGCCGACAAAGTACAATGCGAACAAGTTCAAATGGCAAAGATTAACTAATGCTGGATTAGTGAGGCAGAGCGAGGTGCGGTGGCTGACATCCCAGGCCCACGGCTCTGTAACCAGAGCAAGGGAGCAGGAGCGGGCTGCACTGGACGTCAGCTATTTATTATGCTTTTACATATATAGAAACAAATAAAACTTGCAAAAATGCACATTCACTGCAATTATTAAAGATCAATAGTGCGTAAGTTTATGTGAACAAACAGAGCCTTAGTCAAAAATAGGATGTATAGGACGTGTGTACTATAATTAGATCTAGAAGTTACGTGGGGTGAGCTTGCGAGAGCCCTCAAGACCAGGGTCGGTCCTGGCATTTTGGGGGCCCGTGGCGAAAACTTATATGAAAGCCCCATCCACCTCCTCATATATATATGTCTATGTATATATGTATGTATATATAGTCTTTTTAACACACATCATTGAAGGAATTAATATTCGTTGCACAAAAATTATTTCTATAGAACACTTTAAAGTTTATGAAATGACAAATGTAAATTGTAATCATAAACACTCACTTGGCATTTAACATTATCTTAAAAAATTTCTTCTAACAGTTTATGATACAAAGTCATCAATTATTTTATTGATATCAATCTCGCCCAATAACTTCTTCTCGATGCATAAAGTCACCAAATCATTTAACCTTTCTTGCATCATTGTTGATCTCAAATAGTTCTTCAACAATTTCAATTTTGAAAAGCTTCTTTCAGCCGATGCAACAGTCATATGCATAGTAAATAAGATTCGATAAGCAATGGAGACACTAGGATAACAATTCGTATCTCTGACATGCTCGAAAATCTCCATAGCAAACAATACGCCATTTGGCAAAGTGAATTTCAAAATCTTTAATTCAGAAATAAGATCGTGCACCTCAACATCAGACAAACCATCATGATAAAAAGTGTCTCTAAATTTAGTGCAACACTCTTTAAAATCGCCATATCAACCAAAACTAAAATAATATTTAACTTTAAAATGGGCTCTGGTCCGTAGACTCGTGACTGAGCCAAAGGCCAAAGCCCATAGTATACTTGCATATCTGGGGGGCCCATGACTTTGGGGGCTCAGGGCGGCCGCCCACCCTGCCCCCCTCAGGGCCACCCCTGTGCTTGATGCGTACTTTGAGTACTGCAATCAAGGTTAAAAATCATAAACAATAGAACCATTTCAAAATTTGCATTTTCCCTACTATACAAAACTATGACTTGGTTACCTGATATAGTCTTTTCTTGTTAATGCCATCCCATACATTCACAAACCCATCACACCCACCAGTAGCAAATGTGCCATATCTGCAGAAAATATGCAACACAAAGAAACATGATAACTAATAATCCTGTCAGAAATAGATCAGCAAAGAAAATAAAAAATCAGGACTTTACATTGGATGGAATGCAATTGCATTGACAAGAAACACAGTCTCTGCCAGCCTCAGATTTCCTATGACACTTGAAAGCATACCTGAATGGGAAATTGGTCAGTGGGCAAACATTTTAAACAGGACCATCAGCAGCATTATGGTTCAGTACAGATTACATAGGCATTATGGTTCAGTATAGATTACATAGGAAAATATGCAGCAGCTTTGCACATACACAGCATAAAGTGATTTGAAATTGTACTATCAGTCAGGCTACCATATTGATTGTACTATCTTTCATTGGTTGTGCCCTAGTATGCTAAGACTATGAGTTTTCCCACTTGTAGGTCTACTATGATGCTGTGTAAAATATAGAAAACAAAATTCATTAATACCACAGTATCAAAATAAAGCTGGATTTCAAAAAAAACAAGCAAACATTTCAGATAAGATCATGAGAATACCAGTGATAAGCAGCTTCACCAATTCTTTTTAAGTATTCTATTGGGCACCCGACCTTTTGGCTAACCTAGGTCCTAAAGGCAACTAAAATACTCACAGAATTCTACTTTAGGTAGGGTTGTAGAATATCAAACCACAGAAGAGTTCTACCCAGTAAAATAAAAAAGATCTCTCCATGTATCACTACCTCTTTGTTGGGATATTTATTAAACCATTTCGACGTTTTTTTTACCAGATTGGGCGTTTGCATATTAGTGAAATTGGTGGTTTATACAAAATATCCATATTTAGGGTGGTTGAGCAAAACGAATAAGTTGGTTGAGCTGGATGATAAGTGAGAAGTTCATAAATTTACTTCTTATAGCTGGCCATGTTGTTTTTAACAACTTTTAGAGGTAGATTCATAAATAAAAATAATTAGACTAAAATAGTCAAAGCATTCTGCTTTTCAATTTAGCTAGGCATAAGCTTTAAACCAAGCCAATCAAGCTATTCTGAACAACTGCATAAAATTACGATTGTGGCTCTGTTTTGTGCATTCATGACGACAATTACAGTCACTAATTAAGATCAAATGGCAAAGACAAATGTCACCAACACAAAATATACAGCTTATATCCCTTGACCTACATCAGAAATGTCGCACTGTGGCAATAAGTTCAGTATTGCATGCTCAATGAATCATTGTATTATGGTGAGAGTGGCCTCGCCGGAAGCAGCACTGCACATGGTGTAAAAAGAGCAAATAAGAATCTTATTCTTTACTTGGCCTGCCTCCTAACAAACTTGATCTACAAAATAGCAGATTCAGGCCCTGTTCTTTTGAGCTGATTTGAACGGCTGAACCGATAAAATGACTGAACTTCGAGAGCTTCTCGGGGTAGTTTCGAGATTTGGATTCATTTTGTTTGACTTGATTTTTAAAGCGTTAGAATCCATCTTCAAAACAGCAAAAAAAGGACTAAAAAAGTCAAAACATGTCTTTTCAAAACATAGATAAGTCGTTAAGCTGCTAAGCCGTTAAGCAAAAAAGAACTGGGCCTTGACCTAACAACATTATCTCCTGGAGCAATAAACTGAACCGATACTATCGCACACTACAGTACTCGAGTATTGTTCACACGCAGGAACAGTGCATTCAGCACACATGCTCATTCGATAATAATATATCTAATCCTATCCTATGCGCATTGGGGCTCATGTGCACATAACACATCGACGAACTACATATATCAAATCGGTATGGCTTTTGGAAAAATGAGACTTTCAAAATTAGATCTACAATAGTACAATGTCATGCATGAAAAAAGAGTAGCTTTTAAAAAATCATAAATGCAAAGGAATAAACTAACCAGATTAAATCCTCAATTTTTTAAATTATTTTTGTTAAATCCGTGCAGAAACCAAATTGGTTTGCACAAGCACACATGACTATAGGCTATAGTTCGAACATAGATATGTCCCTTAGTATGCCAAATATAAAGACATAAGAACCTATATGTTACAAGTGAAAATCTGAAAGATAATAATTTTAACATTATTGTACAAAAACAATGTCTATATGTTTGGATAACATACTTGTTAGACTGAGCAGACTCAGATAGATCAAAGAATTCCATAGAATCTCGTCCTTCAACCGAACTAAGAGCATATCCTGAAGCAAGTAGAAAGAAATGAAAGTATATTAATAATAATAAAAACATTGGGTAAGCATTGGTCTAAACTGTTAGAGATGTATTGGGTTGTGTATATGGGCCTGGCCCGTTCTTTGGTTGTATTAGGGTTTTCTAGTCTTTTTCTGTTTTGCCCTTGTATTCTGTATATATACTGGCCCTTTGGCCTCTAGACGAATACTAAGTGCTATTTCTAACATAGTATCAGAGCGGGTTAGGGTTAGGTTTTCCTCACCTTTCTAGCCGCCGATCCTCCTCTTCTCGCGTGTTGCACTTGCACGCTTTACTGCCACCTTCAATCTGGCCGCCGTTGGTCTCGTCCTAGCCATCGTCATTCCGATGCAGTCCTCGGCGCCCCAATCTGGTCGCTGTTGGTCTTCCTGGCCAAACACCATCATTGATCTGAGCCGCCGTCGCCTTGGATCCCCTCCATCTTTTCCTCCGCTGCCTCAGCCCTCATCCACGCCGCCATCTTCCTCCGCTGCCTCGGCCTCTCACCCGCACCGCGCCGCCTCCGCCGTCCCTTCGCTGAGTGAGGGGCGCTGCACTGGGGTACCCCTCTGCCGCCGCCGTTCTCTTGCCGGGTCGCCGCGTCGGGGTAGCCCGCCGCCGCTGTCCCTCTTTCTTGCCGGGCCTTCGCCGCTCGTCATCGGCCATCCATCGCCGCCGCCGCCGACGTTCGTGAGTGTTGGTGGGGGTGGGTCGGTGTGGGCGCGTGTGTGGTGTGAGTCTGGTTCGATGTGTTTGTGGTTCGGTGTGACCGTGTGAGTCTGCTTTGGGTTGGTGTTATGTAAAAAAAAATAAAAAAAGAAAAAAGAAAAATATCGTCAAGAACTGTGTTTGTTCCTCAGTGCCCCGTGCTTTTTGATGGACTCAATTATCAGGATTGGGCCCAGCACATGCGCATTCACATGCGTGGACAACGCCTCTGGGATTTTCTTACCGGCGAGCTTCCTTGCCCGCCGCGTCCTGATCCCCCGGCATTGCCTGCTTCGCCGTCTAAAAGTGTTACTGATGCTGCTAAGAAGACCTTTGATGAGTATAAGGAGGCTATGGAGTCTTACAATTCTCAGTACACCGTCTACAAATTTTGGTCTAATGAGGATGCTCGTGCCTCTGCTATTTTGATTGCCAGCATGGAGGTGCATCTTACTGCTGAAGTGGTTTCTTTGGAGTCTGCGCAACTGATGTGGTCACATCTTGGGATTGTTATGAGCCTTCGGGTGACTCTCAGTACCTTGCTGCTCTTCGCCATGAGAAATTTCTACAACAGGGTGATTCTACAGTGGATGAGTTTTATGCTCTGCTTTCTGGAGTATGGACTCAGTTGGACTCTCTGGATGCTGCTCTTGATACTACAGCCGATCATGACTCTCGGACTTGTGCCTGTTGCTTGCGTTAGCAATCTCGTCTGGAGCTTCATCGTGTTTACGACTTCGTCATACGCCTTCGGATGGAGTTTGAGCAAGTTCGTGCTCGGCTTCTTGCCCGTCACCCTCGTGTCACTATGCTGGAGGCTCTCTCTGCTCTTCGTACCGAGGAGGTTCGTCTTCGTGGTGCTGGTCTACTGACTTCTCCGCTAGTTCTTGCTCTTCGGCCACCGGCTTCGACTTCTACTGGTCCTTGGTCGTCTTCTTCATCATCCTCGTCATCTTCTGGAGAGACGACGAAGGCTGGTCTTCATTGCACCTATTGTGACAAGGACGATTATGTGGAGCAGTTCTGCTACAGAAAGAAGAAGGATATTGCTCGTCGTCGATCGCCTAAGGGTTCTGCAGCACCAGTCACAGGAGACTCAGATTCCCAGCGCAGTCCAGATGTCTCTACTGAGATTCTTATGCTATTGCGTCGCATGGCTGCCTCTTCACCCTCGGGTTCTGCTGCATCTGCTTCACAGTCTTCTACTGAGACACCAGGTACATCACCATGGATTCTTGACTCAGGTGCTTCTTTTCATATGACACCTGATTCCACCTGTCTTACTTCTGTTCATCCCTTAACCACACCTTTGACTGTTCAGACGGCAGATGGTACCTGTCAAAGGACGAGGCACTCTTTTGCCCTCTTCTTTTTATGTACCATCTGTTTCTTATGTTCCTAACCTAAACATGCAGCTTATTTCTGTCGGCCACCTTACTGATCTAGGCTGTCGTGTGATTTTCGATACTGACTTATGCTGTGTTCAGGATCGTCGCACAGGTCTCCTGGTTGGTACTGGCCCCCGGCGCTATGATTCTTAGCGTCTCTGGGAGCTTGACTGGCTTTGTCCTTCTTCCGCTGCTCCTGCCAGTCTCTCCGCCTGCGCTGCTTCCTCCACGGCGTCTTTTGCTCAACGGCATCATCGTTTAGGTCATCTTTATGGTTCTCGTTTATCGTCTTTGGTTTGTCGTGGTCTTTTAGGGTCTATGTCTAGTTCTGTACATCTCGATTGTGCGGGTTGCAATCTCGGCAAATAGGTGCAACTCCCTTATCCTTCTAGTGAATCTGTGTCAACTCGTCCGTTTGATCTTGTTCACTGTGATGTCTGGGGTCCAGCCCCTTTTGTGTTAAAAGGTGGTCATAAATACTACATCATTTAGATGATTTTTCTCGCCACACTTGGATATATTTTATGTCTTCTCGTAGTGGGGTTTTGTCTATCTATAAAAATTTTACCATCATGATTCGTACTTAGTTTGACTCTGCTATTCCTATTTTTCGAGCTGACTCTGCAGGGGAGTATCTTTCTGGGCATCTTCGTAGTTTTCTCGCTGAGCAGGGCACTTTGTCTCAGTTCTCTTGTCCTGGTGCTCATGCTCAAAATGGTGTGGCTGAACGTAAACATCGACATCTTCTTGAAACCGCACGTGCTCTCATGATTGCTTCTTCTGTTCCACCTCACTTTTGGGCTGAGGTTGTCTCTTCTGCTTGTCATCTCATCAATCTTCAGCCTTCTTCTGCTCTTCAAGGTGGTATTCCTGTAGAGCGTCTTTCTGGACACGCAGCAGACTACTCTGGTCTTCGATCTTTTGGGTGTATCTGCTATGTTCTTCTTGCTCCACGTGAACGCACTAAACTGACCGCCCATTCAGTTGAGTGTGTTTTTCTGGGATATAGTGATGAGCACAAGGGCTATCGTTGTTAGGATCATACTGGTCGTCGGATGCGGATTTCTCGGGACGTTACCTTTGACGAGTCTCGTTCCTTCTATCTACGTCCTTCTTTTCCATCCTCTACTGTCGAATCCCTCTCATTTCTAACTTTTCCAGATACTCCTATTTCTACTCTTCCTATTCCACCGTCTGTGCCTGTGTCTACACCTCCTCCATTGTTTACCACGTCTTCACAGCCTTCTGAGTCCACTGATTCTCTTCCTCCTGAGCCTAGTGTTCCTTCTCCTACCTAGACAACTACCTCTTCTCCATCAGTTTCCGCTGATTTTGTTCCTCCTCATCCTTTCTTTTACACTCGCCGTCAGCGTCCGGTTGAGGTTTCTCCTGTTGCCTCATCCTCTGAGGAGTCAGCTTCTACCTCCCAGCCATATGCTCTTCGTGATCGTCATTCTATTCGACCTCCTGCGCGTTTTGGTTTTGCCGGTGCTGCCTCTGCTAAGCCAGTTTCTTATCGTGATGCTGTCATTCATCCTAAGTGGCAGCATGCGATGGCCGAGGAGATTTCTGCGCTTGAGCGTAATGGCACTTGGGAAATTGTCTCTCTTTCGTCTCATGTTCGTCCCATTACTTGGAAGTGGGTTTACGAGATCAACACTCGCTGCTGGCTTTTCTGTCAGCGATCATGACCCTGCCTTGTTTGTCCACACCTCATCTCGTGGGCGCACTCTTCTTCTGCTCTATGTCGATGACATGATTATTACTGGTGATGACTCTCAGTTTATTGATTTTGTCAAGGCTCGTCTCAATGAGCAGTTTCGCATGCTTGATTTGGGTCCCATTCGTTATTTTCTTGGGGTTGAGGTTACCTCTACGTCGCAGGGTTTATTTTTATCTCAAGAGAAGTATATTGGGGATCTTCTTGATCGGGCTTCTCTCACAGATGATCGCGTGGCTGAGACTCCTATAAAGCTTAATCTTCAGCTTCGATCCACCGATGGCGAACCTCTCTCGGATCCTACTCGGTATCGTCACCTCGTTGGTAGTCTTGTCTATCTTGGTGTCACCCGTCCCGATATCTCTTATGCTATTCATATTCTGAGTCAGTTTGTCTCTGCTCCCACTCAGCTCCACTATAGTCATCTCCTTCGTGTCTTGCGCTACTTGCGTGGCACTATCTCTCGTCGTTTTTTCTTTCCTCACACGAACTCTTTACACCTTTGTGCTTATTCTGATGCTAACTGGGCTGGGGATCCTTCTGATCGCCGCTCTCTTTCCGCTTATTGTGTTTTTCTTGGTGATTCTCTCATTGCTTGGAAGACTAAAAAGCAGAAGGCAGTTTCTCGTTCCAGTGCAGAGGCTGAGTTGCGGGCTATGGCTCTATTGACGACAGAGGTTACCTGGCTGCGTTGGTTACTTGAGGATTTTGGTGTTTCTGTTGCTACGCCGACCCCTCTTTTATCTGACAGTACAGGAGCTATTGGTATTGCCAGGGATCCGGTGAAGCATGAGCTCACCAAACATATTGGTGTTGATGCTTCTTATATGAGATCACAGGTTCAGGAGCAGGTTGTGGCTCTTCAGTATGTGCCTTCAGCAGATCAGTTGGCAGATTTCTTCACAAAGGCACAGACTCGACAGCATCATTATTCTTGTCTCTCCAAACTCAGTGTTGTTGATTCACCATGAGTTTGAGGGGGGTGTTAGAGATGTATTAGGCTATGTATATGGGCCTGACTCGTTCTTTGGTTGTATTAGGATTTTCTAGTCTTTTTCCAACAACTAAACAAAGGTTGCTAGAGCCACATAATTGTAATAAGTTGGATAATAGTAGATCACCAGATTGTAGGAGTCCAATAATGCAATGAAAAACATAGTGTTTTTTAAGAGAACTTATGATTGACCAATAGAAAAAAAAAATAACTGAGCTAGAATGGTGTATCGCGGAAATAAGCATTCAATTAGTTTGGATTATCTGGTTATCATCTATGAATAAAAGAACAGAAAAACAGCAAGGGCGTTGAGTTTGACACTTAGAAAATTGACTGTTCGAATAAACGAGCATACACTGGAGGACCATATTCCATATGTACCAAAAAAATCTAGGCTTATGCAATCTGGAGTCATAATTTTAGTTCTATTTCCCACTAAAAAACATCTTGCCCATATCGCTGATAGATGCTCAAACAAAAACAAAAGACTCAATGAAGTTCCATAGTGTCACATGTTTTTATTCACAGAAGTTTGATGTCTGTTGGTAATATTTACTGCTTATTTGCATTTTACCAATTTTTGCAGAAGAGCATCGTGAGAACATTGTCCTTTTCTACAGACTTCACAGGAGAATCCCTATACAAATGAAGCAGTTGTTCTTTACACTCCACCCGAGTCTGCTCACCGTGATGACTGTTCATGACCAGGAGCTGATGAATCAGTTCAATGCAGGTATGGCAAATAATGAATAATTTGCGAATCTGCTTAAACAATTCCTAAATAAAGAAGACCATGATGAAGAACAAGAGATCATGATGAAGCTGAAGAGGTGCAGAGAGAAGCTGAGGAGGAGTTCAATGCTCATATGACAAATAATGAAGGATTTGTCAATTTTTTTGAACAATATCTAGCTGAAGAGGTTCATGAAGAAGCTGAAGAGGTCTATGGAGAAGCACAAGAGAACCAGAATTAAGCTGAAGAGTAGATCCTAGTTTGGGTAGCAGAACCAGAGCAGAAGGTTGCGGTAGATTCATCCAGATTAGGTTAGCAGCAGAAGTAAGGTTTGGCAAACTGGTAGTTTACTCCGTGATGACTGTTCATGACCAGGAGTTGGTGAATCAGTTCAATGCTGGTATGGCAAATAATGAAGAATTTGCGAATCTGCGTAAACAATTCCTAGATGAAGAATACCATGATGAAGGACAAAAAAAACCAGTATGAAGCTCAAGAAATGCACGAGGAAGCTGAGGAGGAGTTCAATGCTCATATGGCAAATAATGAAGGATTTGCCAATTTTCTTGAACAACATCTAGCTGAAGAGGTCCATAAAGAAGCTGAAGAGATCTATGGAGAAGCATAAGGGAACCAGGATGAAGCTGAAGAGCTGCAGGGAGAAGCTGAAGAGAAGGATGACCAGGATGAAGCTGAGGTGCAGGGAGAAGCTGAAGAGCAACATGGAGAAGCTGAAGAGAAGGATGAAGCTCAAAAGGAGCGGGGGAGTAGATCCTTGTTTGGGTAGCAGAACCAGAGCAGAAGGTTGCGGTAGGTTCATCCAGATTCGGTTAGCAGCAGCAGTAAGGTTTGGCAAAACTGATAGTTTACTCCATGATGACTGTTCATGACCAGGAGCTGGTGAATCAGTTCAATGCTGGTATGGCAAATAATGAAGAATTTACGAATCTGTTTAAATAATTCCTAGATGAAGAAGACCATGATGAAGTACAAGAGAACCATGATGAAGTTGAAAAGGTGCAGGGAGAAGCTGAGGAGGAGTTCAAAACTTATATGGCAAATAATGAAGGATTTTTGCTAATTTTATAAAAAATATCTAGCTGAAGAGGTCCATGAAGAAGCTGAAAAGGTCTATGTAGAAGCACAAGAGAACTAGGATGAAGCTGAAGAGGAGCAGAGAGAAGCTGAAGAGAAGGATGACCAGGATGAAGCTGAGGTGCAAGGAGAAGCTGAAGAGGGCATGGAGAAGCTGAAGAGGAGAAGGATGAAGCTCAAGAGGAGCGGGGGAGTAAGATTCTAGTTTAGGTAGCAGAACCAGAGCAGAAGGTTGCGATAGGTTCATCCAGATTAGGTTAGCTGCAGCAGGAAGGTTTGGCAAAACTGGTAGTTTACTCCGTGATGACTGTTCATGACCAAGAGCTGGTGAATCAGTTCAATGCTGAATGACAAATAATGAAGAATTTGCGAATCTGCTTGAACAATTCTTAGATGAAGAAGACCATGATGAAGGAAAAGAGAAACAAGATGAAGCTGAAGAGATACAGGAAGAAGCTGAGGAGGAGTTCATTGCTCATATGGCAAATGATGAAGGATTTGCCAATTTTTTTGAATAATATCTAGCTGAAGAGGTTTATGAAGAAACTGAAGTGTTCTATGGAGAAGCACAAGGGAATCAGGATGAAGCTGAAGAGCTGCAGGGAGAAGCTGAAGAGAAGGATGACCGGAATGAAGCTGAGGTGCAGGGAGAAGTTGAAGAGTAACTTGGAGAAGCTGAATAGAAGGATGAAGCTCAGGAGAAGCGGGGAAGTAGATCCTTATTTGGGTAGCAGAACCAGAGCAGAAGGTTGTGGTAGGGTCATCCAGATTCGGTTTAGCAGCAGCAGCAAGGTTTGGCAAAACTGGTAGTTTACTCCGTGATGACTGTTCATTACTAGGAGCTGATGAATCAGTTCAATGCTGGTATGGCAAATAATGAAGAATTTGCGAATCTGCTAAAACAATTTCTAGATGAAGAAGAACATGATGAAGGATAAGAGAACTAGAATGAAGCTAAAGAGCTGCAGGAAGAAGCTGAGGAGTTCAAAGCTCATATGGCAAATAATGAAGGATTTGCCAATTTTCTTGAACAATATCTAGCTGAAGAGATCCATAAAAACACCGAAGTTGTCTATGGAAAATTAGGAAGAAGCTCAAGAGGAGCGGGGGAGTAGATCCTAATTTGTGTAGCAGAAACAGAGCAGAAGGTTGCCGTAGGTTCATCCAGATTCGGTTAACAGTAGCAACAAGGTTTGGCAAAACTGGTAGTTTACTCCGTGATGACTGTTCATGACCAGGAGTTGGTGAATCAGTTCAATGCTGGTATGGCAAATAATGAAGAATTTGCGAATCTGCGTAAACAATTCCTAGATGAAGAAGAGCATGATGAAGGATAAGAGAACCAGTATGAAGCTGAAGAAATGCAGGAGGAAGCTGAGGAGGAGTTCAATGCTCATATGGCAAATAATGAAGGATTTGCCAATTTTCTTGAACAACATCTAGCTGAAGAGGTCCATGAAGAAGCTGAAGAGGTCTATGCAGAAGCACAGGGGAACCAGGATGAAGCTGAAGAGCTGGACGGAGAAGCTGACGAGAAGGATGACCAGGATGAAGCTGAGGTGCAGGGAGAAGCTGAAGAGCAACATGCAGAAGCTGAAGAGAAGGATGAAGCTGAAGAGGAGCGGGGGAGTAGAACCTTGTTTGCTGAATGACAAATAATGAAGAATTTGCGAATCTGCTTGAACAATTCTTAGATGAAGAAAACCATGATGAAGGATAAGAGAAACAGGATGAAGCTGAAGAGGTACAGGAAGAAGCTGAGGAGGAGTTCAATGCTCATATGGCAAATAATGAAGGATTTGCCAATTTTTTTGAACAATATCTAGCTGAAGAGGTCTATGAAGAAGCTGAAGTGTTCTATGGAGAAGCACAAGGAAATCAGGATGAAGCTGAAGAGCTGCAGGGAGAAGCTGAAGAGAAGGATGACCGGAATGAAGCTGAGGTGCAGGGAGAAGTTGAAGAGCAACATGGAGAAGCTGAATAGAAGGATGAAGCTCAAGAGAAGCGGGGAAGTAGATCCTTGTTTGGGTAGCAGAACCAGAGCAGAAGGTTGCGGTAGGTTCATCCAGATTCGGTTTAGCAGCAGCAGCAAGGTTTCGCAAAACTGGTAGTTTACTCCGTGATGACTGTTCATGACCAGGAGCTGGTGAATCAGTTCAATGCTCGTATGGCAAATAATGAAGAATTTGCGAATCTGCTTAAACAATTCCTAGATGAAGAAGGCCATGTTGAAGGACAAGAGAACCTGGATGAAGCTGAAGAGGTACAGGGAGAAGCTGAGGAGTAGTTCAATGCTCATATGGCAAATAATGAAGGTTTTGTCAATTTTCTTAAAAAATATCTAGCTGAAGAGGTACATGAAGAAGCTGAAGAGGTCTATGGAGAAGCACAAGGGAACCAGGATGAAGCTGAAGAGGTGCAGGCAGAAGCTGAGGAGAAGCTAAAGAGAAGGATGACCAGGATGAAGCTGAGGTGCAGGGAGAAGCTGAAGAGCAACATGGAGAAGCTGAATAGAAGAATGATGAAACTCAAAAGGAGCGGGGGAGTAGATCCTAATTTGGGTAGCAGAACCAGAGCAGAAGGTTGCGGTAGGTTCATCCAGATTCGGTTAGCAGCAGCAGCAAGGTTTGGCAAAACTGGTAGTTTACTCCATGATGACTGTTCATGACCAGGAGCTGGTGAATCAGTTCAATGCTGGTATGGCAAATAATGAAGGATTTGCGAATCTGCGTAAACAATTCCTAGATGAAGAAGACCATGATGAAGGAAAAGAGAACCAGTATGAAGCTGAAGAAATGCAGGAGGAAGCTGAGGAGGAGTTCAAAGCTCATATGGCAAATAATGAAGGATTTACCAATTTTTTTGAACAATATCTAGCTGAAGAGATCCATGAAGAAACTGAAGATGTCTATGGAAAACTAGGAAGAAGCTCAAGAGGAGCGGGGGAGTAGATCCTAATTTGTGTAGCAGAACCAGAGCAGAAGGTTGCCGTAGGTTCATCCAGATTCGGTTAACAGTAGCAACAAGGTTTGGCAAAACTGGTAGTTTACTCCGTGATGACTGTTCATGACCAGGAGTTGGTGAATCAGTTCAATGCTGGTATGGCAAATAATGAAGAATTTGCGAATCTGCGTAAACAATTCCTAGATGAAGAAGACTATGATGACGGACTAGAGAACCAGTATGAAGCTGAAGAAATGCAGGAGGAAGCTGAGGAGGAGTTCAATGCTCATATGGCAAATAATGAAGGATTTGCCAATTTTCTAGAACAACATATAGCTGAAGAGGTCCATGAAGAAGCTGAAGAGGTCTATGGAGAAGCACGGGGAACCAGGATGAAGCTGAAGAGCTGCAGGGAGAAGCTGAAGAGAAGGACGACCGGAATGAAGCTGAGGTGCAGGGAGAAGCTGAAGAGCAACATGGAGAAGCTGAAGAGAAGGATGAAGATCAAGAGGATCGGGGGAGTAGAACCTTGTTTGGGTAGCAGAACCAGAGCAGAAGGTTGCGGTAGGTTCATCCAGATTCGGTTAGCAGCAGCAGCAAGGTTTGGCAAAACTGATAGTTTACTCCATGATGACTGTTCATGACCAGAAACTGATGAATCAGATCAATGCTGGTATGGCAAATAATGAAGAATTTGCGAATCTGCTTGAACAATTCCTAAATGAAGAAGACCATGATGAAGGATAAGAGAACCAGAATGAAGCTGAAGAGCTGCAGGAAGAAGATGAGGAGGTGTTCAAAGCTTAGATGGCAAATAATGAAGGATTTGCCAATTTTCGTGAACAATATCTAGCTGAAGAGATTCATGAAGAAACTGAAGATGTCTATGGAAAACTAGGAAGAAGCTCAAGAGGTGCGGGGGAGTAGATCCTAATTTGTGTAGCAGAACAAGAGCAGAAGGTTGCCGTAGGTTCATCCAGATTCGGTTAACAGTAGCAACAAGGTTTGGCAAAACTGGTAGTTTACTCCGTGATGACTGTTCATGACCAGGAGCTGGTGAATCAGTTAAATGCTGTTATGACAAATAATGAAGAATTTGCGAATCTGCTTAAACAATTCCTAAATGAAGAATACCATGATGAAGGATATGAGAACCAGGATAAAGCTGTAGAGGTGCAGGAGGAACCTGAGGAGGAGTTTAAAGCTCATATGGCAAATAATGAAGGATTTGCCAATTTTTTTAAAAATATCTAGCAGAAGAGATTCATGAAAAAGCAGAAGAGGTCTATAAAGAAGCACAAGGGAATTAGGATGAAGCTGAAGAGGAGCAGAGAGAAGCTGAAGAGAAGGATGACCAGGATGAAGCTGAGCTGTAAGGAGAAGCTGAAGAGCAACATGGAGAAGCTGAAGAGGAGAAGGATGAAGCTCAAGAGGAGCGGGGGAGTAGATTCTAGTTTGGGTAGCAGAACCAGAGCAGAAGGTTGCGGTAGGTTCATCCAGATTAGGTTTGCAGCAGCAGCAAGGTTTTGTTAAAACTGGTAGTTTACTCCGTGATGACTGTTCATGACCAGGAGCTGGTGAATCTGTTCAATGTTGGTATGGCAAATAATGAAGAATTTACGAATCTGGTTAAACAATTCCTAAATGAAGAAGACCATGATGAAGGATAAGAGAACCAGAATAAAGCTGAAGAGGTGCAGGGTGAAGCTGAGGAGTTTAATGCTCACATGGCAAATAATGAAGGATTTGCCAATTTTCTTGAACAATATCTAGCTGAAGAGGTCCATGAAGAAGCTGAAGAGGTCTATGGAAAACTAGGATGAAGCTGAATAGGTGCAGGGAAAAACTGAAGAGAAGCTGAAAACAAGAATGATCAGGATGAAGCTGAGGTGCATGGAGAAGTTGAAGAGCAACATGGTGAAGCAGAAGAGGAGAAGGATGAAACTCAAGAGGAGCGGGGGAGTAGATCTTAGTTTGGGTAGCAGAACCAAAGCAGAAGGTTGCCGTAGGTTCATCCAGATTCGGTTAACAGCAGCAACAGGGTTTAGCAAATCTGGTAGTTTACTCCGTGATGACTGTTCATGACCAGGAGCTTGTGAATCAGTTAAATGCTGGTATGACAAATAATGAAAAATTTATGAATCTGCTTGAACAATTCCAAATGAAGAATACCATGATGAAGGATAAGAGAATCAGGATGAAGCTGAAGAGGTGCAGGGAGAAGCTGAGGAGGAGTTCAAAGCTTATTTGGTAAATAATGAAGGATTTGCTAATTTTTTTAAAAATATCTAGCTGAAGAGGTCCATGAAGAAGCTGAAGAGGTGTATGTAGAAGCACAAGAGAACTAGGATGAAGCTGAAGAGGAGCAGAGAGAAGCTGAAGAGAAGGATGACCAGGATGAAGCTGAGGTGAAAGGAGAAGCTGAAGAGGACATGGAGAAGCTGAAGAGGAGAAGGATGAAGCTCAAGAGGAGCGGGCGAGTAGATTCTAGTTTGGGTAGCAGAACCAGAGCAGAAGGTTGCAGTAGGTTCATCCAGATTAGGTTAGCAGCAGCAGCAAAGTTTGGCAAAACTGGTAGTTTACTCCATGATGACTGTTCATGACCAGAAGCTGGTGAATCAGTTCAATGCTGGTATGGCAAATAATGAAGAATTTGCTAATCTGCTTAAACAATTTCTAAATGAAGAAGACCATGATAAAGGACAAGAGAACCAGGATGAAGCTGAAAAGGTGCAAGTAGAAGCTGAGGACGAGTTCAATTTTCATATGGCAAATAATGAAGGATTTGCCAATTTTTTGAACAATATCTTGCTGAAGATGTCCATGAAGAAGCTGAAGAGATCTATGGATAAGCATAAGGGAATCAGGATGAAGCTGAAGCGGTGCAGGCTGAAACTGAAGAGTAGTATGACCAGGATGAAGCTGAGGTGCAGGGAGAAGCTGAAGAGCAACATGGAGAAGCTGAAGAGAAAAAGGATGAAACTCAACAGGAGCGGGGAGTAGATCCTAGTTTGGGTAGCAAAACCAAAGCAGAAGGTTGCGGTAGGTTCTTCCAGATTCGGTCAGCAGCAGCAAGGTTTGGCAAAACTGGTAGTTTACTCCGTGATGACTGTTCATGACCAGGAGCTGGTGAATCAGTTCAATGTTGGTATGGCAAATAATGAAGAATTTGCGAATCTGCTTGAACAATTTCTAAATGAAGATCATGATGAAGGATAAGAGAACAAGGATGAAACTGAAGAGGTGCTGGGAGAAGCTGAGGAGGAGTTCAATGCTCATATGGCAAATAATGAAGGAATTGTCAATTTTCTTGATAATGTCTAGCTGAAGAAGTCCATGAAGAAGCTGAAGAGGTCTATGGAGAAGCAAAAGGGAATCAGGATGAAGCTGAAGAGGTGCAGGGAGAAGCTGAAGAGAAGCTGAATGGAACGATGACCAGGATGAAGCTAAGGTGCAGAGAGAAGCTGAAGAGCAACATGGAGAAGCTGAAGAGGAGAAGGATGAATCTCAAGAGGAGCGGGGGAGTAGATCCTAGTTTGGATTGTAGAACCAGAGCAGAAGGTTGCGGTAGGTTCATCCAGATTCGGTTAGCAGCAGCAGCAAGGTTTGGCAAAACTGGTAATTTACTCCGTGATGACTGTTCATGACCAGGAGATGGTGAATCAGTTCATTGCTGGTATGGCAAATAATGAAGAATTTGCGAATCTGCTTGAACAATTCTTAAATGAAGAAGACCATGATAAAGGACAAGAGAATCAGGATGAAGCTGAAGAGGTGCAGGGAGAAGCTGAGGAGGAGTTCAATACTCATATGGCAAATAATGAGGATTTGACAATTTTCTTGAACAATATCTAGCTGAAGAGGTCCATGAAGAAGCTGAAGAGGTCTATGAAGAAGCTCAAGGAACCAGGATAGAAGCTCAAGGAACCAGGATGAAGCTGAAGAGGTGCAGGGAGAAGCTGAAAAGAAGGATGACCAGGATGAAGCTGAGGTGCAGGGAGAAGCTGAAGAGCAACATGGAGAAGCTGAAGAGGAGAAGGATGAAGCTCAAGAGGAGCGGGGGAGTAGATCCTAGTTTGTGTAGCAGAACAAGAGCAGAAGGTTGCGGTAGGTTCATCTAGATTCGGTTAGCAGCAGAAGTAAGGTTTGTCAAAACGGGTAGTTTACTCCGCGATGACTGTTCATGACCAGGAGCTGGTGACCTCTTTCTTGCCGAGCCTTCGCCGCTTATCGCCGGCCATCCATCGCCGCCGCCGCCGCCGATGTTCGTGAGTGTTGGTGGGGGTGGGTCGGTGTGGGCGCGTGTGTGGTGTGAGTCTGGTTTGGTGTGTTGTGGTTCGGTGTGACCGTGTGATTCTGCTTTGGGTTGGTGTTGTGTAAAAAAAATAAAAAAATGTCGTCAGGAACTGTGTCTATTCCTCGGCGCGCCGTGCTTTTTGATGGACTCAATTATTAGGATTGGGCCCAGCAGATGCGCATTCACATGCGTGACCAACGCCTCTGGGATTTTCTTGCCCGCCGTGTCCTAATCCCCCGGCATTGCCTTCTTCACCGTCTAAAGTGTTACTGATGCTGCTACGAAGACCTTTGATGAGTATAAGGAGGCTATGGAGTCTTACAATTCATAGTACACCGCCTACAAATTTTGGTCTGATGAGGATGCTCATGCCTCTGCTATTTTGACTGCCAGCATAGAGGTGCATCTTACTGGTAAAGTGGTTTCTTTGGAGTCTGCGCAGCTGATGTGGTCACATCTTCGGGATCGTTATGAGCCTTCGGGTGACTCTCAGTACCTTGCTGCTCTTCGCCATGAGAAATTTCTACAATAGGGTGATTCTACAGTGGATGAGTTTTATGCTCAGCTTTCTGGAGTATGGCGTCAGTTGAACTCTCTAAATGCTGCTCTTGATACTGCAGCCGATCATGACTCTCGGACTTGTGCCTGTTGCTTGCGTCAGCAATCTCGTCTGGAGCTTCGTCGTGTCTACGACTTTGTCATACGCCTTCTGATGGAGTTTGAGCAAGTTCGTGCTTAGCTTCTTGCCCGTCACCCTCGTGTCACTATGCTGGAGGCTCTCTCTGCTCTTCGTACCGAGGAGGTTTGTCTTCGTGGTGCTGGTCTACTGACTTCTCTGTCAGTTCTTGCTCTTTGGCCACCGGCTTCGACTTCTACTGGTCCTCGGTCGTCTTCTTCATCATCCTCGTCGTCTTCTAGAGTGACAACGAAGGCTGGTCTTCACTGCACCTATTGCTACAGGAAGAAGAAGGATATTGCTCGTCGTCGATCGCATAAGGGTTCTGTAGCACCAGTCACAGGAGACTCAGATTCCCAGTGCAGTCCAGATGCCTCTACTGAGATTCTTATGCTATTGCGTCGCATGGCTGGCTCTTCATCCTCGGGTTCTGTTGCATCTGCTTCACAGTCTTCTACTGAGACACCAGGTACATCACCATGTATTTTTGACTCAGGTGCTTCTTTTCATATGACACATGATTCCACCTGTCTTACTTCTGTTCATCCCTTAACCACACCTTTGACTGTTCAGACGACAGATGGTACCTCTCTTCCTGTCAAAGGACGAGGCACTCTTTTGACCTCTTCTTTTCATGTACCATCTGTTTCTCATGTTCCTAACCTAAACATGCAGCTTATTTCTGTCGGCCAGCTTACTGATCTAGGCTGTCGTGTGATTTTCGATACTGACTCATGCTGTGTTCAGTATCGTCGCACGGGTCTCCTGGTTGGTACTGGCCCTTGGCGTTGTGATTCTTAGCGTCTCTGGGAGCTTGACTGGCTTTGTCCTTCTTCCGCTGCTCCTGCCAGTCTCTCCGTCTGCGCTGCTTCCTCCACGGCGTCTTTTGCTCAATGGCATCATCGCTTAGGTCATCTTTGTGGTTCTCGTTTATCGTCTTTGGTTCGTCGTGGTTTTTTAGGGTCTGTGTCTGGTCCTGTACATCTCGATTGTGCGGGGTGCAACCTTGGCAAACAGGTGCACCTCCCTTATCCTTCTAGTGAGTCTGTGTCAGCTCGTCCGTTTGATCTTGTTCATTCTGATGTCTGGGGTCCAGCCCCTTTTGTGTCAAAAGGTGGTCCACAAGTTTTATGGATCATGCCAGCATTTCTATGTTTCTCTCTAAACATAGATGCAAAGTTAGCACTTGTGATATCCTACATGGAAGAAATAAAAGGTTTCTCCTGGTCATCTCCTTGCATATGGCACTTGAGCACCATAAATGTTGCATTGACTAGGGCCCATGTATATGGCACAATAGCTACTAGGGATGTCTAGGTAACATGGATAATATAAGAGGATACTTCTATGCATATTTTAATTCAAGAATGTCAAACTTCGTAAATTTTGATCAACAATAGGTCAAAATATGCACCTTTGGTATACAAAAGACGTATATATAGATTTATATGTCAAATTACTTTTGATACAATGTTACTTGTAGCAATTGACAACGTATAATAAGATATTTAATGGTCAAAGTATACAATGGGTATGATGAGATGGTACTTTTCTTCTATTATTCCAGTACCATCACGCAAAAAAGATATTTTCTCACATTCTTCTTACTCTCTTCTCTCATCTCTCTCCACCATGTCTCCTACATCGGTCATGACAATGGTGTCAGTTAGGGCTTCATGGAGAGAGAGGAGAAAATAGTTTTTTAAAAAATGCCAATTTACCCTTAAGTTAATCTCTCAAAGGACCTTTAAAAAATCACCCATGAGTGTTAATAGGGCGGTTGCATATGTAAGCATATATGAGCGATGGATTTGTGGCAATGTCACATGTAACATTAGCTTTTGTCAATGTCACATGTAACATTAGCTTTTGCATATGTAAGCATATATGAGAAACCAATGTTTATAGCTTTTGTCATTGGATATGAACCATTCATTCTAGATCTAACCGTTGAGATCTTACTAATGCCACACTGTAACAGTACCATCCAACGTCAGAGGTTCTTGATCCATAAGCAATGTGGCAAATTGGC
>SPJY01018792.1:291509-305199 GCA_005191435.1 Raddia distichophylla
AAAGCACCACATCCCACGACACCTCTTACCCTAATCCTTTCTCCTCGTTAGCTCACGCGCAGCCAGCAGCCGCCGCCGTCCGTCACGCGCTGCCGTTTCTCTTCTTCGCTTCTCCCCCATCAGGCGCAGGACGGGTTGGACTAGCGGCGGAAGCAGATCGAGGCGGCGCTGCAGGGACGGACCCAGGCCTAGGGCCACCTAGGCCTTGGCCCGGGGCGTGGCCCAATAGCAAGACCCCCCTTCTAATTCTGGCTCGACGCCCCCCAGCCCCCAGCCCCCATGCCGCCTCGCTCTAGCTAGCCCCGACGCCCCCCAGCCCCAACGCCGCCTCACGCCCCCAGCCCCCACGTCGGCGCCGGCCGCCTCGCCCCGGCCTCCTCCCTCCAGTCCTTCGGTCCGCCCCAGCCTCCTCCTCCCCGTCCTCCGGTCCTCCCCCCACTGGCCGTGGCTGCGGCGCCCACCCCAGTGGGAGTAGGTCGTCGCGACGCCGCCTGCCGCCGCCCCGGGCCCCCACTACCCCAGGCCACCGGCCGCCGTCTTTGCTTCCTGCCCACTCCCCCAGGTCGTCGTGAGTCCGTGATGCCGTTGGCGCTGTGCACCGTGGTGGCTTCCTCCGCCGGTCGCCATCGTTGTCTTTGATCCATGGACAAATTCTAATTGCAACATTTTCTATAAGAGATTTGATGTGGACAAATTCTGAAAGTGCATATGCAAGTATGCAGTAGTTCTCTGAGATGGTGAGATTTGGATGTTGATATTAAGAGGAAAATCTAAGGACAGTTTACAATAATCAAATGATAGTAATGTTGGAAGACATCCTCTTACAACAAGTTTATTGTTCTTTTTCTGTGCGCAACTTATTTTCTTGTTTTGAGTACTGTAAACTGGATTAGTTCGATATCTTGTGCAGTAAATATGCCTTTGCTTCAGTCTGGACCATATATAATGCGACTTCTGTACTAACAAGGTGTTTGATACATCATGTTTAGGCAAACCATTGTTTCACGAGAAATATGCAGAGGTGGCTCTATGGACGTGCTACTGATATTCATATCCAGCCCCTGAACGAGGAGAGAGCTATTCAAGCTGCTGCAGATCTTCCTGGTGAACATTCATCTTAAGACAAATTTTCATCGTACATTACTACAAACATTATTTACCATTTGATCTAGCAACTAGACTTGCAAGTAGTTGGCCCGGGTCTTATCAAAATTCTGGGTCCGCCACTGGTGACCACCACCACAAGTCCTCAACCTAATTCACATATCTGCAATCCACTCCATGATCACTGTCGTGGTGCCATCCACGTTGACGCCCTCATGCTCATCGGTGAGGGGAAGAAAGTCCTTTGTTAGCTAGGCCGCTACACTTAGCGCGCTCGGACCCTAGATTGTCGGGCCGCAACATACTTGTAGTCCCAAACAGAGCAGTGAGCCAATGTATTTTGGGACATCTTCCCAAAATGCAAGCGCAGTGAGGGAATGCTCCCTCATCCTTATAAACCATTCTCAAGCCTTCCCTACTTCCAATGAGGGATTGTTCCCAATATCCTTGATATCTTGACCATGTAGGACCTCCTCCTAAAAGGGACAAGATGTTGCCTACAAATGCTGGGTGACAGGGCATCATGACCTCTCATGTGGATGGCAGCGTCGATGATGTGGTGTCTACGATCATCATTGTGTTGAAAGGGCTAGCTCTAGAGGCAAATTCCGTTGTGGATCCTGATGGTGGCATTCATTATGGTGGGAGAGAGAGAGAGAGAGAGAGAGAGAGAGAGAGAGAGATGTGATGCGGGAGAGATTGAGGGAGTAGGATGGAGGTGCGAGGACAGAGGTGGAGGAGTATGCGAGCAGAGGTGGATCATCCGTAGAGGAGTGGTGGAGTAATATTCGGCAAAGGTGGATTATCCTGGTTACGATAGTGGCTCCCTAGTGGTTCTAGGTTTAGAACAGGGGGGGTGGAGAGAGTGAAGGAGGTGAAGTGCCTCTACCACTGCAAGCACCTCGGGCTCGAAGAACTACAAGATGGAGGGGAGGAAGGAATAGAGAGATGAGGAGGATGTGGGTAAAATTGTCTAATTTTTCTAAAAGGTGCCACATGGTGCATTTAGTGGTATATTTTTACTTTACATGATTTCATATTGGCAAGTTAACATTTACAAATTGAACAATGGCACGACATCTATCCAATTAACCCATGGCAACTATTTTTGGTCCACTTTAAATCAAGTCGTGCATAGATCGAGACCCCAACAGTCAACGATTGAGAACCAGATTCTCTATCGAGCTTATTTTTTGAGTAAGGGATTAGACAGCACCCTTTCTGCAAGGAAAGGGATTCCAAGATGCCAAAAATGTATTAGTGTGGATGTGTGAAAAAAGAGACAAAAATTTATCTTGATTTGGGCCTCCTAGGGATGGAGATAGCAATTCTACTCCAGTGTGTTGTTGATGTGGATCATATGAGAATGTGTACAAGGGTGTTGCATACAGATTGTCCGTTCTTGCCTCATAGGGGGATTTTATACTAAACCCATAAATATAGCAGTCGCACGTAATTACACGTCATTAAGGCTCTAAATTTGCAGTAATAATGCTATAACACGCCACATCGGTTGGCCCGCATGTTCCGATCATGGGACCTTCAGGATGACCCCGAGAGGCTAAAGCTTCGAGCACTTGAGCAAGCTGCCTGGTCCACCCAAGTAGTGCTTTTGAGAATCCTTGCAATATGACCCATTGTATCTACAATATGTGGCGCAATCGAAAGGCCGCCCGAGAAAGACATAAGCCAATCCCCGACATGAACCTGTTGTTTTGATTCGCAATGTAAATAGTGCGAACCATTGAACACTAGCCGTCCGTTAATGCATAATAGCTTAAAACACCCTGAGTATTCCTACATTTCCAATTCAAGCCTCAACGAGCTGAGCTTGAGACGGAGGTGACGGGCCTAGACAGGAGGGGAACAGCATGCACCGCCATGGCAACACCTGGGATTGGGAAACCCTATCTAGCGGACCATTGACTAGGGAGCTGGGGAGAGAGGCCATGTCGTCGTGGACCGAGGTCGGTGGGCTACTTGGCCAGCCTTTGGCCTTTTCCTTTAACCTGGTTACCTAGTTGTCTACAATGGTGGGCTGTGTAACAAGCCACGAGCGAGCTATGATCGAGCCAGCTCTAGGGTCGGCTCGACTCGTGTTTTGATCTAAGGAGCCTAAGCTCGTTGGCCCATGGGCCAAGCCCAGAAAGTTGCTCGTGAGCATATTTCAACCTCCTTTACTTCCCCTCACCTCTCCCGGAAGCATATCGCCTGACGTTGCTTTATCTACTAAAGAACCAGTTGCTTCAAATCTGGCCGTCATTTCCACATGGCACGGCAGCACGTTCGGTTAGGCCTGCTTATGCGCGAGTTTTGGCCTAGCCCAATCCTGCTTAGGTGGGAAATATACACGTGGTCGCTACTGCTGGCTTGCGCGTCGCCGTCCCATTTGAGGCAACCACCACCACCGCCGTCGTCCTGCTCGTCGTCGGTGCCGACGTCGCCGCCGTGCTGCTGCTGCATCGCTCACGTCGTTGTCCCAATCGAGCGCTGCATATACTCGTCACTGCTGAATCGATCACTGATTTGTTTTTCTTCATCGCTGATGTAATGTCCCTAGTTGTTGCTGCATCATTCCTAGTTGCTGTTGGATTATCTCATTGTGGCTGCCTCATCCCTCCACATTGATGCTTCATCACGATGGAAGGAAATGGAGCAGTGGAGCGTCCTCCTAGTCATGGGCCTCCATCAAATCATGTGTCTCATTCTCATGAAAGGTGCAAACTAGAACCTATGTATTAGCACATTTAAAGCTTCAACACTGCATATGGTGTAAATTCAGTGTTGTATTTTGTTTTATATAGAGAGAATGTAGTACCTAGTTGGATTCCTCTAATTGGTATGGATTTTGGTAGTATGGACGATGCACAAATATTTTGGAACTACTACGGAGGCCGAATGGGTTTTAGTGCCAGAAAGATATATGGGAACACAAGCAAGAAGGATTATTTTACCACAGAGTTGAACATTCTTCGCTTCTTCACGCATTTTGAGAGGGATGTCCAAGTAAAGAGAGACATAGAGATAAAATCAGAGTATGAATCAAGAAACAAGCTGCCCCAAATAAAAATGAGAACTTATGTTAGTGCAAGCAAGTAAATTGTATACTCCGCAAATTTTTGAAGCCTTCCAAATTACATATGAAAGGTCTATGTTAGCTTATGCATGATTGACGGATGATGGAACTGCATATGTTGTTTCTATTAGATCGATTGATGATCCTAACACTGTTGAATAAGAACACATGGTAGATGGTTCTTTTCAAGAGGGAAAACTATATTGTAGCTGTCAACAATTTGAGCGATGTGGTTTGTTATGCTGCCATGCTATCAAAATTCTCGAGTTGATGGATATTAAGCAATTGTCTAATCATTATGTCTTGAAGCGATGGACAAGAGAAGCACGTCATGGAATTGTTCAAAATAATGTTGGGAGAGATGTTTCAGAAGATCCGAAGTTGGATGCTACACGTCGCTACAAGGCTATTTTTTTGGCTTCTCGAGTAGCTGAGGATGAAGAAATCTCTTTACTCTTTGACAATGTCTTAGATACCTTTCAAAAGCAGATGGAACAAAGAATCAATAAGAAGATTGCAGAAAGAAATGATCCAATTGTTGTATCGATAATCCAAGAGAACATGTCGCAGCCTACTACCCTTAACAAAAAAGAAGCAAGAAAGGGTGGCTGGAAAACAAAGAAAAATTGTGTTGAGAAACAACAAACCAAGAATAACAATAAGGTAAGTTGATTCAAATCTAAGCAAAATTGAGAAGAACATTGTAGAAGATTTAGTTTATTTATTGACTATTAAATATATGACTTAAAGTTACGCTTTATAGGAAGCAACACCAAAACAAATAGCACTGACGTGAATATATGGAGTAGCAACAAGCATTGGTGGGGAATCTCTATAGCAGGCCCATTGCCTTTTTATATTTTGTGTATGGTACTGATGATAAACAGTGGCTGCCCTTTATATTTTGTATATGGTGCTAGTAACAACAAGTGGCAATGCCCTTTATATTTTGTATATGGTGCTAGTAACAACCAGTAGCAATGCCCTTTTATATATTTTGATGATGAGCAGTAGCAATGCCATCTTATATTTTGTATATGGTGCAATTACCTAAAAAACTGCAATGCATAGTTTTAGGTTCAGTTACTATCTACAGAAGAGTTTTAGGTTCAGTTACCTCCCTATCAAGTACAAATTGCAACCAAATTTCTATATAAGTTGGCTCTATGTTTGTGCCAAAAGGTTAGAAACATTATTGAAAACCCAATTTTGTCATTTCAATATTTTCTTGTGCATTTGAGAGGTAAATTTGTCAATTCAAATGTATGTTTTCAGTTCGGTTTCTGTAGCTAGCGTGTTACCTGTTTTCGCAGCCAGCTGGGGATGATTCAGAGCTGTCTGATGAAGTCTGGGCGGCCAGATTTGTTTCTGCTCAGCGTACCGGTTCGACAGATAAGTGGGGATCGCTCAGAGCCATGGGATCAGGATTAGGCAGTCAGATCTGCTACGACTGTGTCTCTGTGATAAGTAGCTTAACGTTAGATGATGCGTTTCCCACACATCTCCGAGTCTCTCTCCCCTTCCACCCATCCGTCCCGAAGCAAGCGTTGAGGAGGCAATGGACGCAGCGGGGGCGCCACCCTAGGGCACGGTGGCGGCGAGGGAGCAGCAGCCTGCGCCCTAGGGGGAGCGGCTCAGCGTGGGGGTACAGCAGCAGCAAAACCTCCCCTCCCTTCGTGATTGCTGCCTCAGCTGAAGCCTAGGGTTTCGGTTCCTCATGTCTCTGCCAGTGGCGCTGCGCGAATTCTGACTGATGTCACTGCCTCATGCTGGGTGGCAGGCAGGACGTGCTCGGCCAGTTCTCCATGGTCAGCTTGCATTGGAGCTTTGTAATATCGTCAAGGACATCAAGAAGGTCTCCAGGGTGTTCATTGCCTACCCTCCAAACGTCAATGCTGAGAATGCTGCAAGTATGCTGCTCGAAAATTTCCCTTTTTTTGGTCGATTATCAACTATCATGCATAGCTCCTATTCTATCTGTCTAGTCTCTACTAATAAAAGCACGGTTTGGTGATGGTACATTTTTTAAAATTTTAAAATCGCACCCTAAAAAAAGGAACCAGCTACTCTGAAAATCCAACCGACCACGATCTAGCCTCGTGATGTTCCCCCTTTCCCACCCAGATCCATCCGCGGCCACGACAAGACGCCGCACTGGTTGCGCCGTTCGCCGCTGGGCGGCCCACCCCTGACCTCGCCGCCACATTCCTGCCCCGACCTCCACCCCTGGCATCGCGCCGCCGCCTCCGCGCCACTCCGGCCCCAGCTTGTCTCCCCCGAATCTCGCCTCCCTATCCCGACCCCGACCACCGCCGCGCCCACGCCCATGCCATGCCACCCCGGCCCTGGCTTGTCTCCCCCGAACCTCGCCTCCCCCTCCCGGCCTTGACCACTGCCGCGCCGTCCCCACCTACATATGGCTAAGTGGCTAACTTTGCACTGACATTGAAATAATTGAAAATGACAGCTAGTTTGATGAAATAATTGTATTGTCTTAGCGCTAAATCCACAGATTGATCAACAATTGTTTAGCTCACACTTTGACCGCTGAAAAGTGATAAGTAATTGATGCTGAGAGTCCTCCTCATTGCAAACCCCATGATAGCTCCGATTTAAAAACCAAGTAGGTTCCTCAGAGACACCATGAATACTAAAAAAACTGTTAATAAGACGAACCATATGAACCATAGGTAGGCTGGGCATATGCATAAGTATCCTGTTCAGCATTGTGGTGTCAAGATAGCCCCCGTAAGTACGCATGAACACAAGAAGCAATCAGTAATAACAAATAAATATCAATACACGCGTCGGTGCAGCAAGTCAAAATTAAAATGACGAGAATTCAGAATGGTAGTGGGGTATTTTCTCACATTGCCCTAATCCGGTTCATCCCTGGCGTCATGCCACTTCACATTCCCAATGGTCGGCGGCGCCACCTTGACGGCCACGGCGTCCTCCACTCCTTCATTCCTGTTGGCGTACATGGGGACCCCGCGGCAATCCACCCCAAGCCGCCGCTCCTCATACCCATCGGAGTAATTCAGCCCGTGCATGCACTGCCTCCAATAGTTGCGGCCGCAGCGCGAGTGGCACTGCGCCCCGCCCAAGTAAGGCCACCCCCCGAACTCATCCGGCTTGGAGTACATCGGCCGATCGACAAGGAGGGAAGGGGAGAGATAGGGGCACCAGCTCGGCGGCAGAGGTCCGATGCAGCGGCGGCGGGGCCGATCGGGAGGAGAGAGGGGAAAATTGGATTTTTGCCCCCAAAGTTTATGCGCCTTGTTTTTTTTTTGCCCAAAGTTGGCATCCCTTGCTATTTTTACCCTGTGTAGACTAGGTGGGGATTGTTTTTTCCACAGGTGGTTTTCTAAAAAATTGCCGCACGTTGGGAGGGCGGCGCCCGCAGCAGCGGCAGGGAGGCCATGGCCTGCGGCTGCGCCTCCTCGGCCGGGCCTCGGTGCCCCATTAAACGGGAGGAGGAGGAGGAGGGGAAACGTCCCGACGTGCACGATAGGGGGAGGGAAATTACATTTTTAAGAAGACCTCCTCCGCTCAAAACAATTTCCAGATGGTTCACATAGGACAAAAATAGCAAGGCACACCAACTTTAGGCAAAAAAAACCAAGGCGCATCGCCCGTGTGTACTTTTGTTAATCTGCTCTCTGGATGGTTCTTGAACTTCACACCTCAAGACGTCTCCAAAAGTGAAGAATTCTTCAAATCATGAAGGCGCAGCAGCAACATCAATTTCTATGATTTGGTCCGTGGTCCGTGGACTTCACTCCCGAAGATGGTCATAAAAGTGAAGAGCTCCTCCTCTAATCCTCAAGGTGCAGCAGCAGCACCACCACCCATTTTTTATAACAGCATTAGAATGTAATTCTTGATGGCCTTTGACCTTTGCACTGCGTTTGCAGCTAGCAGCGACATCATATTGTTTTAACAATTTTCTTATCCCACTCCACGTGTTTTACAGGTTCATTGGCATCCTGGCAGCAGTATGAATATTTAAGAGCGGTGGTAGTCTAGATTGTGTTGCAGGAATAATTGAACATGGGTCTTGCAAAAAGAATTGTTTTTAATGTCTTATTGAACACCCTCGTAACGTTATCCCATATTTATGTTATATTCAACATCCTATAGCTTGTGCAAGTAGGATTCTTGCCACTGACATGTATGTACCAAGTTGAATGGATTCTTGCCACCGAAAGTTTCTACATGTATGTTTCCATGAAATATTTTTGTTGTTTATTAGTATATGCTTTAGTATGTAATACAATTTTAATTCTGCAACTATTCAGATAATCAAATATATGCTACTACATATTTATTTTAAAAGCATTTACAATAATCAGATTGTCTTGTCAATTTAGAATTGGCTAATGGCCATTTGTCCTTTTTCTGTACATAGGACCTGTAAAAGGGCTGCCATATCAATAAGCAGTTCAACATCTTCACAACACTTGCAGGTAGCAACTACTACATGCTCATTGTTGATGATTACTCCAGGTGGATGTGGGTGTATGTGATCAAATCGAAGGATTAAGCTTATACGGTGTTCAAGAAGTTCAAGCAAAAGATTGAGACCACTAGTGGGCACCTAGTGAAAACTCTAAGGACTGACCGGGGTGATGAGTTCCTCTCTACTGAGTTCACGGAGCTATGTGAGCAGGCAGGCATCGAGAGGCAAGTGACCGCCCTGTACACACCACAACAAAATGGTGTGGTGGAGAGCGGGAAGGAACCATACAGTGATGGGGATGGCAAGCTCTCTCCTCAAGAGCATGCAAGTATCTGGCAGGTTCTGGGGGGAGGCTGTTCGACATGCAGTATACTTGTTGAACCGTCTGCCAACAAAAGCGCTAGGAGAGCGCACATCCCTTGAAGCTTGGACTGGAAGGAAGCCGCACCTCTCACATATGAGGGTGTTCGGCTGCACTTCTCATGTAAAGGTGACAACTCCGTACCAGAAGAAGCTCGATGACAGGAGCCAGGCGTTGGTATACCTCGGCATTGAGGACGCCTGCAAGGCGCATCGTCTCTACGATCCAAGACACCGAAAACTTCATGTAAGTAGAGATGTTGTGTTTGAAGAAGACATTCCATGGAGCTGGGATGCAGGTAGTGGCATCGATGGAGCTCCAGACTTCATGAAGGACAACTCTCTCCCAAAGCCGGTGTGAGGAGATCACTTGGAACTAGACACGGTAGGAGCATCAAAGGTCCAGGTTGGCACAAATGTTGGACTAGCCCCACTGGCACCGGTGACTATAGTTGCTACCACCCCATCAGTACCAGTAACAAGAGCGTGTGTGCGGGCTGCATCTTAAGCAGCAACAATTATAGCTGCACCAACAGGAGGTGAGTCTGTTGTCCCTTCCGCGACTACACCAACATCACCTTCAAGAAGCAGTAGCAGCTTCGACGATAGACTTACTCGGTTCAGAAACATCGGAGACCTCATGCAAGAAACAAGTAGAATGCAACTTCAGGATGAAGATCTAGAAGGTGAGTTATTTCTAGTTGAAATGGAGGAGCCATCCTGCTATCAAGAGGCTACTGGACAGACAAGCTGGAGGGAAGAAATGAAGAAGGAGATTGAATCTATTGAGAAGAATGCAACTTGGACACTTACTAAGTTGTCAGCAGGGAAGAAACCCATAGGTTTGAAGTGGGTTTACAAGTTGAAAAGAAATTCATATGGTGAAGTAACCAAGCACAAGGCAAGGCTGGTCGCAAAAGGATATGTTCCTGTCGGTGACTCGACTTGACACGGTATGAGCCATTCTTGCAATTGTTGCTAACCGTGGTTGGGAGGTTCATCACCAGGATATGAAGTCCGCATTCTTAAATGGGGAGCTCAAAGAAGTGTGTATGTGAACCAACCAGAGGGCTTTATTATCGAAGGAAAAAAGCACTATGTGTACAAGATGAGGAAGGCATTGTATGGGCTACGACAAGCACCACGGGCGTGGAACATTAGGCTTGACAAGAGTCTAAATCAACTTGGTTTCACCAAATGTGCACAAGAGCTAGCAGTCTACACGAGAGGTAAGGGACAAGCTAGCATAATAGTTGGTGTTTATGTCAATGAAAACCCGGAGGAGATTACATTATTCAAGAAACGAATGATGAGTGAGTTTGAGATGAGTGATCTTGGACTGCTCACATATTATCTCGGGATTGAAGTGGCGCAAGAAGGAAACCGGGAGACACTCAAGCAGTCGACATACTCCAAGAAGGTGTTAGCTTAGTTTGGCATGGGTGAGTGCAACCCAACTAAATTTCCCATGGACCAGAATTGCACAAGGATCCAGAAGGAGAACCTGTTAATGAACAGAGTACCGACGAATGATCGGTTGCCTGAGCTATCTTCTTTCGTATGCAGTTGGAGTGACTAGTAGGTATATGGAGAGGCCTACAGTGATGCATCTCAAGGCAGTAAAACAAATATTGAGGTAGGTAAAGTGTGCAATTTACTATGGCCTTGTGTATGTGAAGGGAGAAGGAGAAGAAGTGATCATCTGGTACAGTGATAGTAACTTAGCCGGTGATTTGGATGATTAAAAGTGTATTGGAGGCATGGCATTCTACATTAATGGTAACCTAGTATCATGGGCCTCTCAGAAGCAGAAGACAGTGGCATTATCATCATGCGAAGCTGAGTTCATGGCAGCCACAACAGCGGCATGCCAAGCTATGTGGCTGACAAACTTATTGGGGGAACTGACGAGGTAGGAGCTCAAGCCGGTAAAGCTATTTGTCGGCAACAAGTTAGCTATCGCATTGATAAAGAATCCAGTGTTCCACGGTCGCAGCAAACACATAGACAAGGAGTTCAATTTTATCAGAGAATGTGTTGAGAAGGAAAAATTGTTGTCGAGTTTGTAAGCACAGAGGACCAGCGAGGACCAGCGAGCTGATGCACTGACAAAGGCTTTGCCGGGAATGAAGTTGGCAACAATGCGCTTTCTACTAGGCGTCCGTGACCTTGAACCAAATCAGGATTTGGGGGAAGTTTGATGGAAATAATCCAGTTTTTTAAGTCGTTTCTACAAATTACTAGTGTTGAACTTTAACCATGTAAACGAGCTTGTGCCTAAGTCAACCAGTCAGTGGTACTTTCTAGTTCATAGTAGAAAAATAGGGTTGCTAGCTAGAAGGTTCAAGAGCTGGTGAGCAGCAGCAACTACCTAGAAAGTGCATGCACTAACTAGTAATAAGAAGAGACTTCAAGTAATAGCTAGTAAACATAGTATCTAGAAACTTCAAGTAATAGCTACTAGTAAGTAGCAGCCAAGTAAGTCGGTGCTTAGTCCTATAAAAAAGCTCAGCACTACATGAGTCTCAAATATGAAGAACATAGTGTATGTGTAGCTCCATATATAAATGAAAAACGCTCTTAAGTTTAAAAGGCCTTGTGCTCGTCCCAAGCTTTCATTGTCCTTGAGTGAGAAACATTAACTAGTTTTAGGGAATGAACTAGTTACCTTGGCCAACAACACAACATGTATGTGCAACACACCACACGAATGTTAGAAACAGAATGAACTTCACTCCCGCCACCGGGCTAACCGGCCATATATATGAAAAAGTGGAAAGAGAAATGAGACTTATGTGCATGGCTAAACAATGTTGTCCAGGGTTTCATGTTGCGAGGTCATGCCTTGTTGATCTTGTGCTTGCACGGGCTCGAGCTGCGGCAACATCTGAAGCTTGTCAGCCAACATCGGCACCCTATTGAAGGAGAGGAAGAGCCAGACCATGGTGAGGAACTCCCCGCCTTGAGCCAGAGCCTTGGCATGTAGAAAGCCCCTGCACATGGCGGCGGAGTAGCAGAGCATCCCCACCCACACCTCCATCATCGTCTCCCTCATTTCACCGAGGGGCAAAGCCTTGAGCTTCCGTGCGAGCGAGGCTGCATCGACGAGGATGGAATCACCATGGCTGGTCCTTGCCTGGTCCTCCATGTTGATGCTGATGATGGCGTCCGCTACCGCTGTGCCATCTTGTTCGTTGCCCTTTAGGATGGGCTCGACTTCGCTCATGGCCTGGGCGAAGAGATGCTGCCTGCTTCCGGTGAGCAGCATGTCGGGGTGGAAGTTGAGCAGGTAGGCCATGTAGTTGGATATCACATGTATGCACGCCTCAAGATCACGAGCAACGTCATCGTGCTGCCCAAACAATCTCTCCCAAATCGGTACCTCCAGCGGCACATCACCTCGGCGGAAGCAGAGGTAGGTGGCGATGTGCCAGACGAGGACGCGCCGGTCGAACCGGTGCTCCCGTAGGCTGCCCCATATGGTACTAGTACTGGTACTGCCGCCGCGCGACTCCACCACGCCCGTAGGGTCCGGACGCTGCGCCACACGGTGCATGATTTCCGATGACATTGTAGCATTACCATTCTCCATGTCGCAGGGGCGCCCCGCGCGGTTGATGAGCCAAGCGGCGACAGGACGGCGCCTTCTTCTCCGGAGAGCTAAGGAGATGAGGTTGCACTGGGCGGCCGTCTCGCACGCCATTGGCACTCCTGCGCGCATCACCAAACCTACCAACATGTCATATACCCAGAGCGCCAGGACGTCCAATACAGCGGTGCAGCACAGCAGGATGTATGTCACATTCACATCAGCACCTGCACGCCTGTTGCTCGCTGCAAACAGCGCGACGGCGGCCATGTATGGGAGGGGCAGCAGCAGGTTCCAGGCCATTAATTCAGGCGTTATGAGCACGTTGGCTCTGGTGTACAGGACCGCAAACACGTTGTGTATCCACAGCCTTGCTTTTGTACGCGAGAAGCGATGGCCACCTCCGCCAGCAGCAGATCGCAGTGGCATGTCCGCGAGCAGCAACTGGATCTGCTCCCTTACTTCATAACTGTTGAGTGCAACCCTTTCCATGTTGGGCACTTGGCGGATGAAGCCGTACAGCCTCGCAGGAAGGTTTGCCGTGGGCGGGGTGAAGGCGTAATAACTTCGTATAGCATACATTATACGAAGTTATACGAGAATACTAAAAAAACTGTTAATAAGACGAACCATATGAACCATAGGTAGGCTGGGCATATGCATAAGTATCCTGTTCAGCATTGTGGTGTCAAGATAGCCCCCGTAAGTACGCATGAACACAAGAAGCAATCAGTAATAACAAATAAATATCAATACACGCGTCGGTGCAGCAAGTCAAAATTAAAATGACGAGAATTCAGAATGGTAGTGGGGTATTTTCTCACATTGCCCTAATCCGGTTCATCCCTGGCGTCATGCCACTTCACATTCCCAATGGTCGGCGGCGCCACCTTGACGGCCACGGCGTCCTCCACTCCTTCATTCCTGTTGGCGTACACAGGGACCCCGTGGCAATCCAGCCCGCACATGCACTGCCTCCGGTAGTCGCGGCCGCAGCGCGAGTGGCACTGCGCCCTGCCCAAGTAAGGCCACCCCCGGAACTCATCCGGCGTGGAGTGCATCGGTCGATCGACAAGGAGGGAAGGGGAGAGATAGGGGC
>SPJY01018792.1:307105-354933 GCA_005191435.1 Raddia distichophylla
CGAGGCAGCCATGTCCCCCATGGCCGTCGCTCGAGCGAGAGCCTGGATACACGGGCTGCCTTCTAGAAGTTGCGGCGCGATAGTCTCAAGAAGAGTCTTTGACGCGATGACATTGGCCTGGGGAGTGTTGTAGACCTCCTGATCCCTTAGCTTCACCGCGCGGAGCTCATTCTGGACGTCGCGGCCGCAGACGCGAAGTTGCTGTACGCGATCTTGTTTCTCCGCCTGGCGAGGATCTGGGTTCGCGCCAGCGTCGGTTTCCTCGTACGCGACAAGCGGAGAAGTGGAGTGGTGATCATCCGCGCCTAGGACAAAAACCACCCGGTAGTTACGAATCTCAGCGCTCCCGTCAGACTCTGAGTCAGAAGCGGAAAAGCTGACTTGCTCGCTCTGTCCGATGGGTTGGCCACCGTTGATGACACCCACGAACATGGTTGGATCTGATCCGAGTGGATCCGATGTGCTCGCCGACTGGTTATCTCCTATCCGAATAGCCGAGGAATCCCGTGCGAAAGTCACGGCGGAATTCTCAGGTCCGGAGGGAAATCCAGCCGAGGACGATGAGTTGTTGTAGGGCGGAATACAATCCACGCCCAAACGGTCGAGCCCGCCGAGTCCTTTTTTGTCTTCCTCGGGAGGAGTTGCGAAGGCAAACAGCGAGGGGGTCAATCCGCGGAAGGCGCTTGCTAAATTCTCCAAGCCAAAAGGCAATGGGTCACCTTGATTGCGCACGCCTCCTTGCGAAGGAATCTCTCCAGGAGGAGAGAGATGGAGATTGCCGACGCCATCGGCGACGAAGTCCATGGTGCCGAACCGAAGGGATTGCCCGAGCTTCATGGCGATGTGCGGCGATCTCGAAGAAGCCATCATACTTGAGAGATGATCTTGACGCTGCCCCCTACCTGGTGCGCCAACTGTCGACTGGTGACTAACTGGGGGGTCACCACCGGCAATGAATTTGTACGAGGGGACGCTAATCAAGAACTAAGCCAAATGGTAACACAAGACAAGGGTTATACAGGTTCAGGCCCTCAACGGAGGAGGTAACACCCTACTTCCTGTGTTCTGAGATTATATGATGGATCAAGATGCGGGATGCAAGATGATGTCGTGCGCTATGGATGATGCGTATGTCTTATGCCAATGGCCTCTACCCCCTCCCTTTATATAGTGTAGGGGGAGATAGAGTTACGGGGTTGTACGTGGTACATGGTAACCAATTCTGTTATGCTGTTACATGTCATGCATGTGCTAATCTGCTAATTACATGGAGATAGACTATATCCTCGGGAACTTCCTTGGAGCTCAAGGCACGCATATCCCGAGTGGTCTTTATCCTCAGCCAGTCGACCTGGATCGCCCCCTATCTGCTCCTTTATGGGCCTTCTAGAGGATACCCGGGGCCCATATAGTCCACAGCGCTCGGACCCCAGATCATCGGGCTGCAACGCAGTTGTAGGCCCAAAAAGAGTAGTGAGCCAATGTCTTTTGGGACATCTTCCCAAAATGCAAGTGCAGTGAGGGAATGCTCCCTCATCCTTATAAACCATGCTCAAGCCTTCCCTACTTCCAATGAGGGACTATTCCCAATATCCTTGATATCTTGACCATGTAGGACCTCCTCCTAAAAGGGACAAGATGTTGCCTACAAATGCTGGGTGACAGGGCATCATGACCTCTCATGTGGATGGTAGCGTCGATGATGTGGTGTCTACGATCATCATCGTGTTGAAAGGGCTAGCTCTAGAGGCAAATTCCTTTGTGGATCCTGATGGTGGCATTCATTATGGTGGCAGAGAGAGAGAGAGAGAGAGAGAGAGAGATGTGATGCGGGAGAGATTGAGGGAGTAGGATGGAGGTGTGAGGACAGAGGTGGAGGATTATGCGAGCAGAGGTGGATCATCCCCATTGGGATGGTAGAGGAGTGGTGGAGTAGTATTCAGCAGAGGTGGATTATCCCCGTTGCGATAGTGGCTCCCTAGTGGTTCTAGGTTTAGAACGGGGGGAGATAGACAATGAAGGAGGTGGAGAAGTGCCACTACCACTGCAAGCACCTCGGGCTCGAAGAACTACAAGATGGAGGGAAGGAAGGAATAGAGAGATGAGGAGGATGTGCGTAAAATTGTCTAATTTTTCTAAAAGGTGCCACATGGTGCATGTAGTGGTATATTTTTAATTTGCATGATTTCATATTGGCAAGTTAACATTTACAAATTGAACAATGGCACGACATCTATCCAATTAACCCATGGCAACTATTTTTGGTCCACTTTAAATCAAGTCGTGCATAGATCGAGACCCCAACAGTCAACGATTGAGAACCATATTCTCTATCTAGCTTATTTTTTGAATAAGGGATTAGAAAGCACCCTTTCTGCCACAGAAAGGGCTTCCAAAATGCCAAAAAGATATTAGTGTGGAAGTGCGAAACAGAGACAAAAATTTATCTTGGTTTGGGCCTCCTAGGGATGGAGATAGCAATTCTACTCCAGTGTGTTGTTGATGTGGATCATATGAGAATGTGTACAAAGGGTGTTGCATACAGATTGTCTGTTCTTGCCTCATAGGGGGATTTTATACTAAGCCTATAAATACAGCAGTCGCACGTAATTACATGTCATTAAGGCTTTAAATTTGCAGCAATAATGCTAAAACACGCCACGTCGGTTGGCCAGCATGTCCCGATCATGGGACCTTCAGGATGACCCCTAGAGGCTAAAGCTTCGAGCACTTGAGCAAGCTACCTGGTCTACCCAAGTAGTGCTTTTGAAAATCCTTGCAATATGACCCATTGTATCTACGATATGTGGCACAATCGAAAGGCCGCCCGAGAAAGACATAAGCCAATCCCCGACATGAACCTGTTGTTTTGATTCGCACTGTAAATAGTGCGAACCATTGAACACTGGCCATCCGTTAACGCATAATAGCTTAGAACACCCTGAGTATTCCTACATTTCCAATTCAAGCCTCAACGAGCTGAGCTTGAGACGGAGGTGATGGGCCTAGACAGGAGGGGAACTGCATGCACCGCAACGGCAACACTTGGGATTAGGAACCCTATCTAGCTGACCATTCACTAGGGAGTAGGGGAGAGAGGCCATGTCGTCGTGGACCGAGGTCGGTAGGCTACTTGGCCAGCCTTTGGCCTTTGCCTTTAACCTGGTTACCTAGTGGTCTACAACGGTGGGCTGTGTAACAAGCCACGAGTGAGCTGTGATCGAGCCAGCTCTAAGGTCGGCCCGGCTCATGTTTTGATCTAAGGAGCCCAAGCTCGTTGCCCACGGGCCAAGCCCAGAAAGTTGCTCGTGAGCAGATTGCAAGCCCCCTTACTTCCCCTCACCTCTCTCGGAAGCATATCGCCTGACGTTGCTTTATCTACTACAGAGAACCAGCTGCTTCAAATCTGGCCGTCACTTCCACATCGCACGGCAACATGTTCGGTTAGGCCTGTTTATGCGCGAGTTTTGGCCCAACGCGAGTTTTGGCCCAGCCCAATCCTGCTTAGGCGGGAAATATACGTGCGGTCGCTACTACTGGCTTGTGTGTCGCCGTCCCATTTGAGGCCGCCACCGCCGCTGTCCTGCTCGTCGTCGGCGCCGCCGTTCTGCTGCTGCATCGCTCACGTCGTTGTCCCAATCGAGCGCTACATATACTCGTCACTGCTAAATCGATCACTGATTTGTTTTTCCTCATCGCTAATGCAATGTCCTTAGTTGTTGCTGCATCATTCCTAGTTGCTCCTGCATTATCTCACTGTGGCTGCCTCATCCCTCCACATTGCTGCTTCATCACGATGGAAGGAAACGGAGCAGTGGAGCGTCCTCCTAGTCATGGGCCTCCACCGAATCATGTGTCTCATTCTGATGAAAGGTGCAAACTAGAACCTATGTATTAGCACATTTAAAGCTTCAACACTGCATATGGTGTAAATTCAGTGTTGTATTTTGTTTTATGCAGAGAGAATATAGAACGTAGTTGGATTCCTCGAATTGGTATGGATTTTAGTAGTATGGACGATGCACAAATATTTTGGAACTGCTATGGAGGTCGAATGGGTTTTAGTGCCAGAAAGAGATATGGGAACACAAGCAAGAAGGATTATTTTACAACAGAGTTGAATATTCTTCGCTTCTTCACGCATTTTGAGAGGGCTGTCTAAGCAAAGAGAGACATAGAGATAAAATCAGAGTATGAATCAAGAAACAAGCTGCCCCAAATAAAAATAAAAACTTATGTAAGTGCAAGCAAGTAAATTGTACACTCCGCAAATTTTTGAAGCCTCCCAAATTATATATGAAAGGTCTATGTTAGCTTATGCATAATTGACGGATGATGGAAATGCATATGTTGTTTCTATTAGATCGATTGATGATCCTGACACTGTTGAAGAAGAACACATGGTAGATGGTTCTTTTCAAGAGGGCAAACTATATTATAGCTGTCAACAATTTAAGCGATGTGGTTTGTTATGCTGCCATGCTATCAAAATTCTCTAGTTGACGGATATCAAGCAATTGTCTAATCATTATGTCTTGAAGCGATGGACAAGAGAAGCATGCCATGGAATCGTTCAAGATAATGTTGGGAGAGATGTTTCAGAAGATCCGAAGTAGGATGCTACACGTCGCTACAAGTCTCTTTCACACAAGGCTATTTTTTTTGGCTTCTCGAGTAGCTGAGGATGAAGAAATCTCTTTACTCTTTGACAATGTCTTAGACACCATTCAAAAGCAGATGGAACAAAGAATCAATAAGAAGATGGCAGAAAGAAATGATCCAATTGCTGCATCGATAATTCAAGAGAACATGTCGCGGCCTACTACCCTTAAGAACAAAGAAGCAAGAAAGGGTTGCTGGAAAACAAAGAAAAATTGGGTTGAGAAACAACAAACTAAGAAGGACAATAAGGTAAGTTGATTCAAATCTTAGTAAAATTGAGAAGAACATTGTAGAAGATTTAGTTTATTTATTGACTATTGAATATATGACTTAAATTTACGACAAATAGCACTGACGTGAATATATGGAGCAGCAACAAGTATTGGTGGGGAATCTCTATAGCGGGCCCATTGCCTTTTTATATTTTGTGCATGGTACTGATGATAAACAGTGGCCGCCCTTTATATTTTGTATATGGTGCTAGTAACAACAAGTGGCAATGCCCTTTATATTTTGTATATGGTGCTAGTAACAACCAGTAGCAATGCCCTTTTATATATGTTGAGGATGGGCAGTAGCAAAGCCATCTTATATTTTGTATATGGTGCAATTACTTAAAAAAGTGCAATGCATAGTTTTATGTTCAGTTACTATCTACAGAAGAGTTTCAGGTTCAGTTACCTCCCTATCAAGTACAAATTGCAACCAAATTTCTATTTAAGTTGGCTCCATGTTTGTGCCAAAAGATTAGAAATATTATTGAAAACCCAATTTTGTCATTTCAATATTTTCTTGTGCATCAGAGAGGTAAATTTGTCAATTCAAAAATATGTTTTCAGTTCAGTTTTTGTAGCTAGTGTGTTATCTGTTTTTGCAGCCAGCTAGGGACGATTCAGAGCTGTCTGATGAAGTCTGGGCGGCCAAATTTGTTTTTGTGCAACGTACCGGTTCGACGGATAAGTGGGGATCGCTCAGAGCCATGGAATCAGGATTAGGCAGTCAGATCTGCTACGACTGTATTTCTGTGATAAGTAGCTTAACATTAGACGATGCGCTTCCCACACCTCTCCCAGTCTCTCTCCCCTTCCACCCATCCGTCCCGAAGCAAGCGTTGAGGAGACGATGAACGCGGCGAGGGCGCCACCCCAGGGCGCAGCGGCGGCGGTGGCGAGGGAGCAGCAACCTGCGCCCTAGGCGGAGCAGCTCAGCGCGGGGTGTAGCAGCAGCTCAACCTCCCCTCCCTTCGTGATTGCTGCCTCAGCTGAAGCCTAGGGTTTCGGTTCCTCATGTCTCTGCCAATGGCGCTGCGCGAATTCTGACTAATGTCACTGCCTTGTGCTGGGTGGCAGGCAGGACGTGCTCGGCCAGTTCTACATGGTCAGCTTGCATTGGAGCTCTGTAATATCGTCAAGGACATCAAGAAGGTGTCCCGGGTGTTTGTGGCCTACCCTCCAAACGTCAATGCCGAGAATGCTGCAAGTATGCTGCTAAAAAATTTCCCTTTTTTTGGTCGATTATCAACTGTCATGCATAGCTCCTGTTCTATCTGTCTAGTCTCTACTAATAAAAGCACGGTTTGGTGATGGTACATTTTTTAAAATTTTAAAATCGCGCCCTAAAAATAGGAACCAGCTACTCTGAAAATCCAACCGACCACGATCTAGCCTCCCGATGTTCCCCCTTTCCCACCCAAATCCATCCGCGGCCACACCAAGACGACGCACTGGTTGCACCGTCCGTCGCCGGGCAGTCCACACCTGACCTCGCCGCCGCATTCCGGCCCCGATCTCCGCGAACGACGTGGCTTGTGGGACCAGAGGGTGCCGAAGAGGTGGAGAGGCGTCTTTCTTCAGTATGTCTTCACGTAGTGGAGGCGGCCAGGGTGGTGGCCGAACTTCTGGATAATATCGCGCCTTGTCCAGAGGTCGATGATGCTGACGGAGTGATCGACTTGTTGTAGACGAAGTAGTCGACGAAAATCTTGATGACCAACATATTGACGTAGTGTTGGTCATACCTATGATGGGCATGGTCACATCACGTCCCGAAGCAAGCGTTGAGGAGGCGATGAACGCGGCGAGGGCGCCACCCCAGGGCGCAGCAGCGGCGGTGGCGAGGGAGCAGCAACCTGCGCCCTAGGCGGAGCAGCTCAGCGCGGGGTGTAGCAGCAGCTCAACCTCCCCTCCCTTCGTGATTGCTGCCTCAGCTGAAGCCTAGGGTTTCGGTTCCTCATGTCTCTGCCAATGGCGCTGCGCGAATTCTGACTAATGTCACTGCCTTGTGCTGGGTGGCAGGCAGGACGTGCTCGGCCAGTTCTACGTGGCCAGCATGCATCGGAGCTCTGTAATATCGTCAACGACATCAAGAAGGTGTCCCGGGTGTTCGTGGCCTACCCTCCAAACGTCAATGCCGAGAATGCTGCAAGTATGCTGCTAAAAAATTTCCCTTTTTTTGGTCGATTATCAACTGTCATGCATAGCTCCTGTTCTATCTGTCTAGTCTCTACTAATAAAAGCACGGTTTGGTGATGGTACATTTTTTAAAATTTTAAAATCGCGCCCTAAAAATAGGAACCAGCTACTCTGAAAATCCAACCGACCACGATCTAGCCTCCCGATGTTCCCCCTTTCCCACCCAAATCCATCCGCGGCCACACCAAGACGACGCACTGGTTGCACCGTCCGTCGCCGGGCAGTCCACACCTGACCTCGCCGCCGCATTCCGGCCCCGATCTCCGCGGCGCCCTAGCCGCCCTGGCCTCGCGCCGCCGCCCCCACGCCACTCCGGCCCCAACTTGTCTCCCCCGAATCTCGACTCCCTTTCCCGACCCCGACCACCGCCGCGCCCACGCCCACGCCGCCCCGGCCCTGGCTTGTCTCCCCCGAACCTCATCTCCCCCTCCCGGCCCTGACCACCCTGCGCCGCCCCCACCTGCATATGGCTAAGTGGCTAACTATGCACTGACAAATAAAGCAAAGAAATAATTGAAAATGATAGCTAGTTTGATGAAATAATTGTATTGTCTTAGCGCTAAATCCACAGATTGATCAACAATTGGTCAGCTCACACTTTGACCGCTGAAAAGTGATAAGTAATTGATGCTGAGAGTCCTCCTCATTACAAACCCCATGATAGCTCTGATTAAAAAACCAAGTAGGTTCCTCAGAGACACCATGAATACTATAAAAACTGTTAACAAGACGAACCATATGAACCATAGGTAGGCTGGGCATATGCATAAGTATCCTGTTCAGCATTGTGGTGTCAAGATAGCCGCTGTAAGTACGCATGAACACAAGAAGCAATTAGTAATAACAAATAAAGATCAATACACTCGTCGGTGCAGCAAGTCAAAATTAAAATGACGAGAATTCAGAATGGTAGTGGGGTATTTTCTCACATTGCCCTAATCCGGCTCATCCCTGGCGTCATGCCACTTCACATTCCCAATGGTCGGCGGCGCCACCTTGACGGCCACGGCGTCCTCCACTCCTTCATTCCTGTTGGCGTACACAGGGACCCCGTGGCAATCCAGCCCGCACATGCACTGCCTCCGGTAGTCGCGGCCGCAGCGCGAGTGGCACTGCGCCCTGCCCAAGTAAGGCCACCCCCGGAACTCATCCGGCGTGGAGTGCATCGGTCGATCGACAAGGAGGGAAGGGGAGAGATAGGGGCACCGGCGGCGGCAGGAACCAGCTCGACGGCAGAGGTCCGATGCGACGGCGGCGGGGCCGATCGCGGGGAGAGAGGGGAAAATTGGATTTTTGCCCCAAAGTTGATGCGTCTTGATTTTTTTTGCCCAAAGTTGGTATCCTTTGCTATTTTTGCCCTGCGTAGACTAGGTGGGGATTGTTTTGTCCACAGGAGGTTTTCTAGAAAATTGCCGTACGTTGGGAGGGCGGCGCCCGCGGCAGCGACAGGGAGGCCATGGCCTGCGGCGGCGCCTCCTCGGCCGGGTCTCTGTGCCCCATTAAACGGGAGGAGGAGGAGAGGAAACGTCCCGACGTGCACGATAGGAGGAGGGAAATTACATTTTTTTAGCAAACCTCCTCCGCTCAAAACAATTTCCATATGGTTCACACAGGACAAAAATAGCAAGGCACACCAACTTTGGGCAAAAAAACCAAGACGCATCGCCCGTGCGTACTTTTGTTAATCTGCTCTCTGGATGGTTCTTGAACTTCGTACCTCAAGATGTCTCCAAAAGTGAAGAACTCTTCGAATCATGAAGGTGCAGTAGCAACATCAATTTCTATGATATGGTCCGTGGTCCGTGGACTTCACTCCCGAAGATGGTCTTAAAAGTGAAGAGCTAATCCTCAAGGTGCAGCAGCAGCACCACCACCAATTTTTTATAACAGCATTAGAATGTAATTCTTGATGGACCTTGACCTTTGCACTGCGTCTGCAGCTAGCAGCGACATCATATTTTTAACAATTTTCTTATCCCACTCCATGTGTTTTACAGGTTCATTGGCATCCTGGCAGCAGTATGAATATTTAAGAGCGGTGGTAGTCTAGATTGTGTTGCAGGAATAATTGAACATGGGTCTTGCAAAAAGAATTGTTTTTAATGTCTTGTTGAACACCCTCTTAACGTATTAAACATCCTATAGCTTGTGCAAGTAGGATTCTTGCCACTGACATGTATGTACCAAGTAGAATGGATTCTTGCCACCGAAAGTTTTCTACATGTATGTTTCCATGAAATATTTTTGTGGTTTATTAGTATATGCTTTAGTATGTATTACAATTTTAAATTAATTCTGAAACTATTCAGATAATCAAATATATGCTACTACATATATTTATTTTAAAAACATTTACAATAATCAGATTGTCTTGTCAATTTATAATTGGCTAATGGCCATTTGTCCTTTTTCTGTACATAGGACCTGTAAAAGGCCTGCCATATCAATAAGCAGTTCAACATCTTCACAACACTTGCAGGTAGCAACTACTACATGCTCATTGTTGATGATTACTCTAGGTGGATGTGGGTGTATGTGATCAAATCGAAGGATTAAGGTTATATGGTGTTCAAGAAGTTCAAGCAAAAGATTGAGACCACTAGTGGGCACCGAGTGAAAACTCTTAAGGACTGACCGGGGTGGTGAGTTCCTCTCTACTGAGTTCACGGAGCTATGTGAGCAGACAGGCATCGAGAGGCAAGTGACCGCCCCGTACACACCACAACAAAATGGTGTGCTGGAGAGCGGGAAGGAACCATACAGTGATGGGGATGGCAAGATCTCTCCTCAAGAGCATGCAAGTATCTGGCAGGTTCTGGGGGGAGGCTGTTCGTCATGCAGTATACTTGCTGAACCGTCTGCCAACAAAAGCGCTAGGAGAGCACAACCCTTTGAAGCTTGGACTGGAAGGAAGTCGCACCTCGCACATATGAGGGTGTTCGGTTGCACTTCTCATGTAAAGGTGACAACTCCATACTAGAAGAAGCTTGATGACAGGAGCCAGGCATTGGTATACCTCGGCATTGAGGACGCCTGCAAGGCACATCATCTCTACGATCCAAGACGCCGAAAACTTCATGTAAGTGGAGATGTTGAGTTTGAAGAAGACATTCCATGGAGCTGGGATGCAGGTAGTGGCATCGATGGAGCTCCAGACTTCATGGAGGACAACTCTCTCCCAGAGCCGATGTGACGAGATCACCTGGAACCAGACACGGTAGGAGCATCAGAGGTCTAGGCTGGCACAAATAATGGACTAGCCCCACTGGCACCGGTGACCATAGTTGCTACCACCCCATTAGGACCAGTAACAAGAGCGTGTGCGCGGGCTGCATCTTAAGCAGCAACAATTATAGCAGCACCAATAGGAGGTGAGTCTGTTGTCCCTTCCGCGACTACACCAACATCACCTTCAAAAGGCAGTAGCAACTCCGACGATGGACCTATTCAGTTCAGAAACATCGGAGACCTTATGCAAGAAACAAGTAGAATGCAACTTCAGGATGAAGATCTAGAAGGTGAGTTATTTCTAGTTGAAATGTAGGAGCCAGCCTGCTATCAAGAGGCTGCTAGACAGATAAGCTGGAGGAAAGAAATGAAGAAGGAGATTGAATCTATTGAGAAGAATGATACTTGGACACTTACTAAGTTTTCAGCAGGGAAGAAACCCATAGGTTTGAAGTGGGTTTACAAGTTGAAAAGAAATTCATATGGTGAAGTAACCAAGCACAAGGCAAGGCTGGTCGCAAAAGGATATGTTCACACCGGTGACTTGGCTTGACACGGTATGAGCCATTCTTGCAATTGTTTCTAACCATGGTTGGGAGGTTCATCACCAGGATGTGAAGTCCACATTCTTAAATGGGGAGCTCAAAGAAGAGGTGTATGTGAAACAACCAGAGGGCTTTATTGTCGAAGGAAAAAAGCACTATGTGTACAAGATGAGGAAGGCATTGTATGGGCTACGACAAGCACCACAGGCGTGGAACATCAGACTTGACAAGAGTCTAAAGCAACTTGGTTTCACCAAATGTGCACAAGAGCCAGCAGTCTACAAGAGAAGTAAGGGACAAGCTGGCATAATAGTTGGTGTTTATGTCGATGAAAACCCGGAGGAGATTACATTATTCAAGAAACAAATGATGAGTGAGTTCGAGATGAGTGATCTTGGACTGCTCACATATTATCTCGGGATTGAGGTGGCGCAAGAAGGAAACCAGGAGACACTCAAGCAGTCGACATACTCCAAGATGGTGCTAGCTCAGTTTGGCATGGGTGAGTGCAACCCAACCAAATTTCCCATGGAACAGAAGGCACAATTGCACAAGGATCCAGAAGGAGAACCTGTTAATGCAACAGAGTACCGACGAATGATTGGTTGCCTGAGGTATCTTCTCCACACAAGGCCTGATCTTTCTTATGCAGTCGGAGTGACTAGTAGGTATATGGAGAGGCCTACGGTGATGCATCTCAAGGCAGTAAAACAAATATTGAGGTAGGTAAAGGGTACAATTTACTATGGCCTTGTGTATGTGTAGGGAGAAGGAGAAGAAGTGATCACCGGGTACAGTGATAGTAACTTAGCCGATGACTTGGATGATCGAAAGTGTATTGGAGGCATGGCATTCTACATTAATGGTAATCTAGTATCGTGGGCCTCTTAGAAGCAGAAGACAGTGGCATTATCATCATGCGAAGCTGAGTTCATGGCAGCCACAACAGCGGCATGCCGAGCTGTGTGGCTGAGAAACTTATTGGGGGAACTGACAAGGTAGGAGTCAAGCCGGTAAAGCTATTTGTTGACAACAAGTCAGCTATCGCATTGATAAGGAATCCAGTGTTCCACGGTCGCAGCAAACACATAGACAAGGAGTTCTATTTTATCAGAGAATGTGTTGACGATGGAAAAATTGTTGTCGAGTCTGTAAGCACAGAGGATCAGTGAGCCGATGCACTAACAAAGGCTTTGTCGGGAATGAAGTTGCCAACAATGCGCTTTCTAGTCAGTAGTACTTTCTAGTTCATAGTAGAAAAATAGGGCCGCTAGCTAGAAGGTTCAAGAGCTAGTGAGCAGCAGCAACTACCTAGAAAGTGCATGCACAAGAAGAGAGTAGGCGACAATGAAAGGAACTTTATAGCCTAGAGGGGGGTGAATAGGCAATTTTTAAATTCTTTGGGTTATACTTGATTAAGCAACAAGATTAAGAGTAACTCAATTCTAGATTCTAGTGCCCTATTAAGCGGAAGCAAATTAAACGGCACACACTAACAATCTAGTTCATTTCACCAAAACAAATAAGCAATTTAAGCGAGAAGTAAATGCGGAAGTAAAAGAGACAAGAGAGGTGACACGGTATTTGTTTCACCGAAGTTTGGAGTCGCCACTCCTACTCTCCGTTGAGGCTAGCCCTTGCGCACATGGACCGGCTCCCTCGTGAGCCACACGCCTCGCTTACTCCCCGGTCGTAGTTTCGCCACTTCGACAAGGTGGGCTCCATCACCTTCACACCGACTTGAGAGTAGCCACACGCCAAGGCCTACTCCCAAACCCACACCTCCAAGAACTCCCAAGCCCACACCTCCAAGAAAAACACGGTCTTCAAGAGTACTAAGCCCGAATCGCCTCGATCATGCCAAATCGGACTTCCATGAAGCTCGGTTTTGGGGAAAGGTAGGTGGTGGATGAATTGGTGGAGGAATGGCTCTAGAACACCCCTAAGATGAGTAGGTGATGGCTATAGGTGAAGTGGAGAAACAAAACTAAGTAATGGCAGCCTACCCATGTCAATAAATACCCCTAGGAGAGGAGCTAGCCGTTGGAGCTCGGGAAGACTCCAAAAACTAGCCGTTACAGTACCGTCGGACCTGGTCCGATGGTCACCGGACCCGGTCCGATGGCTGCAACGAGGCCTCAGACTCGACTGACACACACACTGTCGGACCCGGTCCGACGGAGCTTTAGCGCCGGAACACAGGCACTGTCGGACTCGGTCCGGCGGGGTCGGACCCGGTCCGACGGCACTGGACTCGGTCCGACAGGCAACAGAAGCCTGAAACTAGGGTTTGGGCTAGGAGACCCAGTCCGGTGGCGACTGGACCCGGTCCAATGGACACAAAAAATACCCAGTTCAGGAGATTTTCAAAGAATTGAGATCTCTAAATATTTTGTGGATGGCTTGAGGGCTAGGGCAAGAAGAAACTTGGCACGATCGAAACGTTTAGACCCCTCTTGAATCATGGGCGACAAAATAAAGACCTAGCTACTCCTAACCCTACTCATGACCTCTTCGCTCGCCCGGTCATGCTTAGATTGTCTTGGAGCAGCTCAAATGTTCGCCGAGGCCTCGCTAGGGTTCCATGAAACGTCCAAGAACTCCCTAGCGCAAAAGTATACGTCATCAATGCCACTAAACGAATTAGGGCTCAACGATGCTCACAATCTCCCCCTTTGTGGCACTTGATGACAATCCAATAGAGATCTTATATTTTGAGCTGCAAAAGGGTTAGTGCAAACGGGCAAAACAAGACATACACAGCACAAAGATGAACAGGAAAGCACAATAACAAATTTAAAAACCACCACTCGATAAAGTAGCGTGCATAACAGAAAGGAAACTCCCCTAAGTTCATGCATAGCAAAAGATATAGGCCAACACAAATAGAGTTCATACTAGAAGCCAACCCACTAAAGGAAAAGAGCTCTATTCCTCTCCCCCTTTGTCAACAAGTGACACATAGGAAAAAGCTCTCTAATCTTCACGCTCGCCGCCTTGAGAACCACCCAGACTGCTAGATGGAGAGGAGCGCGCTCTCTTGGATTTCGACCTAGCGGAGCGGGATGGAGAACCACCGACAGGAGGAGGAGCTGAAGCTGGAGCATATCCTGGCTGAGGGGCCTGCTGAGATTGCCGCAGATACTCCTGATAATCACTCTGAGCTTGATCATACCACTGAAAGGGATGTGTCCCTGGAGTATAGGGCATAAAGTGAGTGCCCATGTGCATCATTGCAGACTTCATCACGCGAAGCTCTTCCTGCAGATAAGTTTGCTGACCAACCATAGTGTCCAGCTGTTGTCGGGTGGCAGCTATCTCTGTTGTGATATCAGTTCTGAAAGCAGTCATATCAACTCTCATCTCCCTCTGATAGTTGCTTTGATCAGCTCGAAGGGCTTGCACTTCATGTAGCAGAGGACTCAAATCAAACCATGGCGGTGGAGCTGCAGTGTAACCATATCCTCCCATGGGGGCACCTAAAGCAGCAGGAGCATCGCCCATAGGGACATCTGTAGTAGCAGGAGCAGGCGGAGGTGCATAAGTAGGTGCCGGTGCCGGAGAGGAACCCAGAGGAGCATCGCCAACCTTTGGCCTACTGAGGTCAAGGTCCTCGTACCCCTGGCATACCTCTTCCACGGAGACCTTGGCGTAGCTCGGGGGTATCTGTTGGCCATGGATGACCTGCCCTGCCTCCATTGGGAAAGCCATGCCTACAGCTGCCTTGATGGAGAGGTTCCGCGCTTCGAAGTGCAGCTCACAAGGTGTCGGCTGCGTGATGTCGTCCACGGGATAGCGGGCCAAGTCTTCTTCGGGCAGCCCACCGGAAGCACAGCTGCTCCGCCGCATGGAGGGGCTAATGACGTTGGGATTACTGGGCGGTTCCTGCTGACCGGCCTCCCGCGCCTGGCTCAAGGCTAGCTGCACCTCTCTTCGGACTGTTTCTTGTATGCTCGCCTGTGTTGCGCGCAGTTGCTCTTCAAGATCGAGGAGGTGTTGTGCCTGTCGGCCCTTGCTCCTCGACCGACTCCTGTAAGTCTCTGCATCCTGCGGGAAACCAACCTTCCACGGGACGACGCCAACGCCTCGTGTACGTCCAGGGTGCTCAGGGTTCTGTAGGGCCCTGGTTAGCTCATCGTTCTCCCTATTTGGCACGAAGATGCCTTGGGCCGACTCTTCGTGCGCCTCTTGAAGCCTTCTTGCAACATCTCTGATCCTTTCACCAAAAACTGGCCTACCGTCGTCGTCAAGGCCGCCGTCATGACCAAAGAACCAATTCCTCGATCTGTCGGACCATCTCATTGTTACGGGCTCGACACCTTTTACAAGCAGGTCATGTTCCCTCTTCTCCCATTTGGGTATCGCCTTGCGGTAACCACCAGGGCCGAGACGATGGTGGTATTGCTTCTTCGCCGCATTTTGCTTATTCTTTTCACTCATACTCTGACCTTGTTGAGAAGTTTTGTACCCTACAAATTCATCCCAATGATCTTGCAGCTTAGGGTATTTATTGAAGTCAGGGAGTACATTATTCTTAACGTACTCGTTGTTCAACTTCTTCTTGAACGTCTGGAATGCCATTGCCATCTTCTTCAATGTGTAACTCTTCACCTTCTTTTCGGTCCCTTCGAGGAAGGTGAAAACTTGTTTCATATCGGTCCATAAGGTGTTCTTGAGGTCTGCAGGTACGTCGTCCCATTTGACAATGCTAATGGGCATGTGGTCCCTAACAATCATTCCGAAAGTTTCTGCAGGTACGTCGTCCCATTTGACAATGCTAATGGGCACGTGGTCCCTAACAATCGTTCCGAAAGTCGATCTAAACGGCCCAATCGCCGATGTTGGCTTCAGAGGCTCGCCTTCCTTGCTGACTTCGGTGATTATGTGCCTTGACTTCGGCCCCTTACTTTGACCTCGCTGACGTGACTGGGTACTGGTTTGACCAGACCGGGTGGCTTCTACGGCCTCGGTGGCTTGTACGGCCTCACCGGCTTCCTCATCGGCCCGTTTGACCGGACAGGGTGACTTCATCGGCCTCGGTGGCTTCTACGTCCTCACCGGCTGCCGCAGGTTGAACTCTGTCATCCGTACCAGTCCCAAACATCTCCATAAAAAATTCATCATCACCAGTCCCTCCGCTCGCCATTGTAACAAATAAAGGCACTGAAAGTACAAGTGCATCCTCACATAAGGCCTGGCAGAATCGTATTGAAGGATATGGTAAATTGCTTGCAAGTTTTAACTAACTTGTGAAGCTAAATCAGATTGTGAAGCTAACGACCCTAGAAAAAACATAAATGTAGGTACATTTGGATTGTCAATCTATTTTTGTCTGAACAAATATCATGAAAGAAGTTTCTGACATTATATAAACAAAGATGCTTAATGATCATTTTGAGGAAATCATATAAGCACTGCAATGCTTTAGATCATCTGCAAAAATTATGGACATGTATGATATATGCTCTCCAAAATGATTCACTATTAGAACTGGACTTGTATACAAGTCCGAATCAGAATCATTCTCACAGAATAAAAAATTCATGGACTATGGATTTTCAGAGAATAATTTGTAGTCATTTAATTGCAACAACAAACAATTCAATAAATCATCTTATTTCTAAATATGCATGATACTTGAGAATCTGAACATGTTACTTGATTACAAGCACAGATAAATAATCAGTGTCGAGGGCAAGGTGCATCTGTGTCGGCGGCTTTTTACTTGCCGCCGACATAGATAAATAAAAAATAATCAGGGGGCGCTGGCGCAGGCTCGAACCCACGACCTGCCGCTGGGAGCCCGCGCCTCGCCACGCTCTGATAACCGGCTGAACAATTAATTTTATGTCAACATAGTTGGGCATGGTTTGTATTTGTACTGAGTTAGATTGTCCATGTCGGCGGCATTTGTTTAGCCGCTGACACAGATCCATCTGTATCGGCGGCCAGATTGTTAACTGACGATAGTGTTATGTTTCTGTCCACGGTCTGCTCTAAACCGCCGATACAGATCATCTCCCCCCTCCCCCCCCTCGCCTCGATTTTTTTGTCCGACGCCCTTCGGCTCCCCGAGGGGTTGATTTCATCCAATCTAGTTTAGATGGCAAGCCATGGACATCATAACTCATTCAAGTTGGCATGTTGGCATCCGCTCGACCTCGTGCATTTATTAGTGTTTGTATCTGTTCTTATAGTTAGGGCACCAGCTATATATTCGTGTACGATATAGGTATATCAAAGCTACATTAAGCCACGAGGTTGAACGCCGGACAATACGCCACCTGGTATTAGTTATTTATGTTTATTGCTTGCTATCTAAACATAGATTGCACAGAACGAACCCCCTTTGGGGACCCGAAGGGCGTCGGACAGAGATTCGGCGGGGAGGGGGAGAAGATCTATGTCGGCGGTACATGTCGAGGAGCACGGCCAGACACATGAGGTGGCATAAAGAGGGCAAACATAGAAAGGAGGGTTTGATGACTCATCCTTCAGATGCTGAAGCTTGGAGGTACTTTGATCAACAACATCCTGAATTTGCAGCTAAGCTCAGAAATTTACACATCGGTCTTTCCACCGACGGGTTCACTCCATTCAATATGACTGCACACCCATACTCGTTCTGGCCGGTATTTGCTATCCCGTACAACCTTCCGCCTTATCTCTGCATGAAAGAAGAGTACATGTTCCTTTCCGTTATAATTCCTGGGCCCAAGTCTCCTGGAAAAAATTTAGATCTATTCATGCAACCACTTGTAGAAGAGCTGAACGACCTGTGGAATAAAGGAGTTTTGACACATGATAGTACAAGGGTCAAAACTTTAAGATGCGCGCCGCATATCTATGGTCCATCCACGATTTTTCGGCGTATGGAATGTTCTCTGGGTGGAGCACGCAAGGAAAGTTATCATGTCCTAAATGTTTCTCTGACACTGATGCATTCACATTGAAAAAGGGGGGCAAAGCTAGTTGCTTTGACTGTCACCGTTGTTTCCTTTAGCCGAACCACCCCTTTAGAAAACAAAGAAATGCATATCGTAAAGGCAAGATAGTGAAGAGGGGGCCACCAAAACGGTTTGAAGTGGAAGATATCATCGACTGGCACGACGTCCTAGCGAATGAGGGGTGCGTTACAGGCTTTGGCCGGTAAGGAGTATAATTGGACTCATAAGTGCAGCATATACAACCTTCCGTATGCAAAAGACCTGAAGCAGCCTCACAATCTTGATCTGATACACCAAGAGAAAAATATGTACGAGGCAGTTCTAAACACAAATTGGGATATCCCACAGAAGACTAGAAATAACATCAAAGCTCGAGAGGATTGCGCTTTGATATGTGATCGACTAGAGATGAACCTCGATGAGAATGGGTTGAAATCTTGGGCAAAGTTCTGCCTCACACGTGCAAGTAAGACAGATTCTAGTCTGGATTAAGGAAAAGGTGAAATTTTCAGATGGTTATGCGACAAGCCTTCGTCATGCCGTTAGTATGGAGCAATGCAAATTAAATGGAATGAAGGCCCACGACTATAAAGTATTCATAGAGCATCTATTTCCCGCCGTATGGCGTGGATATGTTGACGACGCTATTTGGAGAACATTGTCAGAGCTAAGCTTTTTCTATAGAGAGCTGTGTGCAAAAGAGATATCCGTGTCGAGGATGGAGGAATTGGAGAAGAAGATTGTTGTGATTGTTACAAAGCTTGAGATGATTTATATTCCTAGGTTTTTCAATTGCATGCAACATCTATTGGTACATTTGCCATACGAAGCAAAGGTTGGTGGTCCGGCGCAGTTCAGATGGATGTATCTAGTTGAACGAATGATGTAGAATATAAGAACGAAGGTGAAGAACAAAGCACGAGTCGAGGGAAGTATTGCTGAAACGTGGCTGACTCAGGAAATCGCTTACTTCACCATAAAATATTTTGCGATAAGAAACAAGGTACATGTGACAGAGCCGAGATATAAGAAAGCACGACATATAATAACTTTCAATCTTAGTGTGTTCCATGACCAAGTTGGATGCAATATCGGAAAAAGCACAACACGTGACTTGTCTGAAGCAGAAAAAATTACCGTCCAGCTGTACGTGTACGACAACATGGACGAAATGAAGGTGTATATCGAGTAAGTTAATAAATGTCTCAATTATATAATAAATACTCATTTTTTAGTTAATAATGTTTTAAATAACAAATTTTGTAGTCAATTTGTTTAAGAAGAGACTGGAAAATCAGGTGAACCTTCGGACAACATAATCAATAAGGTAAAAAGACAAGGCCGTGGGCAAAACCGTCCAAACTTTCTAACTTGGTTCAATTACCACGTAAGTTTCTTCGTACTATATAACACACTATTCTATTATCACACAAAATCCTTAATGAATCTTCTCGCGCATGTTTGTTCAGTGTCAAATACATTCCAGCGTGCACAACGATCTCCGACAAATGTCACGTGGATGTAGTCGAAGAATTAAGGTCCATGGATGCTATGATTGCCATGGATATCGATTTCGTTCCGAAGCAGCTGAGTTTGCTCGGCTCAATGTAACTACGGTGAATAATGGCGTTGTGAGTTATGTCACAGACGACCTTGGCGGACCAGATATAGAGTATTATGGGATCATTGAGGAGATAGTGGAAATATCTTAGGAAGGCAAAAACGATCTCTCGCTTGTTCTGTTTTGTTGTAGGTGGTTCGATCCAACTAGAGTGGTGCGGCGTACTCCAGAACTAGAACTAGTTGAAATTAATCCTAAAAGGCTGTATCAAAGGCCAGACGTGTTCATTTTGCCCGAACAAGTCGAGCTGGTGTTCTATCTCCCTTATGCCCATCCGGATTACAAATATTGGTGGATAGCCCATAAATGTCATCCAGTAGGTGGATTACTCGGACTCACTGAAGAAGACTACGAGCCTCGCCAAGACATTGAGCCATTTCAGGAAGAAGGGTTATCGGGGGAGTTACACGTCGATGTTGGTGTTGTGATACAACAAGAGGAGGAAGATGGAGAGGAAGTGGAAGATGAGGAGGAGGGGGAGGAAGAGGAAGATGAGGAGGAAGAGGAGGATGAAGAGGAAGATGAAAATGAAAACGAAGAGGAAGCAGAAAATTTTTGAGACATTCAATCTCTTATAGGTTCAATGTCACATGTATTTATATATTTTTCATTTACCTTTGTATACATTTATATTCATTTGATGTAACTAATACCTATCTAATTTGTGTCATTTCTTTTCATTTAAGCAGGATGTGTTGAGCTGTCAAGAAGGCAGTTAAGAAGAGCAAGAAGGTCTGGGGGACAGCGGGGAGGAGGAGGAGTGTGGGAGAGTCCAGCCCATCCCACGAGGAGGAGTGTGGGAGAGTCGTGGTGGCCACCGACTCCCAGGAGGTTGAGGAGGTGTTGGCGTCCGACTCTCAGGAGGCAGAGGAGGTCGAGTGGGAGTGGCCAGCAGGAGGGCAGGAGCCAGATTTTGAGGAGGAGGCGGAGACCGACTAGGAGGGGAGTGGGAGGACGCCGGGGATGCCCTACCTACTGGTTGGTATCTTCAGGCGCTGGAGAATGCCGACTCTGAGGAGGAGTTGGGGGACGAGGACTGGGAGGTTTTCGAGTCGTCTGGGGCCGAGTCCTCGAGCTCCAATAAGAGGGGTGACATAAATTGCCACCACTCCCCGCTGATCCAACTGAAGAGGCATTTCGTACAGGTTTCCGTTGGGCAAGGGTATGTGTTACAATTTTTTTTCGCTTTTATTGGTAAAAATTTTTGCTAACTATTTGTTATTAATTGTACGTATAGGGGATTGATTTGCGTCAACAAAGGTCCGCAGGAGCCAGGTCCCTTGCTAGGGATTCTATTGAAGAATCTCTACCCCGGACTAGTGGGATAGGGCGATGCTCGACGCCCGGCGGTGAGGTGGAGAGACTACTCTCTCGTGGTTGACGACGAGGGAGTAACTGTCGCTGATCGATGCATCAACGAGTTCTGGGTTAGATGACAAAAATTTATTAGCATTTCATATTTTTTGTTCATACTGTATTGTGTATTATCAGGTGTTTGTTTTATTTCAGGAGAGGTATCAGCTTCACCCTAAGGCCGCTGAGGAGGACTACGATGGTTGCCGCCATGTACTAGATGGAATGGCGGCAAAGACGGTTAGGGATGCCATCAGGATAGCCCGCTTGGATGCGGTCATCAAGCATCACAAGGGGAGGGGCATTAGAACAATGTTGAGGACAATGGCAGCTCGGGAGTACATGAAGGCGAAGCAGTACCGTCCATTTCGTCCTGAGTGGATGGACAATTGTTCAAGTGCATGGAAGATGCTCTGCAAAATGTGCGCATCTAAGGAGTGGATCGATAGATCGAAGCATAACAGGGGCAATCGAGGTGCTAACCCCAAGATCTGCACCACCTATCTTGGAGGGCGAGGCATGGGGCATGTTGCGTGGGACATAGTAAGTCAAGTTAACATATATCTTCTATCTTTCATACATCTAATTTTTCGCTACTTAACCGAATCAATGTTCTTTTCATATTGCAACTTAGGAAGCGAATACGGGACTTGAGCCCGATGAGTTTACCGTGTGGAGCCGTGCACACACACCCCGTGTCCTACCAGATGGCACACAACCACCGATGCTTTCCGTAGCCCAGGAGAAGATTGTAAGTTAATTGTTCATTTTTGCTTTTTAACATGTGTCATCGCTGGTTTAAACTATATAACACACTATATATCTATCTTGTTTCTTAGGATACATATTGTGCTGCCATGAAGGAGAAACACGGTGCAGAGTGCGATCCCTTGAACATGCAATTGGACACACAGCTCATCTACGACGAGTTCGGCAGGCTCAGTCATGGCAGGACGGGTTTCATGGACTCTTTGCTGCCCCATGACACTTTGAGAGGGCAGGCCAGGGCACGTCGACAACAGGCCGCCTCTTCCTCACGTGCCCAGGTGGAAACCCAGAAGAAGCTGATCGAGGAGCTGCAGGCACAGAGGTAGGCAGACGAGGCACGATGACGGGCAGAAGAGCAAAGATGGAAGGCACAACACGAGGCAGAAGAGCAGCGGAGGTGGGCGGAGAGAGAGGAGGACTTGAAGCGCCTGGAGGTAATCCAGAATCAGAATTACATGATGTATCAATTCATGTATCAGGTAATTAAACGTAGTTAAATAGTTGTACTTACATGCATGTTTCACATTCTAACATATCCTATATCCACAGAGATTCCAGGGGGATGGATCATCTAGTCAGGCGCCCCATCTGCCACCTCCGCCGAATTACGTCTTCACGCAGACCCCGGGGGCCCCAGCGACACCCACAGCCGGTCCCAGCCCTTTCCCGCCTGCCTCGATCCCTTGGTTACACTTCCCCCTGCACCGGCGCCTTCTCCTAGGGTAATTCATTTTTCTAGTTTTCACAACATTTTTCTAGTTTTCACAACGAGGTAGTAATTGTGATTTCGTTCAATTTTGTAGGTGTGTGCCTCAGCCGCTCCTGCGGATACGGCAAATACTCCACAGGGGGCTGATTCCAGTGCCACATAGACGGCCGCTGAGCAGATCGCTGAGGGGTTCTTCGCCGACCATTTCGATGGTTCACAGAATCATTAGTGTACTTTTTTTATTTCTGTTTGCAACTAAGAACAATTTGTGAGTTTCGACTGCTCGTGTGACATTTATATATGTTTATATGGACTTTTGGACTTGGATTACGATGTTTTGGGTTATTATTGTGTGAATGTGCTCGAAATTGTGGTGTGGATCAGTAAATTATGTGTGGATATGTTGAGGGGAATTGGGGAATATAATTGTATTAGGAATTGGGTTTTATTGCAGGTTTAAATTAAGATTTTAATGAATTACCAGCAATTTTTCCTGGCCAACTGTTTGTGTCGGCGGCCTGTAACTCGGCCGACGACAAAGGTTGTCTGGACGGCTTCCAGGAAGCAGGATCTGTGTCGTCGGTCATCTAATAAGCCGCGGACAAATATTTTCCACGTGGCTTGTCAGGATTGATCTGTGGGGCCCACACGGCAGAGCGTCGTCTGCCACCAAGGAGATCTTGTGTTGGCGGCAGATAAAGCCGCCGACAAAGGTCCTCACAGGCCTGGCCTGGAAATTATGTTTGTCGGCGGTTTTATCTTGGGCCGTCGACATAGATTTCTGTGTCGTCGAGCGTTTGTCAGCGGACGTTTGTCGTCGGCTGGCTGACAACATAGGCTTTTGTCATCGGTTTTTTGATCAGTGTCGACGGTATAAGCCGTCGACAGTAGTCGCGATTCCTGTAGTGGTTTCCCTGATGACCCCTCCCGCTAATCAGCTAGCGGGGCCGCCATGATAGTCGTTGTAGCGGCTATTAAAATAAAACATGCTCATATCACGCGTGAGAAAACAATTCGGCGCCATGATTCTCCGATCTCTGCATGTAAGCTTTAAGCCGTTCACTATGAACTTTCATATGAATGGAATGGATAAGAGCATGACTGAACTGCATGGGATTTTTAAAACAATCGAGCAGACTATCAAGAAAATTAACAATAATGTGATGATGGTTTAGAAGGATGGTGGTAAGAAAATAAAGCGTGGGGCCAAGGATAAGGGCGCTGATAAGATCCTAGACCTACAACCTAAGTCTGATGGTAAGACAAAAAAAAAAATGGTCCTCCTGCTTTGGATGCATGTCACTATTGCCATTAAAAGGGTCATTGGTGTAGAAACGACCAGAAATAATCGTGGATTCCGCATTGGGTATTAATATTATAGAAATTAATCTTGCTACTTGTCCTAATGATTCATAAGCATTTGATATCGGATTAAAGATTCACACTTGCAAATCGTTGCGGTGATCCAACGACTATTGGTTCTTGATAGGCTAGAGCACCTCTTTCGACACAATGGAGGGACCAAAATTTGCCATGGGAAATTCTTTCGGTGGCAAAGTGAGCTGAAGAGGAAAAACTAAAAATTGGAATAGCAAGAATAACTGAAAAGCATTTTTTTTTTGTCACTCATAGAAGCTCTATCATAAAAGCATTTTGAATAAGTGAAGAAAGGATGAAGGTCAAAGCATATGCGAATATTTCAATGCCAAATTGCAAAATGAACTCAACAATACCCAAAAGACACCAATGCAAGCATGTGCAAGCATGAGCATGTAAGAGATTGAGTGGTAAAAAGTTACGAGTCTCATCAAGTTTTTCAAGAATGTTCAAAAAATTTTGATTTTTGGCAAGCCTAGCAAGTTTAGATGTAAGCAATCTAAACATGAAGAAACTAGCCATGATCATCACAAGTGTAGCAAACTGCCAAAATTGATAAAATCCACAGACATAATAGAGAAAGCTCAAAAAGAAAACAAGTCTATATAAGATGTATGATACAAGGTGATCTCTAACTCACCCTCAACTATCGCGTCAAGTTTTAGTTCATGAACTAAAACACAAAGGATGAGGAGTTGAAAACCACAAAAAATAAAAAAAAATCGAAAAAGTGAGTTCCTATTTTTCGTATGCGACATCGGCAATTTTTGTGCGAACTTCGTCTTTTGCTTGTGAAGCTTCGTCTCTATTCTCGTGAAACTTATTTTGTTTGCACCGGGAGGTCCATTCTCCATTTGTTCACATGAAACCTTGGAATTGTACGTGTGAAGCTTAGTGTTTTGCTTGCTAGAACTTGGATTTGCTCTAGGTGAACTCCTTATCTGTATGGGGGTGAACTTTTCAATGACAGTGCAACATGGGTTTCATTTAATAGATAGCCAAGTTTCATTGATTCTTCTTGTAAGTCTTATTAATATATTGTGCTTGTTTTACTAATTTTTTTCCCCCAAATTCTAGTACTACCTCCGGACACAAAAAGAAGTTATCGTTGACTTTTGGACACGCATTTGACCATTCGTCTTATTCACCTTTGACCATTCGTCTTATTCGCCTTTGACCACGCCACTACTAGCCGCTCCGCCCTCCTCCTCCCTCTTCGTTCTTTCTTCATCGTTTCATTCTCTCCCATCTTTTCCTCCCTCATGGCAGAACAGGGCGGCCGGAGAGTTCTGTACAGCACGCCCTGTGCATGGGTTTATTCGATTTTGCGTCCAACAACTAGGTCGTTCGCGTGATGCCAACACCACGCCGAGCGGTGGGCATCGGTAAGAATGTAAATTTGAGTTCACCTCTCAAAGAACATTGGACTATCAATACATGTTCTGATCTAGTGGTGAATTTGAATGGGGAAAAAATATAACCTGGAATTCATACCTGTTCTGATCTAATGGTGATGTTCAAATTCAAATTTACATTTGCATGAATGTTAACATATTCTGATTTCATCTAGTTGATAATTAATGTTTCAATACATTGTTGGTTTTGGAGGAAGAATTATACAGAAGGAAGACATTATGATGATACATTAGTTTAGAAATGCTCTCAGATGCATGGTTCTGGGGTCTCCATCATTCAGGATGTTACTCATGCTTTGTGTTATATTTGCAAGATAAGGCTGGATGTTGAATGCAGTTTATCCTTTTGATACCATTCCTTTTTATTTAGGAATGGAGCTCCGGACTGTTATTTTGCTGGTGTTTGTCTTTCTGGCGATCAATTTTCAGATTGCGTGCTTGTTGGTGATTAATAAGCGGCCCACCTCGAGGTGAGCCTGGGCTGATTCCGTATCAGCCCACCGTGCGCGCGAGAAGTCCAAAGAGCCACTCTTGGCCAGGTGCCTAGCCCGTCAGGGTCCGTCCCGAGCTTGACCGGGTCAACCACGTTGTCCCGGGTCTCTACCAGGGGCTTGGCGTACCTCCCGGGCTTCCCTTAGCCCGGGGGAAGGCTCTGCGAACGGCCCGCCTGTTCGTAGGTAGACCTTTACAGCTGGCGAATCCCACTATACTTTCTCCGGCCTTGACCGGAACGAACTGTGTCTCCCCTGGAACCCACAGCCAGGGGAAGAACACGCGGGCAGCCCATCTCGTCGTTTGCCCTCTTTGGCAGGCAGCAGATGGTTGTTACGCTACGCGACGCCTCCAACGGGTGGCGCAGGGCTGGCTCAGTCCAGTCAAGGCTATATCGGGGCTAAAGGGAAAGTGCTTTCTCCATAAAGAAGTTTTCTCCCCTGTAACGGCATGTTAAGACAAACACGTGTCCAGTACTAACCCGACTAGCTTCTCCCTGCAGGCTCGAGACCAGCAGAACCCTAGAACGAGACAAGAGCCCTACCACTAAAGCAAAGACCGGCGCGGGGCCCGCCGCATCAGCTTCGGGTGACCCACCGCGCCTATAAAAGGAGGATTCCTGGACATTCGAGGGGATCCGATTCCATCTGACCCAAGCCCAAGCAATTCCCGCATCCGAAGCTTCCTTAGCGAGTAGTTTTAGTTCTTAGTCACCACCACTGTAAGCTCGGGATCGGTGCCTCCAAGCCCGGTCTCGGCACCTCTGTACTGATTTCCACCATATAACCAACAAGACTGGAGTAGAGCTATTACCCGGCACTGGGGGCTCGAACCAGGGTAAATTTCCTGTGTCTTCACGGTTTGTATCATCTTCTTCCCTCTACTGTACGAAGGATCTGTACCCGGATCATCAAGTCGCACCAGGCCTTTGTCCGGGAAGACAGCGCGGCCTTAGCCCCCGTAGGCTTGGCCGCCGCCCCGGGCTGCTGAGAAGGGTGGTCGTTGGGTCTCATACCAACTACAAATTCGTCTGTCGGTCTGTGGTCTCGCGGCTCTACAGGAGAGCGTTTCCCAGACACCGACAGCTGGCGCCCACCGTGGGGCCCATGACTAGCCCTCAGCACTCCGTTCCCTCGGACATGCCTGAGATTCCGAGCGGCGACGAGGCTCTGGAACTCGAGCTCGATGAGTGCAATGATCTGGACGATTTGATCCCATCGTACGATGGCTGCCGGGAGGAGTACCTCGCCGAAGCCGGGGGTGACGAGATGGAGGTTGACGCCTCTCTCGCCCCAGGGGTAGATTTTCGCCCCAAGGAGTCGCTCCCTGAGCTGGACCCCTCTGTCACCCATGTCAGTGAGACTCCCATGGAGTTCGAGCTGCTTGGTGGCACTGCAGCCTCCGCTGGCGACACCGGGGCGTTTCCCCCGGCCTCGCGCACATCCCGCTGCGTCTTCGCAGCCGCGGTCGACGGCGGTGCCGAGGATGAGGAGGTCCAGGAGCAACTGCGCCGCCGCACCGAGGCCAGGAGATTCTTCAACGATGCCGTCCGTCACGTCATGGATGGGATCTGCGAGGAAGACAGTCGCCTGCGCACCCCTCTGGGTCGCCGACCGGTCGACCCCCTCATCGAGACGATGACCAACCCGCTCCTGCGCAGCCAGCAGAAGGCGCGCGCCATCGCCGCGGTCATTCGCGACCTGGAGAAGGACCCCCGTGGTTTCATCATGGCGGATCTGGGTCCGGCCATCGCCGAAGGCCTAGGTACCATTACCTGCGGCATCGACCGGCATCAGGAGCAGAACGGCGGTGATCGCCCGGACACCTGGCGCGGGAACCAATCCGACCATAGCGGTACTCAAAGCCGCTCGCGCCGCCGCCGCAGTCGCTCACGCCAAACCCAGACGGCCTCCTCCGTCGGCGGTTCGTCACGTGCCCCGGGCGGAGTGTTTTCCCGCCTGGGCCCGCGCCGGGATGCCTCTCCCCCGAAGACCGCGCCAGGATGCTCCGCTTTCTCTCACGCTCTCCATGAAGCGCCATGGCCACCGAGGTTCAAACCCGGGCCCATTGAGAAGTTCGACGGGAGCAAGAATCCCGAGGAGTTCCTATCCATCTACGCCACCGCCATCCGAGCTATGGGGGGAGACGAGGCCGTCATGGTCAACTATTTCCCCACAGTGCTCGAGGGCATGGCCCGAACCTGGCTATTCAACCAACGGTCTGGTTCCATCCGTAGCTGGTCCCAGCTGCAGGATGCCCTCTGCACAAGTTTCCAGGGATGCTATGCCCGCTCTGGGCGCCCCCAGGACCTCAAGCTCATAGTACAGCGGGACGACGAGAGTTTCCAGGACTTTGTTTGCCGGTTCGTGAGAGCCCGCAAGATCAATGTTATAAAGGACTATTGCTCTTAGATTGAAATTAAAGGGTTGCTCTCACTTGTGCTCAATTAATCCTACCACATGTGCATGGTCAAACTGAAGGAAAATCACATAAAAGACAAGGAGCAGTACCAAACTTGGTCTAACAAGTTTCTAAATCAGATTATGCACATTTCAGTTGTAGCAATCATCATAGAGTAAGAACAAAGTAGCCCACAGTGTGCTGTAAGCTAGCACAAGATCAATGTTACAAAGGACTATTGCTCTTAGATTTGTACTCAATTAATCCTACCACATGTGCATGGTCAAACTGAAGGAAAATCACATAAAAGACAATGAGCAGTACCAAACTTGGCAACACTTCAACAGCCACATAGCTCAAGTTCAATTTGTAAGCCAGCACAGGATCAATGTTATAATGGACTATTGCTCTCAGCTTGCAATTAGAGGGTTGCTAAAGTTAATTAGCCATCCAACTGTTAATTGCCTTTAAACCTCATATTGTATAATCTGAAATTAGGACTTAAAACTCTAGTTCAGCACTGCTCATTGAACAAATAAAGGATTCTAAGTTCAAGCAGTATAAGACCATGCACATAGGATTAAGGAGTTAACAAGCCACATCTAGAAATCATCATACAACAAGAGCAGTACCAAACTTGGCCAATGAGTAGTACCAAACAAGTTGTAGCAATCATCATAGAGCAAGAGCAGTACCAAACTTGGGCAATGAGCAGTACCAAACAAGTTGTAGTAATCATCATAGAGCAAGAGCAGTATAAAACTTGGCCAATGAGCAGTACCAAACAAGTTGTAGCAATCATCATAGAGCAAGAACAGTGTGCACTTCACCCACATTTCATCACTTTCTTTGGCCAAAACTTGGGAATGGAAATCGGGGGAACCCCTATTGCAAAAACAAATCACAGTCGCGCCGGCCAGCATGACAGAGGGGAGTGAGGGGAAGGAGAAGGGAGCAATGGGAGCATCACAGAGGGGAGTGAGGGGAAGGAGAGGGGAGCAATGGGAGCACCACAGATGGGAGTGAGGGGAAGGAGAGGGGAGCAATGTGAGCATGACAAAGGGGAGCAATAGGAGCATCTCCACCGCGCACACATTCCGTCGAACACTACAAGTGCATCACAGAGCAATGGGGGCAGGGGAAGGAGGGGGGCTCGATACCTTGGATGTTCGTCTTCAAAGTGGCGGGGAGGAGGTCCTCGACGAATGGGAGCGAGGGGGCTCACCGGCGAAGGTGCTTGCCGGTAGGGTGGCGGAGGCTGGTCGCCTGCGTGCAGTGGTCAGTGTCGCGCGTCCTGCGTAGGTGCTCGACGACGGCGAGGTGGAGCGTCCAGGAGGCGGCTGCCTTGCGATGCTCGACGACGGCGAGGTGCGGCCGCGCGGTGCTAGACGGCGGCGAGGGGGCTCGACGGTGGTGGCGGTGGGGCGCGGCGAGATTGCGACGGAACGGTTGAGGGAGACAGGGGCAAAGGACTTAGATAAATTTCGGCCGCGAACCCTCTTCCTTATATAGGAAAAGCCTCTACAAGCGGTTGATAGCACGAACCGCTTGTAGAGTCTCTACAAGCGGTTTGTGCTACCAACCGCTTGTAGAGACCACTTCTACAAGCGGTTGGTAGCACGAACCGCTTGTAGAAGTGTCACACGTACTGTGGCGGGGCTTGGGACACGTACCACTCTATCGATGACGTTTAACAAGGTATTGTGCCCTTCTTATGTTGAAATGAAACTTCCTCCCACTTGGCTAGCGCGTGGCGTTTAAGTGCGGGCTCCCCGTGCTGGTCACGGGTTTGACCCCCGCTTGCGCCCCATTGCCTTTTATTTTTTTAGAAATATGTGCTCAGCCCATTATTTTGTTCCAAAAATGCTAAAAAAATCTTTTTTTACATTACTTTCATTTCGAAATATGTACTCAACCCATGGCAAGTGCCGACAGAGGGGCTTCGGGCTTCCCAGTGGTTGAAAATTTAGTAATCACGTACTTTGTCGACGGATTTTTGTTAGGCCCTCGTATTTGCTTGGATTGCCTGTTGGACGTTTCCGGCTTGAAAAAAGAACAGGAACACGTGTCAGAGGTTTATTGCTATGAAGTAACATGATAAGAAACGGTCATTTTAGTGTCCAGGCTATATATACCTCACAGACGTCGACATTAGTTTCATCGGCTTCAGCCTGGATGGCGTGATCATCGGCGTCAGCCTGGCCGATTGGATCACCGGCTTGAGCCGAGGCGACCTGATCACCGGCTTGAGTCGGGACGGCTGGATCAACTGGGTTGGCCTCAACGTAGCTTATGAGGGTGCCCATCGCGATTTCATTTAGTAGAAACTCATCTCCCGCTTTGAAATCAAGGTCACGTCCGAACTGCGCCATCTATCACTGTGCATGGACGCGAAATAATAGAACATTTAATGCATTCGTCCACATGAAAAATACAATATTTGAATTTATTTGCAATATTTGAATACAACATTACGAATTTAATAATTGGAACCGAAAATCCGAAATTACATCCGAAGCATCATCCAACACAATTTGTTACAAAAATAATTCATACAAACGATACAAAAAACTGATTCGATCGTCTGAGCCAATTCCAATGGGGAATATACAAGTTAGCAGGTCAATTCCAATTTTGTCCCCCCAAATTCTGAACATCAAGCATGGGAGCTGGAAGCATCTGGGGCCAAGCGGCAATCTGTTTTTTGATTCAATGGGCAATATGTGTATATAAATATATCAAGTTCACCAAAATCGGCACAGCACACAAAGTGGGAGCATCTCCACCGCGCGCGCATTCCGTCGAACACTACAAGTGCATCATAGAGCAACAGGAGCACCTCCACCGCGCGCGCATTCCGTCGAACACTACCTTATATAGGAATCAAGTGACAGAACTATATGGAATTTTAAACATTTGCTCTCAGATTGCTTCAAAATGGAATTAAGTGACAGAACTATATGGAATTTTATACATTTGCTCTCAGATTGATTCAAAATGGAATCAAGTGACAGAACTATATGGAATTTTAAACATTTGCTCTCAGATTGCTTCAAAATGGGATCAAATGAAAGAACTATATGCAATTAATTTGGTTAATTGCACATTTGCTCTCAGATTGCTTCAAAATGGAATCAAGTGACAGAACTATATGGAATTTTAAACATTTGCTCTCAGATTGCTTCAAAATGGGATCAAATGAAAGAACTATATGCAATTAATTTGGTTAATTGCACATTTGCTCTCAGATTGCTTCAAAATGGAATCAAGTGACAGAACTATATGGAATTTTAAATGTTTGCTCTCAGATTGCTTCAAAATGGGATCAAATGACAGAACTATATGCAATTAATTTGGTTAATTGCACATTTGCTCTCAGATTGCTTCAAAATGGAATCAAGTGACAGAACTATATGGAATTTTAAACATTTGCTCTCAGATTGCTTCAAAATGGGATCAAATGACAGAACTATATGCAATTAATTTGGTTAATTGCACATTTGCTCTCAGATTGCTTCAAAATGGAATCAAGTGACAGAACTATATGGGATTTTAAATATTTGCTCTCACATTGCTTCAAAATGGGATTAAATGACAGAACTATATGCAATTAATTTTGTTAATTGCACATTTGCTCTCAAATTGCTTCAAAATAGAATCAAGTGACAGAACTATATGGAATTTTAAACATTTGCTCTCAGATTGCTTCAAAATGGGATCAAATGACAGAACTATATGCAACTAATTTGGTTAATTGCACATTTGCTCTCAGATTGCTTCAAAATGGAATCAAGTAACAGAACTATATGGAATTTTAAACATTTGCTCTCAGATTGCTTCATATCGCACATAGATGCGCACATAGAGCACATAAAACTATATGGGTTGCTAAAGTTAATTAGCCATCCAGCACATAGTTAACTATATGGGTTGTGCATCATAGAGCATCAGATCAGAGTAGAGCAACAGTATGAGCAAGAGCACATAGAGCAACAGTATCACCTCAGTGAACATCAGATCAGAGAGCAAAGCAAACATCACAGAGCATGGAGGAGAAGGCGGCAAGGGCATGCAGCAATCATCATAGAGCATGGAGGAGGAGGGAGCAAGGGCATGGAGCAAACATAGAGCAACAGTATCACCTCAGTGAACATCAGATCAGAGAGCAAAGCAAACATCACAGAGCGTGGAGGAGGGGGGCAAGGACATGGAGTAATCATCACAGAGCATGGAGGAGGAGGGAGCAAGGGCATGGAGCAATCATCACAGAGCATGGAGGAGAGAGCCAGGGTATGGAGCAAGCATCACAGAGCATGGAGGAGGAGGAAGCAAGGGCATGGAGTAAGCATCACATTCACAAAGACTCAGTGGCATTTCGTCGAACAGCATGTGGACATCACAGAGCAGAGAGGAGGAGGGAGCCAGGGGCTACAAACCTCGGCCCTCCGGGGAAATGTAAGCATGTGGGCATCACAGAACAGAGAAGAGGAGGGAGCAAGAGGTTACAAACCTCGGCCCTCCGGTGGCGTGTGTGTCATCAACGAAGTCGGTGGCGGTGTCCACGTACGGCGGCGGCGTTGCGCGGTGGTGGAGGGGTGCGCGGCGGTGGAGTGCCAGGGAGGCGGCGCGGAGGTGTAGGCGACGGCGTCGAGGACAACGACGCGGTGGCGAGGACGGCGTGGTGGCGGTGTAGGCAACGTCGTCGAGTAGGACGGCGGCGATGGCTTTGGGACTTAGAAAAATTTGGGTGGAAAGGGCGGGGAAGAGGAGTTATATAATACACCTCTCTAGAAGCGGTTTGTATTACCAACCGCTTGTGAAAAGCTCTCTACCAGCGGTTCGTAGTTTTAACCGCTTGTAGAGAAAACTTCTGCAAGTGGTTTGTAGAACGAACCGCTTGTAGAAGCGGTTTGCGCGAAATTAAAATTTCGCAATTTCGCCCGCGAACCAGTAAAGGCCTCTGCAAGCGGTTGGTAATACAAACCGCTTGTAGAGGCCACTTCTGCAAGCGGTTGGTAGGACGAACTGCTTGTAGAAGTGGCGCCATCACACGTGGCGAGGCTTGGGTCGTACCACTCTATCGATGACGTTTAAGAAGGTATTGCGCCCTCTTATGTTGAAATGAAAGTTCCTCCCACTTGGCTAGCGTGTGGCGTTTAAGTGCGGGCTCCCCGTGCTGGTCGCGGGTTCGAGCCCCGCTTGCGCCCCGTTGCCTTATATTTTTTTAGAAATATGTACTGAGCCCATTATTTTATTCCAAAAATACTAAAAAATCTTTTTTACATTACTTTCATTTCTAAATATGTGCTTAACCCATTATTCTTTACAAAAATACTAAAAAATCTTTTTTGGCATTACTTTCATTTCTAAATATATACTTAGCCCATTATTTTTTAAAAAAAACTAAAAATCTTTTTTTACATTACTTTCATTTCTAAATATGTACTTAGGCCATTATTCTTTTCAAAAATACTAAAAAAATATTTTTTGTCGTTCCGAGCACTCACTGAATCTTTCGATTTTCCGTACAGATCTATATATCCTAGGAAGCTCACACAGACGTTCTTGGTGATGTGCATGAAGTCCAGTGAGTGGCGAACATTCAAATCTTCCCAGTAAGGCAAGTCCCAAAATATTGACTTCTTCCATATGGGTGCATGGTCATCCTTATCATTCGGCATAGATTTGCTTCCCGGACCCTTTACAAATACTACCTTCAGATCCTTCACCATAGCAAACACCTGCTTGCCACTGTGATAACTAGGCCGGGCATGATGTTCTTCCTCCCCGTTAAATTCCCTGCGTTTCTTTCGCAACGCGTGGCTCCGAACAAGAAACCTGCGATGCCCCATGTACACCATCTTCCGAGAGCCTTTCATGTACGTGCCATCGGTTTACTCCAAGCACTGCACGCACGCTTTGAAGCCTTTGCCAGTAAGGCCAGACAGGTTACCAAGCGCTGGCCAGTCGTTGATTATTACAAATAACATTTCACGCAGGTTGAAATACTCCCTTTTGTATTCCTCATCCCAAACCTTTAATAACGTCTGAAAATCTTCAACCAAAGGTTTCAGGTAGACATCGATATCATTTCCGGGTTGCTTGGGGCCTTGGATCAACAACGGCATCATTATGTACTTTCTCTTCATGCACAACCATGCAGGAATATTATACACACATAATGTGACTGGCCAGGTGCTATGGCTGCTGCTCGTGTCTCCTAAAGGATTCATCCCATCGGTACTCAAACCGAACCTTATGTTTCTGACCTCGTCTGCGAAGTCCTTGTACTTCCGATCGACCATCCTCCACTACGAGCCATTTGCCGGATGCCTAAGCATTCCGTCGATTTTACGCTCTTCTTTGTGCCAACGCATCATCTTCGCATACGCTTTGTTTGCAAACATACGCTCCAACCTTGGAATCAGAGGAAAATACCACAACCCTTTTGTCGGTGCTCTCTTCTTCACACGCACCCATCTACTTCACCTGGATCGTCACGCTGCGTCTTATACCGGGGTTCCTTGTACACTGGACAGGCATCCAAGTCGGCATATTCACCGCGATATAGGACACAGTCGTTGCGACATCCATGTATCTTCCGAACTTTCAATCCTAACGGACACAGGACCAGCTTGGCTTGATACGTGGATTCTGGCAGTGTGTTATCTTCCGGGAGCAACTTCTTTATGAGCGACAGCAACTCATCGAAAACCTTATCTGACACACCATTCACAGTCTTCCATTGCATGAGCTCCAGTATAGTGCGTAGCTTCTTGTGCCCCTGACCACAATTTGGGTACAAAAGACTTCTCTGGTCCTCGAACAAACCATAGTACTTCCTATATTGTTTGTCCTCTGTGATATCTCCCTCTGCATCACGCAGCATCTGGTCCAGGTCATCATCCACATCAAACTGATCGCATTGTGTATCTTCGACGTCCTCGTATGTCGTCGCGTCCGGCATACCATCATATGTCACTTCCTCTTCATCGGTTTCTTCTTCGTCTTCTATGCTGGTATGCTCTACTTTGCCGTGGTGAGTCCAACATGTATAATTCCGAATGAAACCTCTCATCAACAAGTGGCTCTGGATCCGTCCTCGCATTCAGTGCTCTTTCTTGTTCCTGCAATCTACGCATGGACACCGTATGAAGCTTTCTGGAGGCAAGTCTCGAAAAATGACATCGAGAAAAGCATTCACGCCATCGATGAACTCCTTTGACCGACGATCCGCATATATCCATTGCCGGTTCATCTGCACCAATTAAATTAATAAAAACACTTATTATATTTTTCAAATTGAAATATTTAACTCGAAATAACTAATTGTTATATTTTTTTAATTACCTCTAAACTTTCTACATTTTTAAAGCCAAACCAACTAAATCTCACAAATTAAAAAACTTTTTCAACTTCTTTCTATACTTTGCCTAAATTATAAACATATGTAATTTTTATTGTGTACCCCTCTAATTTTTTTAATTACAAAAATAATTTATTCCGAACCTAACAAAAAAACCTAGATCTATTTAGCTCTATAACAAATGAAATAATCACCCTACCTACTATTTTAATCTAATTTGAAACTAAAACCATCCAATAGATCACCACATTGCCACAAAAGATCTAGAAGGGAGAGCTAACTAAGACACCAAACTAGATCTAGCTCTCTAAAACAAATAATCACCCCTACCAACAAAACTAATATGAGACTTAAAACACCCAATAGATCTACATCTTGCCTCAAATTATCTAGAGAGAGAGAGCTAGCAAAACAAACACCCTTCAATTCAAACAAGGTTATTTAATATTTCTCCACATTCAATGCAAAAAGATAAGCAACATCCACATGAAAATGATGTTGAGACCATGTTTACTTACCTTGAAAACCTTAATTTGGAGCTATTAACCTCAATTAAAAATTTTGGCAGCACCTTCCCTGCATGAACAGTTCGGCCCGTCAGTGCTTCTACGCAAGCTGCTCGTGGAGGAAAAAGGGGTTAAATGCCCTGAGCGGGAAGGGAAAGGGCCCACAAGCGATTCGTGATACGAACCGCTTACAGTGGGCTATCTCTGCAAGCGGTTTGTATCACGAACCGCTTGCATATGCCCTTTCCCGCTACCCTCCTACCCATTGGCCACGAACCGCTTGTGGCGATCGGGTCGCAAGCAGGTTAAAGCGAACCGTTTGTGATGGGCCGTTTTGAAAGCCTCGATCCACAGTAGTGGCTCGCAACCTTCCCCAACATTCCCCTCTCCCTCCATACCATGATCATCCAAAATGCTGACCTCGAGAAACTGCCAAAGATAGACCACAATCAATCATCACTAGGAGAGGCGACACCCAGGGAATGCAGATGGACATCACGGCTAAAAACATTGCAGATACACCAGTGCCACTCGCTGAAATCCCTAGGCTCCGGCCTGCTTCAGCAGCCGCACCTCCTGAAGTCTCTCGAGGCCGTGTCGATCAAGAACTGCAACAATGTCGTTTCTGATCTCTCCGACAGGTTCAGGGACCTCACCGCGCTGAGGGACCTCACGCTGCACGACTGCCCGGAGCTGCTGGTTGACAGGTTCCACACGTCGCTGCGGGCGGTGGAGATGAGCGAGTGCTTCGTCGCGCGGGGCGCGTGGGCGGACGACTACCCCTTCCTCTTCTCGGTGTGGACGCTGAAGATCTCCGGCTGCTCACATCTCAGCGCCGATCAAGAGCACGAGATCAAGCCATTGGATTGGCTCAACTCCCTGTTCAATGTGCACACCCTTCGACTGGACAACACTTTGTTTCTGAAACTCGGCATGTTTGACAGGCTTCACTCGCTCGAGAGCCTTGAGATCGATGGGAGTCGAGGACTCTTTGAGGATGCGTCAGAACTTGAGTGGCTACTGAAGATTCAGACCCTCAGCGTCAGCAACTGCAAGGAATTGTGCGAGATTCCTGAGAATTTGTGCAATCTGACTGCACTGGAAGAGCTGTGTATTGATAACTGTCCGAGCATTCAGGCGTTGCCCGCGAATGGCCTCCCGACGTCACTGAAGAGGTTGTCAATATCTAAGTGCAGTCCACGCCTGGCGCAGCGGTGTCTTGATGATGAGCTTGATTGGCTCAAGATTGCAAAGATCAGCGTCGTTTATATCGATGGACAGTGTATTGTTGCATGAAAACAAGGTCACATTTATTTTCTTTTTTCTGCTAAGGATTCAATTTGAAATAAAGAAAATTATTCGTTCGGATTCAATACTGATGATTCCAACTTCATACTACTGGCTTATTTTCTCTGTGCTAGTTCTACTGGCTGCTCAATGAGAGATGTAAATTGAAAGGCGTGAGTTTTTTTTTTATCTAACGCTTGTCCACAAGATTTTGCGTAATGAATATATTGATACCGGGTTTCATGAAAATAAGTGGTTCAAGTTGGATTTAAATTATGTTTAAAATGTTTGAAAGAATCTAGATTGGCTAGTAAATAGGAAACTTTTAAATTTTGTGCAGGTTTGATGCTTAGCAAATTAGTTGCCTAGCTAACTATATATCAAGTCCTATCCTAAGCAAACTTGAAAAACATATTGCAGCGGAAATAAACAACAAGAACTAGATGTAACTGCATAACATAAAGAGGAGGGACACGTTGATTTGTTTGACCGAGGTTCGGAGTTCTCCACCTCCTTCCCGTTGAGGGCCATTCATCAAGGACCGGGTCCCGCTCAATCCCGCAGTCTCTATTCACTCGTGGTAGCTTTCGCTACTCCGGTAGACAAGCTCCAAACCTCTCACATCAACATCTTGAGGGCTTCCACACTCGCCATGGCAAACTCCTCAAGATCACACAACCAAACCATTTAGGATTGAAAATTCAAAAGTAATAGGCTTTAGAGAATCACAAACTTGGATTACACACTCTCAAACTTACATAGAATGGCATTGGAGTGATAAAGGTTAGGCCTTTGTGGATATGTGGACTATGTGAAGAACTATGGCTCTCGTTTGGCTTGAATATGTAGGATTGATGGTAAGGTGCTGATCATTGTTTAGTAAGAGAGTTTCGACGGATTTAAATAGGCTATGAATCAGATTATAGCCATTTGAGACCTCTTCTTCTCGTTGGTTATTAAGACAAGGAAGCATCTAAAACCATCAACAAAAATGCTTTTACGATAAACATATTTTGAAAAGAAAATTAGGGCAGCAAATAAATTTTAGTTAGTGGCAGACAAGTCTTTTTTTGTGAAATTTTTTCACATGACGTATTTTCCAACGCAAACAGCAATTTGGCTGCGTGCTACCCTAACAAAACATACTTTACGACAGATTGTCCGGCGTGAACTAAAAAAATCACTAGACAGTTGCACAAGAATTTGTCTGAAAGGATGTTCACGTCAAACTATCCGCCATGAACTAAAAATTTATCCAGTTTACGAAAAACACTAATATCATATTTGGATGTTCATGTCAGATTATACAGCATGAACTGAGAATTTTCTAGAGGGTGGCGAACTAAAAGTTAGAATTGGAAAGAGCTTGTCCGAGGGAAACCAGGATTTTTCTAGAAAGTTTTTGTCCAAGAAAAACTAAGTCCTAGGAAAGTATAATTGCTCCAAGCTGTTTGGTAAAATTGAGAGATGTTATCCAAATAAGTGATACTATGAAACCCCCTTAATAGTTTGGCAAATAATTTCAAGAACCTAGCTAGAATAGGGGTGGAAATGCTACAGATATTATCCGACCGATCGACCGAATTGATCGGACAGTGATTTGGATAGTTTTATCTATATGTTACTATTTTTACGGATAAGGATATGTGGATATGGATAATTTGACGTGGATATGGATACAAATACAGATAAAGGATTATTCGGTGGATAAGCAATATTTGAGTTTTTGTTCGGATAATATCCGAGTATAAAATATGGATATCATCCGAATTCATTTCTGAAAATTTTTAATGTATATCTAGAATTTTTATTGATAGTAAATTTAATTTTAAAATTTTTTAAATCTAGAATAATTCAATAATATTTGTGTACAAACTTTTTAATGTTTTTTGTAATGTTATAAATTTCCACTGTCGAATTTAAATTTTGACCTTTTTTTGTTAAAACTTGGAAAAAAATTGAAATTGAATTTTAACTATTCGACTAACAATATATGTATCCTTGTCTAAACCGATTTGTATTCGCTCTGTATTCGTAACCGATGTTATCCAGTATTATTCAAATTTTATCCATATTCGACAAATTCGTATTCAAATCTCTATCCAGTAAAAAATCTGAATATGGATATGGATAGAAAGACATCTGACCTTACCCGATCTGATCACATCCCTAGCCTGGAGAGTTGATTCAACTCCCAAGCCTAGACAACTAGCAAAAAGATAGCGCTTAGCTTAAGGCTGCACCACCAAGGGTGAAACCCATAAAATAAGCCTTAATGCCTTTAAGTGGGTTACTTTTCATCTCCATTAGGTCATCACCAAAACCCCTTAACCAAAGATTTACAATAATATTGAGGGGCCTGGATGCTTCAATGTGCTTTTCAATGTGCGGTCAGAAGTCCACCAGATCGGCTCCGGTGGCCGCTGGATCGGGTCTAGTAAGGCCGCCAGGGACTGGATCCCGTGGCTCTATGCGGTTTCAATCGATGGTAGTTGGATCGATTTTGTTCGCCTTGTCCGATGGAGCTGTTTAGCTCTGGTTGAGTGGCTTTTCATGGTTTTTGACGTAGTCTCTCTGGGATTTGTGCATGATGAACTAATTATGTAGATGATAAAATACGTTGTTTTGGATGGAATAATCTTGGTGATGCATGTCAAGGTGGACCTTGGTCGGGAATGTCTTGAGACATGAATTGGCAGTTTGAGGGTCCAAAACGACGAGGAAGTTGCACAGGATGGTCGTACTTGGACTTGGGAATCATGAAGATGACGATGGTGACGTGGATGATGAACTTCAATGGGCGTGAGCATCCGAGGCACGTCAAGTGGCATTGGGCATAAAAAAACTTAGCGGTTAAGTCAAACTAGCTATTTCCTGAATGTATGAACCTGGTGTGACCACATGTATTAGATAGAGGAAGGGCTACTTTGTTTTCAGATGTGAAGCCATGGGACTTGCAGTGCTGACATAAACATGAACCACATCACTATACAACCAGATAAATTGAAATATACAAATGAATGGCATCCATGGGCAAAAAAGGTTTGATGCTCACGTAACAGTGGCATCTCGTATAAAGGCAGAAAAAGATTCTTGAAAAAAAAATATGTTCAACAATAGATATCAGTTTTTCCATAATCAGGCAACATCAATCCTAAATTTGTTAGAAAATGGCATCAGGATGATGCCACTTTTTCCAAAATTAGACCCATGCCTCAAAACAAACCAAACCAATGATAAAATCTGGAGTTCGAGGCTGAATTCTTTTGGAGCACAATGTAATGCCTCGTCAGGATTTTTTCCTGGCCCGGCCCATGGCATGGAAAGGAATGGTGCAGCCAGCTTAGAGAGGAAAGGAAGAAGAGCTGGGGAAGAAGAGAAGAAAGGGGAAGAAACACTGGGTTTGATACCTAATTTGTGGGTAACAGAATTGATTTATTTTGATCTTTATGATTTAACTATTTATGACATGTTTAGGTTGTGATTTCGGTAACAAAACTGATTTATTTTCTTTATGATTTAACTATTTATGACATGTTTAGGTGCTGATTTCGGGGGAAGGGGGAATTAAGAACCTCATTGTTGAATTGCAAAGATAGGGGATGGAGTTACATATGCAGTGAACTGCGAGTTAAATTCGAGGTTTTTATGTCGATAATTTGAGCATGGCCTTATGAAAAAAATTATAGGCTATGTTTCTAGCTTTCCATCGAGTCCTAGAACACGTAATTTGGGTAAGAGGTTTGGGAGACTCGACATTTTTCGTGCTTCTGTCCTTTTTTGGCTACTGCGAGAATTTCTATTACACTAGTAGAAATTTGTTCAGCTAATTATTCATCTAAATACTATTTGAGACGATAAATAATATAAGAATCTAAGAGTTAAACTTATATGTTTTAGAATAATCTCGGGTTAACCGTTTTGAACGAAGTGAGATCGAAAGTTCAAGTGCGGTGTTATGAATGTGTGGGCCCGTCCCGTAGGTGTGCTAAGCTTTAAGCGAATTTAGGACAGAGTATTACAGATGGTATTAGAACAGGCTTTAGGTCAGTTATGGGTGAATTGATAACTTTATTGGTTTAGAAATGTTTAACTTTTATAGAGTGCGTTTAACTTAACAATTAAGACCGAACACACTAGTGCACAAATATAGAGATATGTTTGCATTGCATTTTTGTTTGTATAGTTGGTCATAATAATGTTGATTTATGCTCTAGTGGTAATAGCTATCGACTACCTATACGGTTTTGTGTTTAGCTCATGCTATGTGGTTTAATTCAAGCGCATCACTATGCCATTAGTTGTTTTGCCTTGGGGTTGACTGTGCTGAGGCTTTTCCGATGACTTTTTGAGCGATGAGTTTGTTTTAATGGTGTGCTCTTGTATTGATGTTAGATACTCTCCAGTAGATGACATTATTCATCACAGTCGTGATGTTTAGTTTTTCAAATATCTACTGGACCTTACCATTGATTTCATGAGTCCGTCATGTTGTTAGTTCTCTTTTACGAGAAGTAGACATACTACCCCTTGGGCAGCGCTTAATAACATCAAGGGGGTTGCCCTTGTTTCTTAAGTCACTATGGATATCAATCCATTAGCTCCACAACTTTCCCTATCATGTTTTCTAGAAAGTGCATTGCCCTTGCAACAAACGATGATATCACTATTGAGTTTCAAGTTTTCTTGGTTGTTCCTTTTGTCTTTCTAGGTCTATTAGTTCCTTTCGAACTCTCTTCATCCTCAAACCTTTTCCCAACAAAACAGCCCCCAAGGCTGTTGGAGGCACTGGCTTCTAGCTTCGAGAAGGGGCCAAAAAGTTCTATCCCGACTTCCCCACAAAAACTTCAAACAGGTGCTGGCACGTCGAACGGTATTCACGGGAAATTGTCCGGTGTTGGAGTTGTTATAAGCTACAACCTCCGCCGTGTCCAGCCCTTAAAGGAACATGTCCACCTCGGATTTGAATATTCAGTCTAAAGACACCACTCTGGAAGGTGAAGATAAACTCCCCCTAGAAAACTCTGATCGCCCGAATCTCCGATCTTTTCGCCCCGGGCACGCTCATCGAGAACACCGGCTGCCCAGAGCCTTATAGGCTGTCGAATCCGCCTTCGGCAGTAAGCAAAGAACTTCCCCTCTACCAACTCTAGTTATGTCTGACTTGACGTAAACCTCCTGCAGGATGGTGCGGCATTCTTCTCCGTCCTTCCGGTCCCCGAAGCCCCTAGCCATAAAGTCGCGCCGCCTAAGCATCCTGTGGAGGACTTGGCTGACGCTCCTCCAGCAAAAAAGGGGAAAGGAATTGCCTTTAAGGACTCGGATGAAGATGAGGAAGAGTATGACACACCACTTCTGCATCGGCACTGTCAAAGCCCAAAAGAAAGTATTCCTTCCACCAAGCAAGCTCCAAGCCCTCCGTCGTCACCGCTAGCGAACCCAAAGCCCGCATCAGGGCCAGGAGGGCCTTCTGGCTCCATCCCAAGTGGCCATGCCACTTGGTAACGCATGGGCCTTAAGATTAAAGTGTCACAAAGGTTTATCCTTATAACACCTTCCTCCTTCAGCTATTTCATTGAAATTGCACCTTTGACGACTTCTTTTACCCACAGGAAACCCACCACAGGTATTCCTGTGGGCAATCCAAGTGCGAAAGGTGCTCCTCCGACATCCAGCACCCCCACCAACTGCTTCGTCGCCCAAACGCGCTCCTCCGGCATCCAAGGCTAAGGGCCCCATCCCGGCTCCGGCTTCAGGAAGCTCAGAACCAGAAATTGAGGAGATCCCTCGCCCTGCTGCTCTAGCCTATACTCCTCCCCTCTGTGTCAAATGGAGGAAAGAGATGGAAGGCTATGAGGCAGATGACGCCAAAGGGGCGTAGCGATGGGAGATGCTGCAGAACATGATGGAGTTTGGCTCCAGAGTGCTTGAGGTAGGCCACCTTCGAATCTTAAACATTATTATGGTTGAAACGCTTGTGAACACCTCCTTTATCTCTGCCCAGGACCTAGGCAAGCAATCTGCGTAAAAGTCCCATTGTCTTCAGAAAGCCATTGCGCAATTAAAGTCAAAAGACAAATTTGACAACGCGCTTTACGCGTAAAAGTCCAAAGTATCGCGGCGAAATCGAAGAGCTCCGCAAGGAAGTTGTCGAGTTGCCGTACCGCCACATAGAAGATGCCAACACCATTCGTAATAAGTGCCCATCCAGTTGATGTCAAGCTAATCACTAATTTTGAAAATCCACATACCTAATCTCTTTAAAGGCTGTGATGAAGTCTTGGCTTCCCTTCGCGAAGAGCAGAAAGCACTAAAAGAAAAGCAAAAGGCTCTGGAGGAAAAGTAAAAGTCTCTGGAGGGAGAGACTTTTCTGGTGAACGTTCAGGCCGAGAAGGCGGCTCAGGAATTAAAAGGTAAGCCTCCTAATCCAAGCCTTCCTTTTCTCAGGTCTTCTGGCATCACTGATGTGTCATCCATCCGATTGATTTACAGCTTATCAAATAAAAACCAAGGCGCGATTTGAGATCTTCGACGAGAAGGTGAAGTCCGCCGTCGATCTGCGCAACAAGACTCTAAGGGCAGCTGCACCTGTACTCCAATTTCTCCATCCCGAAGAAGAGCTATCTACCAACGGAGATGTTGTGATGGTTCGAATGTTGGATGCTCCCAAATGGCTGAAAGTTCTCGTCAAGGAGGCTGCGACGACATGTACCAGTCAGGCATTGGCTATTGTGAAGTCGCACTATCATAGAGTTGACCTTGATGCCATAAAGGAGGGATTCGCCTACTCCGAGGAGAAGGATTCTGCCCGCATGGAAGAAGTCAAGGAACTTCTGCCGCCTTGGCTGATAACTTAGATTTGTAGATAAACGATAATTCCGAGATAAATGGATGCACATGCTCATGCAAATTTTACAGAAGATACAAATCTGTCCAAAGGTAGTTATAAAATTAGTTTTGTAATTTTTGCAAACAAACATTAGTTACAATAATTGCTAAAGTACTTATTAAATAATAAATCATGGATCAAATATTCTGTACATATATAGTACAAAATTTTACCATAAAATACTACATAATTTTATAAACCTAACAAAATCGGTTTGGTAATTTTTTGAACTAACATTTTTTTAACTAAAAATGCTACTAGTTTGATTATTCAATAAATCATACAAAAGTTAATATGTGTTGAAACAGCACCAAACTTGGCTGTAAAATAATACAAAATTTTAGGAACATAGCAAAATTTGTTTCACATTTTTCTGAGCTACAGATAATGTCTTGGGCGCGACTACGGACGGGACGTCCGTTCGTCCATCGCGAGATCAGACGCCCCTGGCCCAACTCCGGCCCAAAAAATCCCGCGCCATCGTCCAGCCAGTGCGCGGAACAAAAAATCTCTCGCGTTGTTCCAGGGGTCCAAGTGTTGTTCCAGTGGAGCCAATCCATATAAACCGCGCTCTCATGCGATGACATCATCGCTGACGTCAGCGAAGATTCTTTTTTCGTTTTTCTTTAAACGATCATAACTTTTGACTGGGAGTTCCAATCGACAAACTATTTTCACCAATGTGTTCCTAACATTTTTTCGAACAAAACAAAACCCATGTTGCTATAAATTTTTACTGAAACAATTTGTCTATACTAATGGAACAATTAATTTGGCCAGTTGGAACAATACGTCTAATACGATGGAACAACTTGGTATTTGGCCTGCTGGAACAATAGGCTAAGCCTAATTGGAACAATGCATTTGGTTTGATGGAACAACTTGCATACCTATTGAAACAATGTAGTTGGTCTGCTAGAATAGTAAAAAGAAATGCCTACTAGAACAAGAAGGTTTGCCTACTGAAACAATAATTTTTGCCTGCTGGAACAACAAGGTTTGTCTACTGGAACAAATAAAAGTTGACTACCGAAACAATAAGGTTTGTGCTACAAGAACAGTTGAACTTTGCCTACTGGAACAATAACTTTTGTCTTATGGAACAATAAATTTGTCTTCTGAAACAATAACGTTTGCCTTCTGGAACAAATAAAGATTTTGACTACCGGAATAATAAAGTTTGCCTACTGGAACAATAAAGTTTGTCCTACTGAAATAGTTGAGCTTTGCCTATTGGAACAATAACTTTTTGCCTTCTAGAACAATAACTTTTGCCTTCTGAAACAAATAAGGTTTTGGCTACTGGAACAATAAAGTTTACCTACTGGAACAATAAAGTCTGTCTACTGGAACAATAAAGTTTGTCTGTTGGAACAATGAGTCTAGCCTCCATGAACAATCTATCTTGTCTGCTGGAACAATAAATCTAGCCTCTCTAAACAATCAATCTTGTTTGCTGGAACAACTTTTATACCTGTTGAAATAATGTATTTGGTTTGCTGGAACAATGCCGGCCCTTGACGTGGGCGAGACGAGCCGTTTGTCGTGGCTAGCGCCTAGGATTGGCTGTTGATCGGAGCCACCGCCTGGGAACCGAATTTTGGCATCTGAACTCGCATGCCTTTTCATTGATTATCATTGGGTATATATAGGCTAAGCCTTACACGATAGAGCCAATAACAAACTGCAGAAATTAAGCGATGAAATTAAAATAAACAAACTAATTATTGTTGCTATGGATAAGCCATGCAACTAATTGCCGTGCTTAAAGATAAGCCATGAGAATGACCCCGTGCTGCATCCATGCAACGTGCCACCATCGTGCATGCATGACTAGATAATTATCTAGTCAGTTTGAAGCTCCATCACTTGCGTTGCTGCACAACATCCTCATGAAAATCCGTGCTACAGTAACACCATGTACTGTTCACGCCCGTGTGGGCCATGGCTGTATCATTCTGATCTAGTGATTGGAAACACTGTTACATTTCATGTGTTGTGCGTTAGTTTGTCCAAAATCATAAGATGCTATGTTCTGCATTGTTGTAGATGTCGAAATATATTGTGGTGCGCATATTTTTACAATGCTAAGTAATAACGATGCGCAGAATAGTATGCTTTATGTTACTTACGTTTATAACACGTTCATGATTGTCTCTTGGCTGTTTTAGGTTGAAATATTACTTTAGATATTGAGTTGAGTAGTTGCAATGACACAAAGTTATCTGGTTCCATTAATATTTTCAATCATCTCAATGAGGACCTTTAATTCATTTCACTGTTTGTGTTCCTGTTTGATCAGGTTGAAATACATCATGCTAGTGAAATTGATGCGATTTTTGATGCCATTAGCTATGATAAGGGTGCTTCTGCTCTTCGAATGCTACAAAGTTACCTTGGTGCAGAGCGTTTTCAGGTTTAATACTGTCTCTCCTTGAAACTTTATCAAAGTTTTATTTTTGTTGCGTACACTCCGCATATTTCACTTTATTGTGCTAATTAAATGTGTATGGAATTACCCCGAACTATTTCATTCTTTTCTTGGAGTAAGCAATGATAGTTTCATCTCTCCATCTTTCATTCCATTAAAGCAAAGAGTCTTTGGAGCACGCCTAATTGTTACTCAATACTCATGTTCTTTTGTGAGTGATGTTTTAAGGAGATATTTTGGTTCTTTATAAATTATATTATATGTTTTGATGGTAAAGTAACCATTTCTTCCTATATTGCTCCACCCTTGCCCTTGTTTAAGACATGCTCCATCACAAAAATACCATTTACACTTCATTGACAAGGCCATACATGGATAGGTTCAGAGTGGGCAATGGAACAGGGCCCCAAATATGAGGGGCCCAAAAAAACTATTTAAGTACATATAGTATATGCTTTTGCAGGAGTTTCCTCGGACATTGGAGTGTGATGATGATAACGACATATAGTATATACTTGATTGTAGTTAATTATATTAGATGAGAACATTAGAAGAAGAAACAGTCAATGCCTCCTTTTCCCAAGCCTCTCCCCCATTCTCTTTGTTTAGAGCAAATCCTCACCTATTTTCTCTAATTAAGTTATGGTTTCTCCCCAAAAATGGTACCATATCATATATTTATTCTATGTTTATTCATACGCTTAAATTCATAGTTTGAGTGGAGCCTTAGGGGGTGTACTATGTTGTATTCTACATTGCATCAAAGGCTTAGGGCCTCAAGCACAAGCAGATTCTTTCTTTTCTTGCGGAGTATGAACTTTATGTTACAGTATTTGAATATTTAGTTTTGTTCTTAAATTTGTAAGACTTGCTAGTTACTATCATTTTCTTACTTCTATTTCACTATTTGTCACACTGGAAGGTGTTGTATTATTTACTCATGTATTGTAGAATCACGAAATATGATTCCGATTATGAAAAGCGAAAGGGGGGATAAAAAATTGAAGTTCTAACTGAGACTCAAAATATTGCTCTTAATAGATTTATTCATGTAAGGGAATCTCAAGTTAGTTCTCAAACAAACTATTGACACTAATGTTGAGGAGGATCATGGTGATGATGGATGATGTTTTTTAGTGCAGGTTAAGATAGCTTTAGTATTTGAATACTTGTTTCTCAAACATAGGGCCTCATTTTACATTTAGCATTGGGGCCTCAGATTCTAAGGTACAGCCCTGTTCATTGATCACATGGATTAAAGGTGATAGTGTGGTACATCAACATATTTAATGCAGTAGTTAGAGAACTTTAACAACACTTAGAATTTATAGAGAATAAAGAAAGTAAATTTTGTCTGCTTT
>SPJY01018792.1:362627-481237 GCA_005191435.1 Raddia distichophylla
GGGGCATCGGCCAGAGAACTGCAACCGGTAGGCCGAGCGGACCGAGATAGAACCATTTTGCGAGAAACGCCAAGCACGCTGGTCCGGCTCGCCCTCAGATAGGGTGATGAGGGATAATGCAGATGCTGAGTGGTAATATTCATCTAGTTAGCTATTTAAGTAGAATGACGATGAGTTACGCATCAACAAAAGAGGTCATGAAATTGGTTGTGCTTTTGTCTTCTTCCTTAAGACGTGATCAAAAGGACGAGTTCATCTTCTTACCTAAGCCGTTTATATAAGATGTGTGACGTTTCCTCTCTATGACCGAATTCAATGATTTAAGGGCCCGGGTCAATTTCGGAAAGAGAGAGTCTTCGCTCTTCCCCCGGCGGTTCATTAATATGGGAAGCGATTGAGCAAGTTGGGTCGAATTGCAACTGCCCTGAAATTGATGGTCATATGATTGTTACTCAGCTGATATCAACGACTTTGCACGGCTGTTCTTTTGAACCAATCTTTTTTTTTTCCTCTTTATCTTATTTTCTGATAATATAAATTCCAAATCTTCATGAAATTTTCTGAAGTCCAGTTCTTTTGTAGAGTTTTCAGAGAGCAAATTTGAGATAAAGAAGATCTTAAAGAGTCACAACTTTTTATATAGAGAACATATCCGGTGCAATCTCCGTTCCCGTGCAACCACCGTGCAATCCAACTAGCAAAAGTTGCGAAAAATTCTGAAAAAATTTATACATGTACTTCAAGTCATACTCCACCTATATATAAAATTTCATGTTCAAATTCGTTATATTTTAGCAGTAATAAAAAAGAGAAAATTCTGACAGATTTTAGAGTATAAATGTGTCAGAATTTTCTCTTTTTTGCTGTGCTTTAAATATAACGAATTTGAACATGAAATTTTATAGATAGGTGGAGTATGACTTGAAGTACATGTATAAATTTTTTTAGAATTTTTCGTAACTTTTGCTAGTTGGATTGCACGTGGTTGCACGGGAACGGAGATTGCACCGGATATGTTCTCTCTATATATATATATATATATTTGAAAATGCAAGTATAGTAGCAAAAGGGTTTTAAATTCAGTGACAAAATATTAATCACATAAAATGTTTTTCATTATTTTAAAATTTTAAATAGTTTTCTACAGGTCCCTAAATTGGGATGTTACACGTTTCCCATACACGTGACGAGCGTTAGTTGCACAACGCCCTCAAATCAAGGAAGGAGTAATTAACAAATCACTGCAGTAATTATCCAGATCACACGCTGATCAATCTGCGCAGCGGTGATACTCCCTCCATCCCAATAAAGCGGGCACGCTATTGGGCCAGCGAGCTCTCACGCAGGAGCCGCGCCGATCGAGGACCTCCTGCCGCTAATCAGGACTCGCTAATTAAACCGCTGATTCCCCTAATCATGGTGATTAACTACCATCCGGCCAATAAGCGCGCACGCCATTGGGCCATCGGGCTCTCGCGCTGGAGCCGTACGGCCCAGGACCTCCTGCCGCTAATGACGCCTCGCTAATTAAATCGCTGGTTCCCCTAATTCTAATCATGGTGATTAACTAGGGGTAGCATTGGAAAAAAATATGCCCAGCCGTGCGTTCGTATTCGTGCAGTTTTTTATACGCCCTATTTTGTGGGATGGAGGGAGGTTATTCTTGAACAATCCAAAATTGGTAAAAAAATCAACCACGCGCGATCGATATCCTGATTCTATTGGATTTTGTCTGGATCCCTTAATTTGCAAAGCACAAAAATCGTTTACGAAGTCAATCCCTCTTTTTAAGCACGAATTAACTGCACAATCAGCAATTGACTTTTTTAACATGATTTTATTCTTTTCGCCTTTGGCCTTCAGCCAGGACTATTTAAACCCCATCATCGTCTAATCTCACCAGTACCATCCCTCATTCCCACACCCGGAAGATACATAAGAATAAGATGATCTCGTCTAGTGTGAGAGGAGCCAATGGTTGTGCCCTCGTGCACAAGATGATCATGCTTGTGCTTTTCAGTTGGCTTGTTATGTCTGCTCAATGTAAGTATATATATGCTATTGTTTCAACCATCTTATATATATTCTCTCTAGTCAAGGTTACATGTAATCGTTACGTGTGTTATGTGTTTATATGTGTATAAATAGTCTTAGGTCATTCACATCTACTTGATGATGCAGGTGCGAGATGGAACTACCTATCTGATCGTCATGGCAATACAAGTACTAATGCTACTGTTATCATGCCAACACCATTAGATGAGAACAAGTTAGATCTTGTATTCTGTGTCGCAACTACATGTCCTCCTGCTAAACCCTGGGGTCTAGTCAACTGTTATTGCTGCATATATCTACAAAACAGGCCTTGTTTCAAAACGCGGAAGGAGTGCCAGGCCATTTGCCCTCATTGCAAACCCAAGTGCTGAGCGACATAACATAATCATTAGATGCAGGAAGATTGTCTCTTTCAAATAAGATCGATGTATAAGTAAAATTATTTATGAATAATGGCTGTTTACACACGGCACTCTATTACTGAGTTTTTTTGTGTTGCATCAAAATTTATCTCGTGCTTTTGTTATAACACATACGACGCTCATGATCAATCCTACACCGAACAACAGGAGGTGTAACATAGGAGCAACTAGAGCCAAGGGCTCGAGGGAGATGAGATAGTTCCTCTGGCATAAGGTAGAGCGCGTTTATACCACTCACATCTTGGCCACATGCTTCTATTGTTTTGTTGTAAAACGGCCGGGACAGCCACTTGAAAATCCTTGTCATGAGTATCAATTTCTACACCAATCGACCCCTTAGATAGAATCTGAGGATAAAACTCGGAATAAAAAATAGTTGTAATCCAACAATCTCTATCTTGGTTAGGATGATTAATCGAGTTAATCCAAAATTTCTACGGATACATTCGAATAATTAAACACCGCTATCCCCCGCTAATTCAACACCGCTAATTACGCTGGTTCCAGATTATGTTATTTCCAATTCGATTAATTACGTGATGCATATGATTAGTTTCAAATTCATGTTGTTTCCTGCCATGCATGCCACTAAAGAAAGGACTCAAGCCTGCTAAAAACGACCGGTCAGATGTAAAATATACTCTTTGATCTAAAAGATTATGTTGGCCTTATTTTTTAAAATTGACTTTAGGTATAATTACATCAGTGTTCTAAAATCTTGATTAATCCACGATTAGCCTCTAATCAGTAGTTTGACGACTACCACCAATTACTATTTAGTACTTCCGTTTAATTTTGATTAATCCATGGATTAATGACGTTGATCGCTAATCTCAAACTTGTCAATCGATTACCAATTGGCAATTTCTTTAACATTAAATTTGATAAAAAGCCTCGACGGCTAGGAGCCTGTTGACACCGATTTTGTCAAGGAATTAAGATCGGATTAAATAATTCTAATTTATTTACCATATATACTAATGGCTAAAATCCATTGTAAGAATATATGCGAAAAGATGTTTCCTTGTAATACACGCATGCATTCACAATGCACATTTGATCAACCATTTAGGTGATTTATAAATTACTAGCAAATATACCCGTGCATTGCAACGGGAGAAGCGCACACCAGGTCATTCAAAAATTGTTCGCTAAAAAGTAGATCATTCAAAAAATTGATTGAAGTACAAGTTAATTTGTGGTCGTAGACTTTAGAGCACATATGGGTCCATATATCTAAGTTTAGAGACAATACTATTTGTAATCTACTGAAGAGGTTGTCTATGTTATCTATAGACATCATGATCACTTCTTATAACCAGTAGTTGACTACATCCATTAGAGATGGTCTGAGAATTGTTGGGCCTAGCCAGCACTAAACCAGCCCATGGATCAACACCATATAGATCAGCACAGATGCATAGACGTTAAATGAATCTACTAAACAATAGACGCACATGGGGCTAACTTGAAGTTTCAGCGCCCTTATTGAATTAAATTGATGCACGGGGATAAATTATAAAACGGCCACAACACAAAAATCCCCAAATCCACATCGTCTTCTTCACTCCACCGCTTATTGCCTCGTCTCATCCGTCAGCCACGCACGCGAGTGTAGAGAGAGAGAGAGGGAGGGGGAGAAAGAGTATGAGGGTGGCTGACCAGGCATGGAGCTCGCCGGCGGCACAACCAGATGGCGCATCCAGCCAAAGCGGCTCTTCTAGGCGACGATACGGCGAGCCGGCGACCAGATCGGAGGTCTGCCGGCGTCGGCGATGGTGCGCCGACAATGGAGGCGGCGCAGCGGGGCCGAGCTAGTTGTAGAGCTCACCGGAGAGCACGCCGGCGGCGCAGCCAGGCGGCACGTCTAGTCACGGCGTCGCGCGGCCGAGCGCCATGGAGGCGGCTCAAGGCATCGCAGCGCTGCGCAATACAAAAGTGGCATACCCATCGACGGTGACGACGATCCTTCGGCCTGGTTGATGGTGAGAATGGTTTTGGGAGTCGGGTTGTCGGATTGCAGGTTTGGATTTTTATTCCTTCGGCGGCAGCAACGACAATGTCGATGGTTTTGATTTCTGCGGGATTTGGGGTTTAATTGATTGAAATCGGGCAGGGATTGCAGGTTTATATGGAGAAGGAGTTGAGAGTCTTGGAGACCAACACAAATTGGAATTGGACTCAAAGCCGATTGGAATTGATGATGTTCTTTCCTTGCTGGGGGTAATGAACCGAGGTGGGGGGTGGGGGTGGGACGACGAAGAAAGAGGAAGAAATATGCTCTCTTTATAAGTAGTAATAGAAATGAAACGAGCCGTGGTCCATGTTGATTACCCATGTTAGCTCATTGTTCACTAGTAAATTAGTTGAACTCAGCTAGCAAGCCCATAGTCAGAGGCTCAGAGCGTCATCATCCATGGGCATGCATGGTACTGTGCACGTATGCATGTATTAGCTGGCTAATTAGCAAGTGGATTGAAACTAACCAGTAATTGAACTCAAGAATGCATATGCATGCATACGACTTATGAAGCAGGTCATGATGTATACGGCCATACGCATGTAGGCGCATGGGCTCAGCTATACAAAGTTACTAGCGGGGTAACGGGCCTGTGGCCCGTCGACGCCAAGCTTACACCGCAGAAAATCATCCATACTAAAGAAGAGGATGCACAGCCAGTCTAATGGCAACAATTAGCTGCCATGATTAAGAGTAAAAAATGAGAGCAAAAATAAATACATGTCTAGAAAAGCAAAATATTGTAGACCAGCTATACTTGTCAAGATGAACATCACAGCATAACTGAAATCGCTTACCACAATCTGTAATTAAAAATAGCATGCAACAATAAGATTGTAGCAACCTTTTATTGCTATTAATTGGCATAAGAATTCATATCCCAGTAGTAGCTATTGGTGAATTCTTATTGTAGGCTTCCATTCACGATTGTTTTCTGACCAAATATTAGCGCCTAATTCCCAAGCTCCATCTTCCCGTCGACCTGGTCACCTGGACACCCAAAGGGGCGGCATGACACTTCTCCTATTATCTTCGAGCTGTACTACCTCGTCATCTCGTTGGCCCTAGGCGCCGCCGTCCGTATCATCTTCGAGCTCCGCCACCATCGCTTGCTATCGTCCTGAACCGAGCTCCTAAAAGCTCGAATCGAGCTCACGAGCTCGATCTCGAGCTTGCTAGTACAAAGTTATGCATGGATTTGTAGGCTGATTGGCAAAGCATTAGACTCTAATCAACCGTATTAGCTAGCCCAAAATTAGCCATTGGCTGATTAGTGTAGATAGACGAAGTCCAGCCCATTTGAAGCCTAATCATGTCCCTGGGTGTACCAAAAGCTCGGGCTCGACGAGCTATCTGAGATCGGTTCAAATTTGGATCGAAATCATATCGAGTTCGAATTTAATTCGGACCGAATCCGAGCCTAGCCCCAAGCTCGAGCTCGATTCGAGCTGCTCGATCAGGCTCTATTTGAGCCCATAAGACTAGCAGTTTAACCCACGTACCTTACTCACCAAATCAACCCAAGGCCCATTCTACCTCACTCACCAGCTTGCAAATCAGCCCAAGGCCTATTCTACGGCCTCCACGCCACATTAGAAGGCAGAACCCCACGATATCCTAGTCTTCATCCATGGTCATTCGTTCCTATCCGTCGGCCACCGCATTCTACCATGGTCATGGTGATTCTCCCCTTCCAGTACCAATCCATAGCCCACTCCTCTCTCTAGATCCTCGTCGCCCCCGCTCCCTCATAGTCGGCATCACTACTAGAATTCTAACTTTTACCGAGTGTGCAAATACCATCGGCCATTATAAAATACCGTAGACAATGTATATGGTTGAGCATAAACTGTTGGTCACCTCCCCTCGGCCACCCGTTGTAGGCGTACAATTACCGACGGACCCTCGGGAATTAATTTAGTGACAGTTTTTTAGCACTCGGAAAATACATGAGTGAAGTGACTTTCACTTACCGTCGGAAATTGAAAACGAATCGGGAAATGTATGAGCGACTAGCTTTGTCTCACCTACGGAAATAATAAACACTCGAAAAATGTAGTGGAACAAATAGAAAAAAAATAATTTCATATCGGGATCAACCACTCTATATATTTGATCTTTGAAGTCGTTTTTCCAATTGACTCAAATTAATTGTAAATGTGTGTTGTCTAGGATTTGAACTCATGACCTGTTGAATAAAAACTCTCCCACCTAACCAACCCACCTTACACACCTTGTTGTTTAAAATAGTATATACATTTCTTTTAACCCTTGTTTTTTTATATAATGGTCGAGGGTTTTCTTTCAACCGTCGGCCATTCCCTTAAATGGCTGAGGGTTTCCCTGAATGACCGAAGGTTTTATTTTAACCGTAGGCCATTCCTTGGAATGGCCGAGGGTTTTATTTCAACCGAATGACCGAGGGTTTCCTTTTAACCGTCGGTCACTCCCTGAAATGGTTGAGGGTTTTCTAGGAACCGTTGGTTATTGTTGCACCCTCTTGGTAAAGCTTGTAATAGCCGACCTTTTTCTCTAACGCTTGGAAAAAGTATGCACCGTCGGCCACCTTAACTTTTACCGAAGGTCCGTAGATAATTACCTTTCACACTCAGTAAAAGTTAGATTTCTAGTAGTGCATCTCCCGCTGCTGGCTCCTAATTCCCTAGCTCCGTCTTCCCGTCGACCTGGTCATCGGGACACCCAAAGAGGCGGCACAACGCTTCTCCTATTATCTTCGAGCTATACTACCTCATCATCCCATCGGCCCTAGGCGCTATAGTTGTCCAGAAAGCCCGGGCCCGTTGGGCCGGCCCAAGGCACGGATGGACGGCCCGGCCCATGGCATGGCACGGCACGGTTGGGAATGGGCCGGGTCGGCACTGCCTGGTATGGCGTGCCGTGCCTGGGCCTATAGTTGGGCACGCAGTGCCGGCCCGGCACAGCCCGAATTTGAAACGGGCCTGCCTAGGCCCGATAGCTGGGAAGTGGGAGCTTGCCAGCCTAGGAGTGTGTCAGGGATAAAATCACGGCCCATTGCCATGGCCCACTCCCTGACGGCCCAATCGAACAGCCTGCCAGGGCCCAGCTCCCTGGAAGGTTCTATCTGGCCCGTATGCATCCTGCCGGACAGCTTCCTGGCTGGCATGGTGCGTAGCGGCCAAGGAATCATGTTTGAGTCCGACTCGAACAAGAGTTCTGCACGGCTACGTGAAGACCCGGACGTTGGTTTCCTGGATTGGAGCGGACGTCGTGATCCCCAAGACTAGGAGTATGCCTTATCTGCCTCGGGATATATTTGGCATGTCGAATTCGTTACGATCTCGTAGTTAGCCCGGCCCGATATTCCCTCGGTAGGTCGGTTTGCTCAGCACTATATAAATAGGGCCCTTACGGCATGTAGGGGGCGTCCAATCTTCGTCAAGCCAGCACGACTTGACGTCCACGAGTTTTCGCATCTTGTCAATCCTACAAGAGCTTTCGCATCTTGGCACTTCGTAGACACTTGTACACCATAATCTCGTCGGGACTTGTTCATCTCGACGAGCCACCTCTTGTATTCATCTCTGATTTATAAGAAAGGCTGGACGTAGGGCTATTATCTCTCCCGAGAGGTCTGAACCAGGATAAAAACCCCTGTCTTCCTATTCGTTGTTGTTCGTTCTGTTCGGCGTGTCTCCTATATCCCTCTTGAAGAACCTTAGTTGACTTGGGTCGTTATCCCAACCGTCGACAGTTGGAGCCGTCCGTGGGGACCTGCAGATCGAGCATGTCAAACTCTATCAGCGACACGGGGATTCTTCCTGAGAACTACGACTCAGAAGGGCGGGATGTCTCTTCCCCTGCCAGCTCGAATCGATCTTATCGACCTAGATCGATGTCTGTATCTGAGACAGAGCCTTCTAGATACGTTCCGGAAGCAGTCTCGGGTCGAACTCCCGTCATCGACGATGATTACGGAACCGACGATCTATACGAAGGTTTAAATCTATCGGATTCCAGGGCTATGTCGGTTGATTCTTCCTGTGGCGACACAGTGATGACACCGTCTAGCGCACAGACGCCCGGCCACCACGTCGTCAACATGGCCGGCGCAGGGACTTTGGATCCTGCGCGAGTCGCGGCGGCCGAAGAGATCGAGCGGGTCAGCTCTGCTCGGCACCAAGATGAGGCTGCATTAGTTGCACTCGAGCAAGATGTTGTTCGCCGCACTTTTGACGAGTTCATCAACCAAAGTTTGGCGCAGATACGCGACCAGCGCAAACGTCAGTGACGTAATCCGCACCTTGATTCGGAAGCTTATAGTTTTTTGACGATATTTTGAATTTCTCAGAACAACCATCTGATTTGTGAAGTTTCACATCATCAATGTTTGGCTTACTTTGTACAGCATCTTTTAACATCTTGCAGAGTTTGTCCTGCAGTAGACAGACAAGATGATTCTACATATCAAGATAGAGATAACAATAAGCAAAGTGTAAACCAGCACGTGCATTAGCATTGACTGTATGGGAGTATGAGAAGTACATTGAGCAACCAAACAAATTCATAACTATATGTAAACCTGACGAACAACCAGATAGTAACATCAGCATACTCTTGTTGTAGCAAGAAGGTTTAGAACATGTATTCCCTAAAGGAAAGGATTTAGTGAAAAAAAAGTTGTATATTTCACATTGGAACAAAGAAGAATTTAGAATGAAATACCTGCCTGCTTGACCCCTGGAGTAGGACGAACCCGCTCTACATGAGGAGCCTAAACCTGCTGAGTAGGACGAATTTGCTGAACAGGAAGCTAATTGATACCTGCCTAATTGATCTCAATTCTGTGAATCAACTAAGTATGCAATCCAATAAATGTTTTTATTACAAAGAACTAAGTATTATATGATCTGCATTCGAAGAGTTTCAATTGGTTCATGCACAAGATTATCTTGTTGGCAATACACTAATTATATGCATAGCACGAGTTAGCGATGGCAGTAAAATGACAAATTAAAAAAAAAAACTCGGCCGGTGGGGGAAAGACCGCCCCCACGGTATTTGAATAAGAGGGTGTTGACACAAAAACGAGGGTTTTTGCGAACACACGTGCAGAAGCGTCGATTCAGTGATCGCGTCGCGACTCAAACCAAGCGTGCCAATTGATTTGACCTGTAAATCAATAAGGGGAAAATCATCAATAATATAAGCCTAATCGGCTTTTATGTAGCCAGATCAGGTTATTCGTAATCGGCTTACTCGATTCCGATTACAAGATCTATCGGCTTTGAGCCTGATAGAGCAAATAAATTTAAATACTTGAATCTAAATCTTGCATTTATTTTTGGTATTTTTTATAATAACATTAGCAATAAACCTTAATATCATTATATCAGATTAATCCAAGAAACAAATTGAACAGATTGGTCAGGCCAAGACAGTATCCAAGTCTAAATCTTGATATAACCCAATAAACCGGTTAAAAGGTCTAGAGACTAATAAGGGTAAATGCAATACAGATCGGTAAACGTTTACACACGCAAGATCCTGAACAAGACATACACAAGATCGATTAAACGAGGCAGTTGCATATATCAGATTCGGGAGAAAGCATATGAAATATCTAACAATCGGTATTACAGGATAAACACACATTACAGATCGATTGAATCGATACAGTGCAATATGCGAGAACATGTTAAAGATCGGTAAACCCCGAGGCAGTCTAACATGATTTGTATACATAAGATCAAATTGATACAGCCATGCATACGGGTTACAAGGAGAGAATCGATTATCCCATCGAGATAGCTCTACCTGCGAGTTGAAGCCTTTCGACGAGGTCGATCGGATTCGAGAAAGTGTTTTGTGTATTGAGTATTGATTATTATCTCTATCGAGACCTAAGGTCCTATTTATAGTATTATAAAGTCGATACCGATACGACCTAATTTACCGCGACGCGCTTCTGATCAGATCGTATCTCTTCCGAAGTCTTTTGCCCATCAGTATTCTTCAATATGCCTTTCTTTTTACCGATGAAGCCCACTTCCGACTTGGCCCAATAATTCTAACATATTCGGCCTCTTTTGAATATCCGATTTTCTGCCAAATTTAGGTGTCAACACCTGCCTAGGCCCAATAGCTGGGAAGTGGGAGCCTGCCAGCCTGGGAGTGGGAGGCCCAGTGAGGCGCACGGCCCAGCGCCCCATCCCAACACCGCCCCCCAAGGCCCCAAGTGGCCAAGTCCCCAACCCGAACGGCCACTCCCCGGCGTCTCTATGGCTCTATCTCTCACTCTCAGTCTCTCTCGCACTCGCCAGTCGCCACTCGCACAGTCGCACTCTCTCAACCCTAACCCTAATCGATTCGATTCCTCTCCCCCGCCGCGTCTCTCTCCCCCTCGCGTCCGTCGATTCGTCGTCTCCGGCGCCGGTGAGATCGCTGCTGGACGCAGATCTAAGCTCTGAGGGCGCTTCTGCCTAGTTGTCTACTGGTCTCTGTCTCTCACTGAGGACAAATCCTGTTCGCTGTGTAGTCCCGGATGATCTCCCTGCCCGTGAGCCCGAGGCCCACGAGCGAGGCGATCTTCCTCGTCAAGTACCAATCCTCGGCAGACATCTTCGGCCGAGGCATCGGTGTTCCCTTCGCCGGCACCTTCCCGGTGAAGACGAGCTTGCTGTCGCCGCTCCGCTTGCTGCAGAACCACCTCGTCCACCACACGCCCATCGAGTCGAGCAATGGCGGATGGGGGTACGGCGCGTCGTCAGCGGTGGCCCGGAGCTTGAGGTAGTAGCACCCAAGCACCGAAGCGGCGGAGCTGCTCCTCGTTACTGTGTAGTAATGGAGGAACAGCCCCACCGGCGGGTCGATTCCCAGATAGCCCTCGCACAAGTGTACAAAAAGGCCATCTGGAGGATGGAGTTTGGATTGAGATTCGTCACCTCTAATCCGCTGATGTTCAAGAAGGCCTCCACGAAGTCGCTCTCGGGAGACCTCAACCCGAACAGTGCGAACTGTTCGAAGTTGACGAATTCGCCCTCGAGCGGCTCCGGAGTTTCCTCCTCCCCGGGCAGCCTCCAGCTACCGGCGTCGATGTGGCCCTCCTCCTCCCAAACTCTCAAGTCCTCCTCGGTGATGCTGGTGCCTGAAAACTTGGCCATGGCAGCCCCCAGGTTTGGACGAGCAGGTTTGGTGTGGATTCTGTTTGCCTGATGCTGAGCGCGGTTGGAATTAGGGCTTGGGAAGGAAAGGCGTGAGAGCAGAAGTGGCTAGCCGCGGACAGCTTGGGTGCTTTTATAGATCCGAATGAGCAGCCTTACAACGGATTTTTGCCATAAAACGGCTAGTTTTTACCGCAACGGCTAAGTAAGAACGGTCAACTGTTTTCACTGCGCAGCGTAAGTTACCGTTGAGATCTGCCAACGGCTACTTTTTTCCACCGTCCGCGCTGAGGGCTGGGTGTTCTGCTCGGATGGATGCGTTTTCCTGTTCGACGCAACGGAGTTGCTCGGCACAGGTCGGGTTTGGTCGATCCCGGGCAAGTTCTGTTCGGTAGAACCATAACCTGTTCGGTCGCCTGTTGCGCGTCTTTGTAGCCGCGTAGTTTCCCTCTTCTTGACTTTGAGTCTCAAGAGGAAGATCCCACTCTAGTGAGTTATTCCACTTGAGTCTCGGGGGCTAGCTGTCGGGGATAAAATCACAGCCCATTGCCATGGCCCACTCCCTGACGGCCCAATCGAACAGCCTGCCAGGGCCCAGCTCCTTGGAAGGTTCTATCTGGCCCGTATGCATCCTGCCGGACAGCTTCCTGGTTGGCATGGTGCGTAGCGACCAAGTAATCAAGTTTGAGTCCGACTCGAACAAGAGTTCTGCACGGCTACGTGAAGACCCAGACGTTGGTTTCCCGGATTGGAGCGGACGTCGTGACCCCCAAGACTAGGAGTATGCCTTATCTGCTTCGGGATATATTTGGCATGTCGAGTTAAATTATGATCTCGTAGTTAGCCTGGGCCGATATTCCCTCGGTAGGTCGGTTTGCTCAGCACTATATAAATAGGGCCCTTACGGCATGTAGGGGGCGTCCAATCTTCGTCAAGCCAGCACGACTTGACTGCTTTCGCATCTGGTCAATCCTACAAGAGCTTTCGCATCTTGGCACTTCGTAGACACTTGTACACCATCATCTCGCCGAGACTTGTACATCTCGACGAGTCACCTCTTGTATTCATCTCTGATTTATAAGAAAGGCTGGACGTAGGGCTATTATCTCTCCCGAGAGGCCTGAACCAGGATAAAAACCCCTGTCTCCCTGTTCGTTGTTGTTCGTTCTGTTCGGCGTGTCTCCTATCTCCCTCTTAAAGAACCTTAGTTGACTTGGGTCATTATCCCAACCGTCGACAGAGTGGGAGGCCCAGTGAGGCGCGCAGCCCAGCGCCCCATCCCAACGCCACCCCCAAAGGCCCCAAGTGGCCATGTCCCCAACCCCAACGGCCACTCCCCGACGCCTCTATGGCTCTATCTCTGACTCTCACTCTTAGTCTCTCTCGCACTCGCCAGTCGCCACTCGCACAGTCGCACTCTCTCAACCCTAACCCTAATCGATTCGATTCCACTCCCCCTTCTCTCGCGCGGGCGGCGGTGCCGCCGCGTCTCTCTCCCCCTCGCGTCCGTCGATTCGTCGTCTCCTGCGCCGGTGAGATCGCTGCTGGAGGCAGATCTGAGCTCTGAGGGCGCTACTGCCTAGTTGTCTACTGGTCTCCGTCTCTCGCTGAGGGCGCGGATCTGACTCGCCGGCGATCGACTCCGGTGTCTCCGGGCTCCGGCGCGCAGGTAACGTGATCCCAATCTGGCCATCCCCTTTCTTCTCTGTCTCCGTCTTGATCTGTCTTTCTTGTCTTTCTCGTAGGTGCGCCGCGCGATGTGATGCTGTAGTCTCAATGACTGCTTGTGCGTCGTTTCGCGCTCGTGCGCCGAGCTCCGTTAAGTGACCGGAGCCACCGAGTCGCCGGCCATGGCGCTTGATCCTACCTCGATCGCTCATGACCTCATGCTGCAAGGGGAGACTGAGGACGATGATGGAGGCCAAGAAGCCTTGTTCGGTAGCAGTGCTGTGGCACCTATCGAGGTGGAGGCGGGTGGCCGTGACGCCGGCGACGCCGGCGAGGTGGGAGGAGCGATGGATTCGACGGCGGCAAGCACTGCCACTTGCAAGGGTAAATTCTGAAATGTTCCATATTTGCATACTAGCATTGCATTCTAGATGAAAATCTGCACATTTGAAGGGGTTTCCCCTTTTTTGGGCCTGGGCCTGGCACGGCCCGATGGGCTGACGGGCTAGCCGTGCCGGCCCAGCCTGGTTAAGCCTCTGGCGTGCCGTGCTTGGGCCTTGATGCCGGCACGTGGGCTGGTCCGGCATGGCACGATGGCTTAACCGTGCCATGCCGGCCTGGACAAGTTAGGCACGGGCCCGAACTGGCCCGTGCCGGGCCGGGCCGTGCCGCCCGTTTGGACATCTATACCAGGCGCCGCCGTCCGTATCATCTTCGAGCTCCGCCACCATCTCTTGCTATCGTCCTGGACCGAACTTCTGAACATGAAGCTCGACCACCATCCGAGCTCGAGCTCGACCCCCCTCGGCTCGCTCGAGATCAGATCGAATCCACCCCCTGCATGACCTTGTATGCGGATAGACGTAGTTGGTCGGCTGTCTGTGGTAATTAGCATAAGAGGTGGGAGCGGTTCTGAGAGGAAATTGAAACGCAGGCGCGCGTTCAGTTGCGGGAGAACTGGCGACGTGCGGTCAATTTGAAGGAGCGCAACGCAGCCACGAAATCGATGCTCCTCCACGTTCTGGCGCTAGTCGGTGTCTGCGACGAACTACTCGTTCGGCTCTATAAATAGATGTGCTCGGTGACTTCGAAGGGGCGGGACGCTGAAGTCTTTAGGCTAGACAACGCTGACGACCAGGAAGAAGAGGAATCAGGGAGACACTGCCGGGGGAGTAAGCCACATAAACACCGTCCTGCTGCTGCTAGATCGGAGGGTGATCAATCAAGATCAAGGAAGGTAGAAAACTGGGAAACATCATCCCGCATGCTCTTCCCTTCATCCTCCATCGCTCCCTCTTGCAATACTTTTCTTCGATCTCTTCATCATTCGCTCATTCCTTCCTTTTGGTGCTCAAACCCCATACGCTCGATTAATCCCTTGATCAATCAAGGTGAGAGCGAAGGATAGTGCATCAAATGCATAAAAGTCATTCATCAAAGCGAGCACAAAGTCAAGCATCGGAATAGATAGGCATCCATGCATCACTCTCATGCGCTTGGTCACTCTGTTGAGGGATCAGGCCAACAGGGGTGAGCACGAGAGTTAAAGTACTAGTCCCCTAAATTGCATAAAAATCATCCCTCATATGTTGCATATATGAGTCCTCTGGAAATGGATTTTGCATCGCATAAGTCGATTGTGCTAACAAATTATTCATACGTATGATCTAATCATGTTTGGCTGGATAAGCAACGTGCATGACCAAGAAACTGGCTGCACGACCACCGTACATACATCGCATGCATGGAATCAAATTTATATTGATCATCCTGTTAGAGAGAGGGATTAGCGGAATTAGTGAGTTGTATTGCTATTGTGGTGGAGTATTTATAGTACAGACAATAGGCCTGCCCCAAGGCCCAATATACTCTACACTCCCCCGCAGTCTAAACCCAATATACTCTAACACTCCACCCCCACCGCTCTTGCCTCTGTTCTTGCCCTTGTTCTTGCCCTTGTTGGTGTTCCCGCCCGAGGAGCCACCGGAAGGTGGGCGGGGAGTGGTGGCCACAAAGGCGGTGGAGGGAGCAGCAGAAGCGGAGTCAAGCTAGAGCTCGTAGAGAAGCAGCTGGGAGCGGGCAGTGCCGAAGTCTGGAAGGGGCGTCTTGTTCTCAATAATTTGCTTCTGAACCGAAAATTTTTCGTTTAGCCCGCGAAGCATGGTGAGGACTTGAGTGCGGTCATTGACCGGCTGACCCAGGTCCGCAAGGTTGTCCGTCAGGCTTCGGAGACGGCGACAGTAGTCGGTGATGGAGAGATCCCCCTGAGAGAGGGCGTGGAACTTCGCCTCAGCATAGAGGATCTGCGTCTCCTAGTTCCCGAGGAATTGATCCTCGAGACTGGCCCACACGCCATGGGCCAGGGCATTGGCAGTCATGACCACCTCCAGAAGGTCAGGCGTGATGCAGCCGTATAACCACGACAGAACGACGTAGTCCATACGGGCCCACGCAGGGTCGGAGAAGTTGCCGACTAGAGAGACGACGTGAACCGCCAGGGCATAGCGGCTGAGTGTCACAAGGAAGACCCCACGCCATCGGTGGTAGTTGGGGTTGTTGAGGTCAAGTACCACCGGGACGAGCGACGCCACGCTCATGATGGCGACGGCTTGCGCATGAAGCGCGGCAACCGTATCATGGTCTTCGACGGGGGTGACGGTACCGATACCGATCTCGGGAATGGAGACAAGGGGTCCCGTCGAAGGGTAGCTAGGGTAGACTCCGATCGGTCCGCGACCAGCTACAGGTGGGTCATGGAGGCCAGCCGTAAAAGGTCCACCTGAGCCGAAGTGTACAAAGGGAGCCGAGCCGCCAGTTGGAGCCGAGCTGTCTGTTGGAGGCGAACCGGGCGGCCAAAAATGGCCCGAGCCGCCTGTTTGAGCCGAGCCAGACTGCCAAAAGCCCGAGCCGCCGGAGCCACCTGTTTGAGCTGAGCCGGACAGCCAAAAGTGGCTCAAGCCGGCCCAGGCCTAGGAAGGCAGATCAGGCGGAGGGGATTTAGGGTTCCCCTCACCCCAGCGGCGGTGGTACCGGGCTCGCCCCGTCCGGGCTCCCGAGGGCCGGCGGAGGGCCACGGCAAGGGGAAGCCGGCGGCGACGTTGGGCGAGCCAGTGAAACCGGCGGCGGCGGCGGCGGAGACGTTGGCAGCTCCAGCGATTCCGGCGCCCACGAGTCCGGCGGCGGCGCTGTGAGTCGGGTGGCCGGCGCCATCGCCAGGCCAGGCGACTCCAGGGTTCCCGGTGCCAGGCCAGCGGGGCGCCAGAGGGTCGGCGAAGGGCCACGGCAAGGAGAAGCCGGCGGCGGCGGCATGAGAAGGGGCGACCGCGGGGTTGAGGGCGCCGGGTCGGATCCCAGCGACGGCGGCGAGAGAAGAGGTCACCCCGGCTGAGGATCCTAGCGTGACTACATCACCCGATCCTGTACATCTGAGTTGGGAAGGGTGGTAGACGGTGTGAGCACGCCGGGGAGTACAAGGCCGGTGGCGAGAAGAGACGCCTGCGCCTTGTCAGGAAGGCTGCGGACGGCGGCGACGATCTGTTCGACGGCGGCGTCCGCGAGCTGAGTGGCGGTCGGAGGAGTAGGGGCGGTGGCCGATTCCGTAGAGAGAGGATTCGGCGCTGTAGACATAGGGGTCGATATCACCGTCGTGGTGACGGTTGAAGTGGAGGAGAGATCGGCCATGGCCGACGTCGGAGAAGAGGGTGACGCCGACGGCGGCGGAAGGTGGGAGATTAGGGTTTAGTCTCTGATACCATGTTAGAGAGAGGGATTAGCGGAATTAGTGAGTTGTATTGCTATTGTGGTGGAGTATTTATAGTACAGACAATGGGCCTGCCCCAAGGCCCAATATACTCTAAGACTCTCCCGCAGTCTGAACGGCACCAATATACTCTAACACATCCCAATGGCGCGCTTAGCATAAATCATTCACATGCATACGTATAGGGAGGTTAGCAATTCGCAGGATCATCATAGTTGTTCATGTGCTACTGTACAATTAGAAAACCGTGTAAAAAATATCGGTCATGCGCTTGGTTAATCCATCGATGAATCAAGGTGAGCATGAGGGATAAAAATCCTTGATGCATAAAAATATCCGTCATACGCTTGGTTAGTCCGTTGACAAATCAAGGGTGAGCATGAGGGATTGAAAGTCTCAAATTATCATGAAATCCTAAATTTATCCTTTCATACACGGCATCCCAATGTGACAACCAGCGTTATTATCTCTCGCTAATGGTCATCCAAGGTTAGTAACAAGCGATAATAAGACAGATCTGGACCTATAATCCAACAATTCATCCTAGGGGACAGATTATTGGAAAATATGTTAAAACAGAGTGTTACAGCAGAACAATAATTAGAGACCAAATTTATTTATTACAACACAGCCACGCAGGTTAAAAGTACTTCATATAGGACTGAGGTGATTCAAAGTACAGTCAACATATATGGCTGTCGGCGCCCGGGAGACCCCCCCACACACACGAGGCGCCGGACTCGTAGAGATTTGTGGTGGAGAGGTGGAGAGCCCTAGCGCCTGGGCTGCTGGCGGCTCTAGGCCCAGCGGCAGAGGCGGATTTCAAAGGAGGGAGCGCGAGAGAGGGAGAGACAACCACATAGATAGGAAGAGAGAGTTTATCCTGGTTTAGGTCCCTAGGAAATCTCAGGGTAACGACCCTATTCTAGCGGGATCTTCTTCCTCGCAACCAAAGGGTTACAAAGAGCGAGCCCGAGCAAGAGCTCAAGGTGGAGGAGCTTGGATTTTTCTAAGCTCTAGCTATGGAGCTATGTGTGTTACAGAGGGTCCTCTACTTCTCCTGTGGAGGAGAAGGCTATTTATTGGTTTACAACGTGATGTGTAGCTTGGTGGTGGCGGGCCCTAGGTGGGTGATGACGTGCGGGCCCCGTGACTTGACACTGCCTGCGGTTCCGTCTCCTAGGTATTGATTGGAGCCTTCGAGGGGTGCCGTGGGCCCCGCATTTCAGACATTGCTTGCGGCGCCGTCTCCCAAGAGCTGATCGGAGCCTGCAAGGGAGGGCCGCCTTGGGCCTCGCATGTCTCACTGAGAGACAAGTGGGTAGTATTAGTCTGCAATGGTCAGGAGCAGTCTCATTGCCCAGTTTTTGGCAGAGAAGTGGGTTTGTTATGGGCCTGTTTGGATCCCTTAGCAGCTAATAGTTAGCAGCTAATAGCTAATAGCTGGCTAACAATTAGCTGCTAACAATTAGCAGGCCCCCCTGTTTGGATCCATTAGCAGTTAGCTAGTTGGACAGTTGGCTGTGAGTGCAAAATTCCCATGCTACCCTTCTTGGTGACAGAGAAGGTGGGGAGAAGGAATAAAGTGAAGGCAAAGCAGTCTTTTCACCATATATTAGCAGTTGTTAGTGTTTTAAAAACCATGGTATTGATAATACCATGGTATTTTTGAAGTATTGTAGACTCCACTTTAACCCAAAGTTTTCTCACTTGTACTAGGAAAACATGGTATTGAAAAACCATAGTATTTTATGGTCATAGCAAAACACAAAGCATAGTATTACAAAACCATGGTTTTTAAAAACTTTGTTGCTAAACAGGCCCTTAGTCTGCAGTGGTCAGGAGCAGTCTCATCGCCCCAGTTTTTGGCAGAGAAGTGGGTTTGTTAATTTGCTGAGTTAGCTTCCCATGCGAGCGGCGTGTGGCCAGCGCTTCTCGAGGAAGCTTCGTCCAGAGACTGCGAGTGCCTTTCCCGAGCAAAGGCTGATCGGGGAGGTTCTCCTGAGCATTGGTTGCTCGGGGAGGAGCGCTCTTGGGCTGCGCGTGCCATGCGGGACTTATGTCTCTGCGTAACCATGGGCCCACCTCAACCGTAAAAAGGCTAGGGGTTCCGTAGCTGTAGGACACGTAATCTTATCTTCAACAATGACACTAACTACTAATTGTCCAAGTACCAAAATAGACTTCCTTCATTTAATACATGTCCATAACTAGAACAGCAAAAAGGTAACACTACTAGCTGTTCATTACGTCCGATATTTTGGAACTGGACAAACATGGCCAACTAGGCAAGGTCATCATACACATAGCAGCCAGTGGTATCCTCCTCAACCTGATGATCACCCTCAAACCCCATGGCAGTAGTGTATGTAGCATGAACATTCTCCAAACCAGGGTCTAAAAAGAAAAAGAATAATAGAGTGAATACAAAGGTATTCAGCAATCCTTAATTTTAATAGCAAAGTAGAAAAGAAAACAAATGACATCATATCCTTTATGCTCCCAAGTTCTCAACCTGCCTTGCTTCCATCCTCGAGCATAAAGAAAATAATTAAATTTGCAAAGTTGGTTATTTTTAAATTTTTGAAATACTACTAGCACTCATATATGAAATGGACTTAGCCACCGTAGACTCTAATCCAAGAGACTAGCATGAATTCATGATTTTAACCCTGCGCATGTTTGTACCACTTTACCCATAGCCGTTCCAAATTTAATTTAGAACCCAGAGTGTTTACATCTCCAACCCAGCTAGTTAGGCGTGGCGGTTTCTGACCATCCTTTCCACCCCCACTATCCGTTGGTACCTAAGCCTGCCGCTCGAACACCCCATGGCGTTCAAATATAGCGCCCTAGGTTAGCCGCCCATTCCGGCACGACGACTTGTACCTTTGTGACATGCAAGTTATTCACCCACATTCCCCTCCTAGTTATCTACACATACCCATGTGGAGATGTAAGTACCTTTCATAGCAACCTTCTCTAATCGCTACACAACTCCATGGTTGACACGAAATTTACGGCTCAACGCCCAAGTGATAGTGTCGGGGATAAAAATACGGCCCATTGCCATGGCCCACTCCCTGACGGCCCAATCGAACAGCCTGCCAGGGCCCAGCTCCCTGGAAGGTTCTATCTGGCCCATGTGGTTCTGCACAGCTACGTGAAGACCCGGACGTGGTTTCCCGGATTGGATTAGGAGTCGTGATCCCCAAGATTAGGAGATTACCTTATCTACTGTAGGATGTATTTGGCATGTACAGAGTTCGTTACGATCTCGTAGTTAGCCCGGCCCGATATTCCTCGGTAGGTTAGTTCATCTACACTATTTAAACAGGGCCCCTACGGCGTGTAGAGGGCACGAGTTTACACCCCGGACCAGAGGCTTAGAGCTTTCGCATTGTCGCATACTACTCGCCGAGACCTGTTCATCTCGTCGAGTTCCACCTTGTAATTCTCTTTGATATATAAGAAAGGCTGGACGTAGGGCTATTATCTCTCCTGAGAGGCCTGAACCAGGATAAAAACCCTGTCTCCCTGTTCGTTGCTGTTCGTGGTTGTTCGGCGTGTCTCCTATCTTCTCCTTGAAGAACCTTGGTTGACTTGGGTCAATATCCCAACCGTCGACAGATAGATGATTAACTTATATGATAACTTATGCAAAGGGTCCCGCCTGCCCACTGAAACTCTAATCAGGGCACCCTTCACCCACCATATTTACCAAAGCAACTCCATTGCCTCACTTCTCCTTACCTCCATAACACAGATTTAAAAATATATTTGAATGCATTTACTCCAATGTAGGAAATTTGCAACACAGTTTTGTACTTGAAAATACTTGAGCCCAGAATGATCGAGAAAGATGCTTGCCTTTAGCTATATAAAAGAACACAGTCAGTTCACTCTGTTGAGGGTAAGCCTTCACTTGATTTAGATCACGTCTTGAAAATAAAATGCAATGCTAAGCTTTAGCTTAGGCCAATGTATAAATATAAATGCAACATTACTTTTATTGGCATAGAATATTTTCAAAGATTTGGATTGGAAAGGATACTCTGAATGCAATTGTGGTGAATTGTTTAAGTGTTTAGGAGATAGATGGCTACTGTAAGTGAATGTATGATTTAAGGTGTATTTGAGAGAAATGATGTCAGTGACTTGGGAGTGTCGACGTTTGTTGCCGGCAATAATGCATATGGGGCTATGCGCTGGATCCAAACTCGATGGTAACACAGGACGCAGATGTATACAGGTTCAGGCCCTCTCGTGGAGGCAATACCCTACCTCCTGTGTTCTTTGGGATTATATTGGTGGAAACGAGAAAGTACAATCGGGTGTTCTCTCGTTCGTGTTGTGTGTCTACATGCGTTGCGACTAGATGTCTCTAACTAGGGTCCTCTACCAACTTATATAGTCGGGGAGTAGGGTTACAAGGAGGAGTCCTAGTCGGCTATGAAGTAGGGATTCTATCTCTACCCTTACTTGCCGAATATGCTAGTATCCGGGGTTTACAATTGTCTTCCTTACATATCGGGATCAGATTCTATTTTTATCCTTTCCTTGCGGTACGAGGTCGACAACAATCCGGGTGCTACCCCTCTTGGTGTAGTCGGCTCGGCCCATCGCCTGTCGGGTGGCCCTCTCGGCTTACCATGTGTATTCCACAATAGCCCCCGAGTCCTTCGCAATCGAGTTGCTGCTCTTCTGGTCGCATCCCAACCAAATCATGCTTCACGATGAGTGCTCTCGATTCTTGATACATCTTCCTGACTAGTTTCTTCTCCATGCCGAATACTTCATTGCATGCAATGAGACTATGAAGGGCTCAATAAAAGCTCCACATGTTGGAATTTTAGAGTGATACCCAGCCCAATTATTGGGATACTGGCAGTCATCCCATCATGGGGCATATCATTATTTTATGGTTTGGCCGAGTGGTATCTGAAAGGGATATGCCCTAGATCAATCATAGTGATGATTGTACTACGTATTTGTTCATATACTTATGATAACATTGCTTATCGGTTCCATGAATAAATATCATGACTGTCCATTGGGTACGACTGGATTGTGAAACACATTGTTAAGTGACATTATTTTAAACGGGTCACTGATCCATAACATTACGAGGAGCGGTGATGATTTGATCAGCACACATAATGGTTGATGGTAATGTTTCACATATCATAGATACGGAGATATCAGCCGAATACTGATTTTGTGCATTCGAGGGTCAATACGTACTGCTAGGTGCCGCTGTTGATTGGTAGATTAGAAACGGGTTTTCGAATCCACGGCCGACTTGCACTGAACCTAATGGGTCACACACTTAACAATTGGAACTGTTTAACGGGTTTATGCGTGGATATGATCTGCGTAGGAGATAGAAATCTTAGCGGGTCGAAGCCCACTAGCGTGTCTATATAAGACGAGGCCAGGGGCGGTGCGGGGCACGAGTTGAGCTCTCACCACGCCTATCTGTCGCGTGCCGCTCCCGCTCCCGAGAATCCCAAGCCGTGCGGCGAGGTGCTAGCACACCCCGCACGACGTTCCTGCTCGGTATGTGTGGATACCGCTAGGGGCACTGCTGCAGGAGAACGCGCTGTTCGGTTGGATCTCCGACGAGCTCGGCGACCAGTCGGCTACCTCTCCGACCACTCGGCCGACATCGGCGACCACTCGACGAGCGAGGCCAACAACGCGGGAACCTGCTCTAAGCTGATCGAGGCATGCATGACTACTTCCAAGACGCGCACAAGTCTGCTTCCTCTACACCGGTGAGTCAAGGGTAACGATCTGTGATCCCCTACTCGCATGTGATCTTAGGTGAATGATGGTAGAAATTTTTGAAATTATGCTCGTGTAGCCTAGCCATTTCCCTTCAGTATCTGTATCCGCTGTCGCAGTGTACAGCTGGCGGCCCTTTTAGAGCATACCCTCGAAACCCTTATACATAATCAACTCATGATATTTGATTCTGCCCTGTGCGGTAATCAGCGGTCAGCCCTGCGTGGGGCATACCACGAAAGGATGATTTTTAAGTTGCTTGGTACCCATATCCCGCTTGACATGGTGACCGGCAGTCGGCCCATCATGGGGCGTACCATGTCCCAAACTAAGTTTTGGTCGAGTGATATCTATATCTGACTGTCACGGTGTACAGCTGACGGCCCTTTTAGGGCATACCCTCGGAACTTAAGTCCAGGCTGTTTGTGAAAGTCAAAACGCTTTTCCCGCCCAAGGCGAAAGATAGGGCTGCTTCCTTTAAAAACAGGGGCCAATGTGAATTAAAGGTTTACCCTTCACTGTGCGCCTCTTCTCCCATAACCGCGCGCCTCTTTGTCTTCCAAATCCAATGCGTGCTCCGCTGCTAGGGTTTATTGTCACCGCGATCTAGATCTTGTGCCGCTGCCAATCCATCCCCAGTGACTGGCTCCGTCGCGAACTGTGGTTAATTGACGACTTAAAATTGGTTCACATCGCGCACGTTAGAATTCTATTCCGCGCCTAACTTGTTTTTGCAGAGAATGATGTGAACAGTATGGACCCTTGTATATGTGATGCATGGTTGTCATTTTGATGACCTGCGTGTCATGGTTAATTGCAGGTAAAGGTTGCCCATTGTTGTATAACGGCCTGTGTGCCGATATTTGATGCTTTGAATCCTCATGTAATTTTGTTACTAGCTTCTAGATGTAGTAGTGTAGTCCAACGTCATGGTGGCTTCAACCCTAGGTGGCCTGGTGGACAAGGATGGTCGTGGAGATGGAGATCGCCGCGTCATGGGCCATACTAGTTCACAGTTTAATATGATTATCTGTGATGCTATTCCTTGCATTGCTATTCTTTCACATTATATGTGGTGAATATGTTAACCTGGCTGAATAGTTTCCCTCAGAAAAACTAAGAGTAGATGCCCTTTTTCAATAGTTGCACCTATTATCTTGTACGTTGGCGGATAAGGTCTTGACAAGTCAGGAACGCCGTCTTCTTCCTTGTTCAATAGGTTGGGTGTAGCCTAACCCGTGCATCGACACACATAGTATTGGTTTGCTTAACGAAGTCATCTAAATGGGATTTGGGACTTCGGGGCATCAGGGTTGGAGGCCAGGGCATATGATGCTACCCCCAACAAGCAAGAGTCACATACGATATGATTGGCAAGGTGTTGTCTACCTATGTTGCGGGTTCAAGTGGTATTGACAAGTCATTACCCGAGCTACAGCGACTATGGATCTTGTCTCATAGAGATCGCCAGAGGGAAAATGATCTTAGTGGAAGCATCTTTTATTAAATTTGTTTAATAGAAGATTAACATGAACATAGTGCTAAAACTTTGCTTATTTATTTCTGTTGTAGATGGCACCAAATGATGTTAATACGAACACTGGTTTTAACTCGCGATCAATTCTAGAGAGGGAAAAACTCTCTAGGACAAATTTTATGGATTGGTTCAGAAACTTGAGAATTGTTCTCAACACTGAAAAGAAGGAATATGTTCTAGACGGTCCATATCCTGATGAATTGCTTGATAATGCCTCCACTGTTGATAGGCGTGCTTATGAGAAGCACACTAACGACGCCCTAGACGTCAGTTTTCTCATGCTTGCAACCATGAACTCTGAGCTCCAAAAGCAGTACGAGCATGCTGATGCTTATACTATGATTGTGGGCCTCAAGGACATGTTTGAGAACCAGGCAAGGGCTGAAAGATATTAGATATCTAAAGCCTTGTTTGCGTGCAAGTTGGCTGAGAGTGCTCCTGTTAGTCCTCATGTGATCAAGCTGATTGGTTACATTGAGAGCCTAGAGAAGCTCAGCTATCCTCTACAGAATGAGTTGGCCATGGATGTGATTCTCTAGTTGCTCCCTATGAGCTATGAGCCGTTCATTTTGAACTTTCATATGAACAGCCTGGAGAAGCCTGACCGAGCTGCATGGGATGCTAAAAACTGGGAAAGAGAGAATCAAGAAGGGCACCAATCATGTGATGATGATTGAGAAGGATAAGAAGAGGAAGCACAAGGTTAAAGGTGATGGTGAGGATAAGATCTAAGATCCAAAACCAAAGCCTAAAGAAAGGCCTAAGGATGGTCCTAATGCTTCTGGCAAATGCCACTACTGTAGGAATAGTGGGCATTGGAAGAGGAATTGCTCGAAGTTCCAAGAGGATAAGAAGAATGGAAAAGTTCCACCTTCTGCTCCAGGTATTAGTGTTATAGAAGTTAATCTTTCAACTTGTCCTGTTAAATCTTGGGTATTTGATACCGGATCAATGATTCATACTTGCAAATCATTACAGGGGCTAAAAAGGACTAGAGATTGCGAGAGAGGCGAATTGGAAGTTCGCGTCGACAATGGAGCAATTGTTGCTGCGAAGGTCGTTCCTTGTCGTTACCTTCTGGTTTAGTCATGGAATTAAATAATTATTATTACATTCCTGCCTTGAGTAAGAACATTATCTCTTCTTCATGTTTCGAGGAAGAGGGTTATGAATTTGCAATAAAGAACAAGTGTTGTTCTATTTAATTCAAAGGCTTGCCTTATGGTAACTGTCCATTAGTGAATGGGTTGTATGTGCTAGATCTTGGTAATGCTTATGTTAACCATGTTAATGCTAAAAGACTCAAAATATCTGATTTTGATTTCACTTATTTATGGCATTGTCGCTTGGGCCATATAAACAAAAGATGCATGGAGAAGCTCCATAGAGATGGTCTTCTCGATTCATTTGATTTGGAATCTTTTAAAACATGCAAGTGTTGTTTACTTGGCAAGATGACAAAAGCTCCCTTCACTGGTTCAAGTGAGAGGATGTGTGAGTTGTTGGCTCTCGTGCATATTGATGTATGTGGACCGATGAGCTCCACGACCATAGGTGGTTATCAATATTTCATTACTTTCATCGATGACTTTAGTAGATATGGCTATATCTATCTAATGTCACAAGTTTGAATCTTTTGAAAAGTTCAAAGAATTTCAGAATGAAGTACAAAATCATTTAGGCAAGAAAATTAAATTTCTACGATCTGATCGTGGAGGTGAATATTTGAGCCAATAATTTAGTGATCATCTAAAGAGTTGTGGAATTGTTCCGCAATTGACTCCACTTGGTATGCCTCAGTGGAAATGGGTATCTGTTGGTGATTCCTACGCTATTAGAAATAATCCGCAAGCGGACGGATATCGCTTGTAGTTTTCACCCGGGAGTATTCCTGAGTATCGAATCCACAGGGAACGAGGGAGAAGGATAATTCTAATATCTATATTATTTAAGATACCAGCCAGCTAGTTAACGGGGGTAAGTATAATAAATGATAATAAGATAATAAGATAATAAGACTGGTGAACACACACACAGGAGTATAAAAAAGATAAGTTAGGCAGATAGTTGGGAGGACAACGAGATGAATATAAAGTTCCTTAATAGTGCAATCAATTATCAGGTTGAGCTAGCAGATATGAGTTTGGAGGTTTGTTTTAAGAACTTCGTTGGAGCTCGGCCGATTCACTACCACCTGCTATCAGTTAAGAACACCGAATGGTTATGACCACCCCCGATTGGGCCCTACTGGTCTAATTCCTAACGCAGTGGATTACACGTGAGAAAAATCTCGGGTGGATAGGGCTGTCACCACCTACCACAAAGTACGTTGGAATGGGTGTAAACCAAGTCAGAGATAGTCTCAGACACCATGTCTGCTACTAAATCCCATCACTCTCCCCCGGATCCTAGGAAGGCGATCCAAGTTCAATACTTAGGCTATTCTAAGCATACGAGAATGAACTCAGACTCGGAACCAGATGAACTTAATCAACCGCTCTAATAATTCACACTTCCCACTTGGTGTAAATATGCTCAGCTCAGATAATGAAAGACACATATATTATAAAAGCAAAGTCTTACAAAAGGAAAAGGATACAAGAGCTATTACCCGAATTCCCGAAGACAATTCCAAAACTTCGAGCTTCAGCTCGACTCAACTCTAAATCCCAAACTAACTACTCTAACAAGTGAAGAGTGACTCCAAATGAGAGGGATGTGTTGTGTTTTGTTACAAGTGAGGTGAGGGGGTCCTTTTATAGCTATCCGCAGCCAATGAGTGAGCTCCACGCCATGGGACATATGTAAGAAAGCCACCATTCGAAGGAGAATCCAAAGGGGATCCCAAGGCAGTCGGCCGATCGGGCTTCGGTTGATCCAAGCCGTCCCCTTCACCTGGGATGCTTCTTGTGCGGTGTAGATCTTCTCCTTGCGTCGGTTTTGGCAGTTAAGGCCGGTATAATGGGCTTCCTTAAGTGCCAATCCATCAATTTGTGAAGGACATGCTGCCCTTGGATCAAATCGACTCGAGTGGATGGCGTAGATCTCTTCATTTTGTGCTTCTAGACCACCTGGTAGAAAAACGGAACTGATTGGGCGAAAAGTCCAGGGCGGCTGACCGGGGTCGGTCAGCCGACTGGCTTCTGAGCCGGTCAGCCGACTGGCTTCTGAGCCCGGTACAGCTCTGTTTTCTCTCCACTTTATTCCTGTGGACAAATACTCACCAAAACTTGTGGAAATTTATTAGTTTAAATAAAATGAAAGTATAAACATTGATTTTCTCTCATATTACCGGAGTTCCGGCGTATGTTGGCGTATGATTTTGGAGTTTAGTGGACGCCAACACACCCCCAACTTGAACTTTTGCTTGTCCTTGAGCAAAGAGCTTAAAGTCAAACACGGTGGATCAGGATTGCATCAATATCATTATTCAATAAATACTAAGTGCACAAGGTAGTACCTTATTACTTGTTGACGAAAACTCGTACAAGACTAACCAACCTTTGTCAAATTTATGAGGCTCTCAAAATATCACCTTATCTTAGGCGGTTGAAAGACAGAATAACTTTGACAGAACATTGTTAGCTTAACCCTGTCCAAGCTAGGTCTCGATATTTTTTTTATTTTTTTTCATTTTCAAAAATTGTAGTTCCTCATTATTACTCTCGGATCGCTCAGTGGTATTTTATTCATTCCTCACCAAGGCCCTTAGGCCCATTTTATCTCCCTAATTCTAAGGTTTATGTGGAGCTCAAGGTAGGGAAAGAACGGCCTACTTAGGCTGCATAATTTTATTGAGTCAAAAGTTGGTTCCCGAGAAGTTTGTGACACTTCGCATTCCAGTCATTTGGAGAAATAATTTCCAGGGATGAGGGACAAAATGGACTCACGCCAACGGAAAGAAGAAACACAAGTACAAGGATGCGGGTACTAATGAGTCCGCCACATCGGATCTTGTGTTTAAACAGACAGTCTACATGACTTCTTTATTTTGAGTACATTCCTGAAACCATAATTTTGAAAGGCATTTCTTTTTTTTTTCAAGAAAATGAGATAATGATTCTCTCTCTCTCTTTTTTAAGCCTCTCTATTTTATCATAATTGAGGAATGACTCGCCATAAAGTTTTTTTTTGAAGTCTTTGTGGTAGACTGTATAGGTAGGTATATGGTGGACACAAGATAAAGAACTTGGGCTTATTTGGTATGGAAGAATATCTAGCGGAATGGATGCTTTCTTCCATTTTGGAGTCTAGCATTACCAAATATGAAAAGGCTAGCAAACAAAACAGTACGCGAAAGGAGATGACCGGCTTTGAAGGGTCACTAATTCTTAAGGACTCAACTTTTGACAAAACTCAACACAACCATAAGTGGCTAAATGTGGGTTTAAATCTTTTTTTCTATTTTTGGCTCTGGTGGGAAGAAAAGTCTAATGAGGAACTAAAAATATATATATTTTTCTCACAAAATAAATTTCCGAGACATTGCCTTACTGAGGGCTTAAGTAACTAGGCTCTTATCTTAGTTATATCATATCTCACAACAACTTAGAATTGGATCAATAATATTAGCACTCATTTAAGCAAAGACTAGGCAGGATAACTACTTATACCAATAAATGTCAAGCCTTAATGATAGTACTAAGTTGTAAGCCCAACATTTATTTTACAATGATAGAGCAATTTTCATCATTTCCTTGGGTAAAGATCAATATTTATACTTTTTATTTGAAGGGAAATGTTTTTGGTCTTTTTTTTTTTGCAAATTTTTATAGAATTTTTCATTTAATCATGCAAACGACAAGTGGCACTAAGCAAACTCAATTTTTATGGCAGGACGACAGGTATGACAGAGCAAGGCAGGGTCACAGGTAAGGCAGGGCAAGGCAGGGTAATCTGGCAGGGCTTCAGGCCGCAGCATAAACAGCAGTGGCAACAACATAACAAGTGGGAGAGTAGATGAGGCGCACCTTATTGAGCTGGTGGGTCAAAACCCATGTACTGGAACCAAGCCGTCAAAGTGTTGGCACCAGTCATCACCGCATCGGTGTTGGCTCGAAGGTTTTCTGTCGTCTCCTCGTGGCACCTAGTGTGTCGGGCAAGTGTTTGACGAACGCTGCCCATGTCATCTACTAATGTGTCCACTCTCTCCCCTACTGTGCAGAGGTCTCGTGCAAAGGGCTCGAAATAGGAAGGGTATCGGGCCGATGACTGCCCTTCCCGTCCTACAGAGGGACCTTGATCGTGCTGGTAATGGGACCCTCCAGGTTCGTGATGCCACGAGCTCCCAGCATCGTGATGATGGGTGCCCCATCCCTCGAATCTTTGCTATGCGTACCCCTGGGCAGGTGGGTTCCATTGATCCTACTCGGCATTAGGGTAAAACTGGTGAGGCGGTGCGGCAGCTCCCATCCACGGATCGTGGTGGGGCTCGCTGTGTTTGGGCTGAGTGTGTTGCTCAACCTCACGCTGGCGGCGTGCGCGACTACGAGTTACTGGTCCAGAAATGCTGTGACGCGGGGGTTCTAAGGCACTAAAGTTGAGGGTCAGATTTCGGGCAGTGTAAAGGCCGAGCCTTGTATTAGGTAATCGGACCTCGACCGTGGTCCCCGAAAATCTCATATAGTAGGTTTCAAACTCATCTACCCTTAGAATGTACCCTTGGGTGAAGTGGTCCTTCCCTACTAATGGGAATGGCTCTTCTAAGAAGGTCACTTTGGCACTCTCTAAAATCCCCAAACTTTCTGCAATGCAGGTGATAAGAGAAGTGCAATCTATGTCACCTCTCAAGTTTCTCATCTCTAGCCAGTGTAATACCATGTTTGCTGTTGGATTTATAGGTTTCTTATTGACCATAGCAAATATGTATTGAAGTTCATCCAGGCGCACAATACACATGTCTTTTCTAGAATTAATAACCATAGCAAGCCACTGGTGCATGAATCTAAGAGTAGGATTATGAATTTCATTCATGAGGGGTGTAATTGTGTAATCCTTGCTAGAAATAGCTAACCAGAATTCATCACGGTTAAAGCTTTTTAACCTATCAGGAGTGACTCTACATCTTATGGAAAAACCTAGATGTCTAGTTAGATCTTGCAGTGAGCATTCAAATGTTTCATTGAAAAATCTAAACGAGTATCTAGTTCCATTATCAAGAATGCGAAGAGCACTTACAAACTCAAGGGTCAGAAGGCGCGAACCTTTTTTGAACGCCCTTGGCACCCTTGGACAGGGTGCTACCAATCTTGCCGTACCACAACGACATGTTTCCTACAGGGGTTAGGACCAGAATACCCGAATGATATATAGAGTGAAGATCAAAGGTTAGCGGTCCAACAGTTAGCAGTTAGTCGTCCAAAGATTAGTAGTCCTTGTGGAGCTCACTTAATTGCCTCCACAAAAATATTTATTTGTTTAAGTCAAAAAGTCATTAGCATGGATGCAATGATTAGTGAGCTAATGCAATTTAATTCACAGATGCAGGGGGATGAGGAGAGGTGAAGTGAGCTGATGCCATTACCGCAGTGGTATGCATCTCTCACAACTGCTGCCCTCAATTTATAGGTGACGGATGCAGCAAAAATCCATCTATCTACAATACTTTGAGTGGCTAGATACCTAGCTACGCATGTAGAGTAGTTGGTGTAAAGTGAAGTGTGAGGTGGAGGTGCAAAAAGGGCAGCCGGCCGGTTGGTGACTGTCGGCCGATCGGAGTGCGTCGGCCAGCCCCAGTTTTTTCCCAAATTATTTTTTTTCAAATTTTTATATTTTTAAATGCTGGGTAAATGCAAAGATGAAAGTAAATATGCTGTGGAAAATGCAGAAAAATAAATATGAATGCAAAGATAATTTCCGGCTTACCTCCCGGTGAGGACTCGAAATTTTTCATGGTCCTCGTGTCGGACCGTCTCCATACCTCATTTTTCGTGAAGAATTTCCACAACCGGAGGTGTTGTTGCGGCTGCTTGAATTTCTTTCTTACGCCACAGTTGTTTAGTTCGAGAGTTTCGAGTAGCGTTGACATTCGCTTGCGGCTCCGAACTCTCGACCGCAGATTTCTTCCGTTTCTTGGTTTCGGGACTTCTTCGCCCCTTTGTTGCTGCTCTCCTTCCGATACGGACGCTGTAAAGGCTCGTCCAATAGTTGGAGAGTTCTCCCCATGATTGCAATGAGACTATCCACCTGAGGTTTTGGTATAGCCTCCGCTTTCCTCTGCACAGTTTTAGGATTTTTACCATAAAAAGTGCGTACCTGAGAGCATTGCTCAACTCTTGGCTTGAAGTTGAATATTTCATCTCGGCCATTTATGTTGAGTTGAATCTCTCATGCACCAACGCCTATGGTCGCATTTGCCGTGCTCAAGAAAGGTCTCCCAAGAATGAGAGTCATATTGGTGTCCACTTCCATGTCAAGTACCACAAAGTCTACGGGCACTAGGAAATTCTGGACTTTGACCGGTATATCCTCAGCGACTCCAACAGGACGGCGGATTGATTGATCCGCGAGCTGCAGGGTCATGGCAGCAGGGGACAAGGTAGAATGATTTAACTTTTCATAAATTACCTTGGATATAATGCTGACACTTGCTCCTAGGTTGCACAGAGCAAGATCGAAGTGTTGTGCACCAATAGAGCACGAGATGGTTGGATAACCAGGGTCCTTATTTTTCTCGGGGAGAGTATTTAGGATTGCAGCGCTGCGCTCTTCGGTCAATTTGACGACTTTCGCGGTCGGTAACGGATGCTTGTTGTTGAGGATGTCCTTGAGGTACTTTGCGTACGTCGGCACCTGCATTGCATCTAGCAATGGAATATTGACATATAATTGCTTGATTACCTGAACAAACTTGCCGAACTGCACGTCTGCAGTAGATTTACGTTGGCGACGCGGGAAGAGTAGCACTTGGGTGTCCGTAAATTCTGCGGGACTAATTCTAGTCTTGCATCTTCTCCCAACGTCTTTTGTGGCTCATCATGCGGTTCCTTGTCATACCCTTCCTTCTCTTTATTGATCTCGTCGGGGGTGTCATGCTCTTTCCTTGCATGGTTAGGCTGCGGCGGGTCTCGAGTCGTTTTTCCCGACCGAGGTGCAACTGCACTAACATTCTCCTTTGGGTGCGGTTCCGATTGTCTCGGAAGTTTACCCGGAGTGGATGTGAGAATTGAAGCAGCCAGTTGAGCTATTTTTGTTTCTAGCATTTTGTTAATACTCATTTGGCTATGCATGGCAGTTGAAAATCCCTCTAGTTTTGAATCTATGCTCTCTAGAATTTTATCATTAGCAAGAAACTTCCTACTAATGCTATCATTCACCTTTTGTTGAGCTTTCATAAATTCATCTAGAGTTGACTTATTACGATTAAAGCTACCAGCATTACCTCCTTGTTGACGGTTATCGAACGAGAAGTTGGGCTTGGAGTTCCATCCCAGAGTGTAGTTCGATTAAGGACGGAATCCATTGCTGACAAAGTTGGCCACAGGTTGGGTTTCGGTGCAGTTATCTCCCGAGTGCCCAAAACTCCCACAAACCTCGCAGGTCATGCGAGATTCAAGAGCCTGGATAGTCTGCGGTGGTGATTCCAGTTTCTTCATCAAAAGGTCCATTGTCGGCAGGTGACTAACTGGGGAGTAGTCAAGCGAACTTTGTATGCAACTTCCTCCTCCTTTCCACGGGCCTCAAATTTGCGTGCGATGCTTAACCTCTGATTATTGAAATCATCACATGCTTGTCTACAATAGCTATGGACGCTATTAGGGCCACCAACATGAGTATCCATTATTTCCAAAGCTTTTTTCCAATTTGAAAACCCATCTTTTATGAAAGCTTTATGTCCAAAATATTTAGGATGTGAGGGACTCTTGAACAAAAAGCAATAAAAACAATAGGCCGCATCCTTTGATATGCTATATTCTAGCCAATAATATTTTTTGTACCATGCTTCTTGAAAGGATCTTCTACAGTCATACAATTTTTGTGGAAAGGCATAACCAATAGGACGTGTTGGACCTTTTAACAAATATGCTCTCCTCACTTGATCTCTGATTTCAATTGGATAATCATCAATTGGTTTACGACAAGCTGGATCGGCAATAATTTCATTTGGATTGAAATCTTTCATTCGAGGCTTCTTCGGTTCATTTCCGCTCTCATTCGTCGAAGGACGACTACTTGAACCAGGATTTTTTGCAAAATATGAATGCAAAGTTCCCTTCTCCTTCTCCATCTAATTAATGAAATAAAATAGCAATAATTTCAACAAACATCTCACATTCTCACTGGTCACTGGAAAATTGTTTCGACAAACATCTAATTACAAAGCATCTCACTGGTCACTGGAATTGGGGGATGGCCAATGGGATTCACCTTTTTTCTTCAAATTTCAATTCTTCTTCTGTTAGGCGAGCCGGCGAGGAGGAGGCAAGGACCGAGGCACCAAGGAGGCGAGGAGGCGAGCCGCCGCTAGCCGCCCTGGCGCCCTGCCGATGTGCCGCAGTCCGCAGACCCGCAGTGGCACGGCGCCATGGCCACCTGCTTGCCGTCGCCGCCACGGCGCCACCAGCCGGCGCCTCGCTCTCGGGACCGGGGACGACGGGGAGGCCGGAGGCGGGAGCTCACCAGGAGGCAGGTCGGCACTCGGCAGGAGGAGGAAAGGGGATCGAGGGTTTGGGGAGGCCACACAGGTCGCTCCGTCGCTGGGCTCAGTGGGCTGGGCTGGATTCGGTGTGGGGGGGTCGCAATTTTTTTTGGAGGGGGGGCACGCGCCCCAGAGCGCCCCAGTGGTGCGTCCGCCTCTGGTGTCAGATATAAGCCTTCCTGCAGTAGTGTGTATATGCTATATTGCATACAATCTGTTGAGGCATAAGACCCATTGGTAAGCCTCGCATACAGATGGCTAAGTGAGCTCAATCATGAAGAATCAGCATTGGGGACGTAGCATGGCATTGGAACTAAACGGTAAAACATGATGTCAATAAGAAGCCCTCTATACAAACATCAGGACCAATTGCTCATAAACAATACAACAAAGAGCAAGAATGACAGACACATTGAATGGGTGGAGAGGAAGGGGATGTAGGGTTTGTATCTAAGCTTGTCTAGGCTAACTTTAGGCATGCCATAGTTTTTTTAGTTGGTGTTTGGTTTGTGACATAGTTGTGGCTTGCCACACTTTTCTTAGCCATATGGTCCACATATCATAAACTCAATTTTTTTGTCAACTTTGCTACAAGTGTGGCTTTGAATTTCTTGGCCACAAAAGTATGGCTTGCCACACTTGCCTCATGTTAGGTGTGGCGAAATGTGGCATCAATCCAAAGTCCAAACAGTCCCATAGGCACGTCCATACTCCATAGGGCACGCTGTCCTCTCATATCAACAATTGACCTTTATATTTTATATTCTATAAATAAAAATTCTATACTGGATGCTCTCTCTGCGATCGGTAGGCCAACAACATTGAGTACACATCTATTTCTTATGTATCATTCGTTCCCTATAACATGTCGAACATAAGATACGTTGCAAAGCTTTATGATGACCTAAAAGAAATGGAACCAAATCGAAATATCCATGATGTTGTTTCATGAGCTGCAATATCGAGATGAAGACATCTGAATCGATAAAAATTAAGACATGGACAACATACCTGAACTCTTTGGATTGCCAGAAAATTTAAAAATTCTATAATTGGCCGAGGAAGAAATAATCTACTTCTGTTAGCCTCCTTTAATGTGTTGCAATAAAATGAAAAAAAGCTAGAAATAAGTGTTTTTTTGCAAAAGGGTTTCCCCCATTTCCATTCCAAGGAAGAAATGGAAACATCAGTTTTACAAACCAAACAACAGTTTTAACCCCACGGTCACAGGCAGCGTGACCCAAAACTCACAGTTAGGCAGCATGCACAGACAAAAACATCCACCTCAACAGGAACCTAAAGTTTTGAAACCACAATACAACCGACCCAGTGTCAGTCCTGACAGAAGAAAGCTACAGCAGTTTCACACAAAAAAACTCAACACAGCGTGGCAGCAGGGGAAAATGCTAGTTGTTCTCCTCATCGTCCTGCTTCTTTTTCTTGTGCCTCTCAGCCGCCGCATCATGATACTCCTTGATTACTTGGAATATCCTGGAGATCTCCAGCTCAACCAATTCCTTGTCTTCAGCCTTCAGAAGCCCTGTCCAATAGTTAATCAAAGAAATCATACGAAACATCAAAGTAGTGGGGTCAAGGATGGGTTTTCTTTCAAAGCAATAGTCCTTCCGGGCCAACCAAATTGCTCTTGTAACTACAGCCAGACAGAAAGTGCTAAGTGGCATGTTTCTGCCAATTAACATGGCCATCCAGGAATGTACCTGTTCAGGGTTCATGGGAATCCTATTATTCCCACAAGCTTTGGCTATAAGCCCCCAAAGAGATTTCTATTGCCATTAAACCAATCATAGACTGAACAATTCTTGTTATTGCAAATATTAAACACATCAGGAAATGTTTCACACAAAGGGTATTTCCCATACCACCAATCAAACCAGAAGCTGGTGGATTTGCCATCCCCCACTTTTTGAAACCTATTTCTTAGGTAATGGCTTCTATATTTCATAATTGCTTTCCAACAGGGAGAATCATTTTTCCCTCAAAAAAATAGGGAGAATCATTTGGTCTTATTTTCACAGAGGCTAAAGGTTTATTTTTGCAATATTTACTGTTATGATCCTTTGCCAAATCCCATCTTCTCTCTCAAGTTTCCAAAGCCATTTACAAAGAAGACTAATGTTAAGGGTTCTGATATCCTGAATCCCTAACCCACCATTTCTCTTGGGTTTTACAATTTTGCCCCATTTCATCAGGTTGAACTTTTTCTGTCCTCTCCACTGCTCCACAGAAAATTCCTCCTGATCCTATTAATTTTATTACAAACAGCAGAGGGAAGAAGATTCATAGACATAGTATATAGGGGTGTGCTAGTTAAGCAGGCCTTTATTAAGACCAGGCGCTCTTCTATTGACAGAAGTTTGCCTTTCCAACCTCCTAATTTCTTCAAAATTCTGTCAGCCTGATAACCACATTCACTCACTCTGAATTTATTGTGACTTACCAAGGCCCCGAGGTATTTTATAGGGAAATTCCCCACACAACAAGTGAAAAGATCAGCAAATTGCATATCAGATTCAGGGGTCCCATTAATGGTAGTGACCTCAATCTTCAAAAAGTTAATTTTGAGGCCAGACATCTTCTCAAAGAGAGTCAAAAGCAGCTTAACATTTCTGGCTGAATGTCACTCTGAAGACACAGAACTGTGTCATCAGCATACTAAAAAATTGGTAAGCCCCCCTCAACCAGGTCCATAGCCAAGCTCTTGAGCTGATTCTGTTTTTTAGCATAAAAGAGGAGTCTACTAAGGTTTTTTTGAGGGGAAAAACAGCAGGAGAGGCTCCCACTGTGTATATTAAATAAAAAAGTTGTGTACAATATTTACATGAATTACAGGTTAAAAAGTTTTCGCCATGATGAAATCAAGGAGGGGTGATCAGCATTGACTCTTATAGCTAGAAGAGTCAGGTCTTCACTAAAGGAAGATTTCCAGTCATTGAACAAAGGAGTTTTAGCACTGAAGATTACACCATTTCTAGTCTTCCAGATGTTCCAAAGCACCAGATTGATGATTTCCCAAAAGCAAGGAAAGGAGCTATTTGTAGAGGCAGCTACCAGATCATTTAGCATTGTTTTAGTGTCACTGAAATACCAGTTCACTTGTATGCTGTTCCAACAATCCTGAGCGAAAGAACATTTGAAGAAGAGATGTAGAGAGGATTCTTCTTCATTTGTGTTACAAAGAACACAACAATATGAGGGGATGACCCATTTTATCTTTTGAATCATTTGTCTAGTGTTCAGTCTGTTTCTGCAAAGCAACCAGAAGAAAACTTTCCACCGAGTGATACCTTTACTTTTCCAAATTCGTTTGTAGATTGGATGTGAGTGGCAACCCTGGAATTGATGAGAATATACTTTCTTTGTACTAAAAATCCATTTCCCCAGATGTATGACTAGGTATCTTTTTCTTGAAGCAAGGGGGACAATCTCCACATATGTATCTGGTCATTGAGCTGCTGAAGTTCTGAATATGCTTCCTGTAACACTGGCAATCTGAAAATCCTGTTGAATGACCAGATACATATGTGGATTAATTCAGTCTGCCATCACAAAGGTCTTTCTGTTAGATTAATTCAGTGTGCACAACCCTGTATCTGTTTGCTTTCTGCATTTTATGTTCTTGAGTCAGTCATAGCGTCAGCCTTAGTTTCTTCAGTTTGTTCAGTTAGCTTCAGGTTCAGAGTTTGGTGTCGAGCTGATCAGTTCAGCTCAAGTGTGAGCTCGAGACTTGCTGGTTCAAGTCAGAGCGGGTTTGTAGGCTAGTGCAGTAGTGGTGTGAGTGCCCATTACTTCCATATCATGTGGGATGGCACACGATGCTGTGTGGTCTTAGGGGAAGTTGTGTTTTCTATTTAAGCAAGAAATAGAGTCGGTGAAAAGCTGCTGGTTGCAGCACCAAGTTCTTGTGTTCCCCTTGTGTTCGTGTGTGTACAGCAGTGCTTGATCTCAGCGATCCAGCTGATGATCAGCACTACACACCGAGGGAAGAGTTGAGTGCTAACCGGGGTTAATCCTGACAATTGGTATCAGAGCAAGGTTAGTGGTCTGCTCCGGTGATGGCGTCGCAGTCGAGCCACCGTGTCGTGAGGTTGGCGACGCCGCCGCTACGCCGGAGGCGCGGGCGGAATCCGACTCCACCGCGGCGGAACCGCCAGGACGGCGGCCAGCTGGTGGTGCAGCGCGTCGTCAAGGAGGCGTCGAGCTCGCTTGTATACCCCACGCTCACGCGCACCAACTACACGGATTGGGCGCTGGTGATGTGCGTAAACCTCCAGGCGCAAGGGTTGTGGGACACGGTCGACACCGGCGGCGGCGACGAGCGCGATGATCGACTAGCGTTGGCCGCAATCTTGCGGGCGGTGCCAGTGGAGATGCTGTCGTCGCTGGCGGTGAAGGACAGCGCCAAGGAGGCGTGGGACACGATCAAGGTGGCGCGCGTCGGCATCGAGCACGTGCGCGAGGCGAACGCGCAGCAGCTGCATCGCGAACAAAGGTAGATCGAGTTCAAGGATGGCGAGAGCGTCGATGAATTCGCTGAGCGCATCACTGGCCTCGCGAGTCAATTGCGCATTCTCGGCGACAAGATTGAAGACAAGGAGGTGGTGAAGAAGATGCTGCAGGCCGTCCCCGATCACCTCTCACAGGTGGCAATTTCGATCGAGACTCTGCTCCATTTGAATTCCCTGCCGATCGAGGAGGTCACGGGGCGGCTTCGCGTGGCGGAGCAGAGGTACCGGCGCAAGGATGGCGGTGGGCGTGTCGATTCCGGCGGCCGCTTGCTCTTCAGGGAGGAGTGGCAGGCGCGGATGAAGCAGCGCGATGGAGATGGGAGCTCAAGCCACGGCGGAAGTGGCCATGGCGGGCGCTGAGGCGGCCGAGGTAGAGGCAGAGGAGGTCGCAACGGTGGCAGCCGTGGTGGAAACGGGGACATCTCCAAGGACCAGTGCCGTAACTGCGGCAAGCACGGGCACTGGGCCAGAGATTGCAGAGCGCCGCCGAAGAAGAAGGAGCAAGCGCACGTGGCGCAGGAGGAGGAGAACATGCTGCTGCTAGCAAAGGCGATTGCTGAACATTCATCGTCTGCGTCACCGGAACATGGGAAGCCGAAAGAAGCAGAAGTAGAGCAATTCGCTCAAATTAGCGGCAAGGAGAAGTTCGAGAAGATCAAATGGGTTGTCGACACCAGTGTGACGAACCACATGTCTGGTATATGCTCTGTTTTCTCTGATCTTGACCTGGGATCGCGGGGATCAGTCAGGTTTGGGGATGATTCTGTGGCGGCAATTGAAGGAAGTGGCACAGTGCTGTTTGCCTGCAAGAATGGCGAGCATAGGGCTCTGGAGAAGGTATATTTCATTCCCAAGCTCACCGCAAACATAGTAAGTGTTGGACAGTTGGCAGAAGATGGATATCGAGTTGTTGTCGAGAGGGAGGAGATGAAGATCTTTGACCTTGATCAGCAGCTACTAGCCAAGATCAGGAGATCACCCAACAGGCTATACGTGCTCGACACCAACATTGCACAGCCTATATGCTTGGCAGCGCGCGGTGAGGACGAACCTTGGAGATGGCATGCACGTTTCGGGCACCTCAACTTCCAAGCGCTGCGCAAGCTGGCGCGCGATGGCATGGTGCACGGGATGTCTGAAATCGAGCAGGTGGAGCAGCTATGCAGTGGGTGCTTGGCAGGGAAGCAGAAAAGAAGTGCAGTGCCGCAGCAAGCAGATTACAGAGCAAAGGAGCTCTTGGAGTTGGTCCATGGTGACCTCTGTGGGCCTGTGTCACCGGTGACTCCAGGCGGCAACAGGTATTTCCTCCTCCTAGTAGATGATCTGAGCAGATACATGTGGTTGAGGCTGTTGAAGACCAAGGATATGGCATCAACTAGTATCAAGTAGTGCCAGGCTCTAGCTGAGTACCGAGGGAGCTCCTGGATGTCCTTGCACTAAGAAAGATAGTAGCCCTCAGGTGTATGATCAACCTCAATCCCAAGAAAGTACTGAATAGGACCCAGATCAGACATCTGAAACTGCTCACTGAGGCGAGCCTTGACAAAGGCTATGTACTCAGTATCATCACCAGTGATGAGCATGTCATCAACATATAGGAGAAGCAGGGTGCGACCAAGAGCAGAAGTGTGAACAAAAAGAGCTGGGTCGTGAGGACTGGGAACAAAACCAGCAGCAGCGAGAACAGACGCAAGACGCTCAAACCAGGCCCGAGGAGCCTGCTTGAGGCCATAGAGAGAGCGTCTAAGAAGGAGCACGAAGCCCTGAGGAACACTGTACCCAGGGGAGGATACATGTAAACCTCCTCACGAAGATCACCATGAAGAAAGGCATTTTTCACATCAAGCTGCAAGAGATTCTAGTGGCGAACCGCAGCCACGGCTATGAGAGAAAGAACAGTGGTCCGATGAGCAACAGGGGCAAAGGTCTCACCAAAATCACGACCGTAATCCTGCTGGAAACCACGAGCCACAAGGCGAGCCTTGTAGCGCTCAAGAGAACCATCAGAGCGAGTTTTAACGTTGAAAACCCACTTGCAGGTGATGGGATGAGCAGTAGAAGGACAGGGAACAAGAGCCCAAGTGCCAGTGCGCTCAAGAGCAGCCAACTCCTCGGACATGGCAAACTGCCACTCAGGGTGAGCAAGAGCCTCGCGATAGGAGGAAGGCTCAGGGAGAAGAGTGGCAGAAGCCGAAAACCCATAACGAACAGGAGGAGAGAGAGTGGACCGATCAGGGAGAGCATACCGTGGGGGTGGTGGAGCGGGATCAACAAAAGGAACCGGTGGACGGCGAGTGTAGTGAAAAAGAATAGGTGGACGCAACGGCAGAGGTGGTGGAGACAGCGATGAAGAAGAAGGTGGTGGAGTGGATGGTGGAGATGATGGAGGGGTAGGCAGAGTCAAAACAGGCGAAGAAGTGGAAGTAGAGGGAACTGCCGGTGTGGAAGACGAAGTAGTAGTGATAGGTGGGGAGGCGAACGGAGAAACTAAGAACCGCTCAGGAAGACTCAAAAAAGAGAGGGACTCAAGCAAGGGAGAAGTGTGATGTGGGGAGTCGAAGGATCGAGAGGCATCAAACAAGGAGAGGGACTCATCAAACTGGACATCTCGACCAGAATCCGACGAGCAAGGGGATCCCAGCAGCGAAAACCCTTGCGCTCAGAGTCATAGCCAAGAAAGGCGCACTGTACTGACTGAGCAGTGAGCTTCGTCCTCTCCTGGGGCTGGAGAAGAACATAGACAACACACCCAAAAGTACGAAGGTGGCTATACTGAGGAAGGCGACCGAAAAGACGCTCAAACGGAGTAGAACCCTGAAGAGCAGTGGACGGCTGCATGTTGATGAGGTACACAGCCGTGGAAGCAGCCTCAGCCCAGAGGTGGGAGGGGACAGAGGCAGAGAGCATCAGGGCTCGAGCAGTCTCAAGGATATGGCGATGTTTGCGCTCAGGAATGCCATTCTGAGCATGAGCACCAGTGCAGGTATACTGAGGAAGGGTGCCCTGATCCAAGAGAATCTGTCTAAGAGCAGTAGAGAGATACTCGCCAGCAGAGTCAGCACGAAACACACGAATGGGAGAGTCGAAGTGGGTACGAGCCATGGCAGCGAAGGCCTGGTAAGCAGCTAGCACTTGATCACGAGATTTGAGAAAGTAGATTCAAGTGAAGCGAGAGTTCTCATCAATAAAGATAACAAACCAGCGATGGCCCCCTTTTGAAATGAAGGGGGCAGGTCCCTATACATCAGAGTGAACTAAAGCAAAAGGACGATCCGACACAAAGTGATGCTGGAATAAGGTAGTTGTAACTGTTTGCCAAGCTTATAGCCCTGACAGGGGAGGGAGGCATCACTAGAGACCTTCCTGAGGACACCATGACTCACAAGAGATGACAAACGGGGACTCGACATGTGACCCAACCGATGATGCCACTGAGCAAAACTGGTGCTGGTGCTGGTGGTGGTGAAGGCAGTAGCATTGGAAGCGACGATCAACTGGCTGAGATGTGGAGGTGTAGCAGCGGAAGGAAGGCGAAGCCAGTCAAGTTCCCACAGCCATGGGGGGTCACGGGTGCGCCGGCCAGTACCAACTAGGGTCCCCGAACTGCGAGCCTAGATAAAACAAGAGTCAGACTCGAGAGTGATGCTGAAACCAAGATCAGTAAGTTGGCCAGCAGAGATCAGCTGCATAGTGAGACAGGGCACATAAGAAACAGAGGGAACAATAAACGAGGATGTGTATAGAGTGCCCTGGCCAGCAACCGAGAGGGAGGTGCCATCAGCTGTTTTGACAAGCACTGGACAAGATGGGGATGTCAGAGAGGTGAGGTGAGTGGAATCAGGAGTCATGTGAAAGGAGGCTCCAGAGTCCAGATACCAGATACCAGATACCAGATACCTAATCCAGTAGAGGGAGACTGGCTGACAGTGACAGAGGAGGCCGTAGGAGACCTGGAGAGCTCGAGACGCTCAACGCGCTGAACCAGAGCCTGGGCCCACTCAGGAGCACGAGACTCAGAGCCCCGAGAGGGACCGGCACTGCTGCTGCCAGCAGGGCTGCCGGACTGCTGGCGCTGCTGCCTCTCACAGAGAGTCCTGCACTGCTGGATCGTGTGCCCCCTCCGACGACAGTAGTCGACAGCGAGATCCCCCTGCGGCAGGTGTCGCTGCTATTGTCGGTGTAGAAGCAGCGGGCACCACCACCCCCCTGCGGCCTGACCACGAACAGGCACAGGAGGAGCGGGAGCAGGAGCAAGCGACGAAGTCACCGAAAGCAGAGGCAGCTCAGGAGCACCCATCACAGTAGTCGACGAGGAGAGAATGCCACGGAGGTGAGTCTCCTTAGCCCGGACCTAAGTCAGTGCCTCCTGCAGTGTCGGAAGAGGCGAGCGGGCCAGGAGCTGAGCACGAAGGGGCTCAAACTCCGGACAGAGCCGGCTGAGAAACTGGAAGACCCTCGCACTAAGACGATGGTCCCGAAGGTGGACACACTGAGAGCAGGAGACGTCGGGAGCAGGCTCCAGGGCGTCCAGCTGACGGTAAACGTCGCCGAACCGCCGGTGGAAGTCATCAACAGTGGAGTCCTGCTGCTGAAGTGTCTCGGCCTCACGCAGAAGAAAAGTGTAGAGCGCCTGACTGCTGGGCTGGTAAGTTGCCTAGACGTAGAGCCACATCGCCCGAGAAGACTCCAGAGGGACCACGTCAACAGCAAGATCAGGACGCATACTGCCGACGAGAACATGGACAGCACGATTCTCAGCAGCAGTCCAATCGCCCAGACGATCAACCGCAGTGTTGTACGTCCGGACAGCGGTGTCGTAAGCCTGCAGAACGACGGGGTCAACAACACCACCATCCGCAGCAGGCTGAGGAGCAGGACCAGGGGCCGTAGGCAACGCTGGAGGAAGAGTGGTGCCGGTGAGATGCCCCCAGAGCCCCTGGCTGTTGAGGCAGACGAGGAGAAGTGTAGACCAGTCGCGGAAGTTTGACCCGTCCAACTGGATACTCGGAAGTTGAGCTGGGCCTGAGTAGCGGGATGAAGACACCATGGCGCAGCTACCGGAAACCCACGGATGGAGCACGGCTTCTCTCCCGGCTTCCTCTTTTTCTTCAAGTCAGCATCTTCCTCAAGCACGAAGCAGTAGCACCACGGAGCTGAGGCAGCAGCACCACGGGATTTGGATGATGGCGCCGGGATCTGGAGCCGAGGCAGCAGCACCACAGAAGGTGCTACGTGTGGAGGAAGCCAAGGCAGGAGGCGGCGGCCGCGAGATCTGGAGCCGAGGCAGGAGACGGCGGCTGCGAGCTCTGGAGCCGAGGGAGGAGGCGGCGGCCGCGAGCTCTGGAGGAGGCCGGCGGCGGCACTGAATCAGCAAAGCCGCGGCGGCGCGATGGTGCGGTTGAGGGCGGCGCCGAGATCCGAAGCGGCGCACGACGACGACGATCTGGAGGACAGGCGGCGACGCAAGGAGGCGGCCTGGCGGGAGAGAAGCCTCCCGGTCATGGCGGCGTACGGCGACGACGGCCTGAAGAACAGGCGGCAGCGCACGGTGACGGCCCGACGGGAGAAACGCCTCCGGGTTGCGGCAGCGCGCGACTGGGTCACGGCGGCAGCAAAGGACAAGCGATGATAGCGGCGGCGACGGTGGCGGTGATGCCGCCGGCGGGAGCAGTAGCGACGGCGGCTTGGAGGTGGGGAAACCCTAATCTACTAACCTGGCTCTGATACCATGTCAAGTGAACTGCTCAAATTGAATTGGGCCCAAAATGGGCTGTAAATACATGTACAGGAGAGAAGGCAAATATGCAAAGAGGTCCCTATAGACCTATACAATAGCAAAGAGGTCCTACACAATAGCTATTCTAACAGTTTTATGTTTTCAGCCTCATTATATTTGGGCAAAAGGATGATAGTTCCATAATTAATTCTTCCCACATCAAGCTTCCCTTCATGAAAATCATCAAAGATCCTAATGATCTCCTCTTTGATCACACTCCAGCATTTTTTTTGTAGAATTCCACAGGTATACAGTCAGGGCCAGGAGCCTTGTTAGTTCCCATACCATGTAAGGCAGCCTTAATTTCCTGCTCACTGAATTTCTCAGTAAGAGAAGAGTTTTCATCCTCTGAAATCTTACCAGCATCCTCCCAAATAGATGGGTCAATTTTAAAGTGGTTCTGTTCAGAGCTACCAAATAGATATTTATAGAAATTAGTGGCAAACTCTACCAACCTTTCATCCCCATCTATGATCTGCTCCTCATTGATAATATGAGAAATTATTTTTTTTCTTCTTTTCCCATTGGCAACCATGTGGAAAAACCTGGTATTGTTGTCCCCCTGTAAAAGCCAGTTCTGTTGAGACCTTTGATGCCACAAAGTCTCCTCTTCTTTCAAATTTTCCTGAATTTTTTTGTAGGATTTCACTCTTATCCATGTGATCTTGAAATGACATAACACCAGTCACTTCCTTTTCTTCTAGCTCTTCTAGCTTCATTTGCAACTCCTGTTTTAGTTTCCTATTCTGACCATGGAGCTGACCACCCCATCCTTTCAAGAATTTTTTTAAGTCTTTTCATTTTAATTAAAAAAACACTCAAAGAATCTTTAGCATTGATATCCTTTCTCCACACATCCTGCACTATATCAATAAAGTTTTCCTCCTTGAACCAAGAATTGAAAAACCTGAACCCCATACCTTTCTTTTCTTTTCACACTATTTCCATCATGAACTAAAACTGGGTTATGATCAGACAACACCCTGGGATTTTTTTTTTTGCATATAACATGGGGAATAATTGGTCAAACCGAGTATTAGTAAATATCTTGTCTATCTTCTCAAGTACAGGAGGGCACTGGTTGTTGGTCCAGGTATACTGGTTCCCATTCCAAGTGACCTCCCTGATAGCTAAGATATCAATAATACCATTGAATAATTTAGAAACTCTACAATTTTTCGAATGGCCCTCATAATGTTGAAATTACCCCCTATAAGCAATGGATGATCAATTTTTATGCAGACATCATATAACTCCCTCAGGAAATTCACCTTGTTCTCAGGGTGAGGAGGGCCATACACAATTATAAGAGACCAGTAAACTAACAATTTTTTTAGCCCATAGCACCAAATGAACCATGTAATCCCCTAACTTGCAGGCACATACTTCCAATTTGTTTTTTCTCACCCCAGCTAAAATCCCCCCAGATTTTCTGTTGGCAGCCAAAAATTTCCAAAAAAAAAAACTCAACATCACCATCTATCTTTCTAAAAATTGGTCAGTAAACTTGGCCTTTTGTGTCTCAACAAGGCCAACAAAATCCAGACCCTGATCTTTTAGTTTTTGTCTAATATGTAGGGGTGAAAACGGGTCGGATCGGATCGGATAATGGCTAAACCATATCCTAACTTTCGGTTTTTCTCGGAACCGGATACGGATACGGATAGGTCGGTTACGGATACGGATGCGGGAAATGTCGGACACGAATACGGAGCGGATTCGGGTCGAATCGAATACGATCACGGATATTTTCCGGAACATAAAACCACTCAAACTATACGTCCGAATTCAACTAAAACAACTATGTAATTCAATTGATTAGAGGAGTTATAACATGTACACAAATTATGTTGCAAAGAAAATCCCTTCACGCTGCATACATAAATAGACAATCAACACATTGGCTATATAATATTACTAAATCACCAATTCACCATGGCATCACACAGGATAAAATAGGAAGAACAATTTAACAAAGCATATAAGCATTACAGAATACCAAAGGCTAAGTAAAAACATCAACTATAAGAGCTCATTACATTTAATACCTTCCCTTGTTGCTTGTTGCCGGCTTGCCGCACTGCTGCACCAAAGGAAGGAAGACGAGCCGGGAACTCGCACTGCTGCCACTCTCACTTGCACTACTGCACGAGGGCGGCGGTGGCGCACGGGGACGGCGGCGGCGGCGCACGGTGGCGGCGCGGTGCACGGGGAGGCGGGGCACGAGGGCGGCTGCTGCGGCGCACGGGGCGGCGGTGGCGCACGGGGAGGCGGGGCACGGGGGCGGCCGCTGCGGCGCACGGGGAGGCGATGGCGCTCGGCCGCTCGGGGAGGCGATGGAGCACGGCACGGGGCGGCGATGGCCCTCAGGGAGGCGGCGCAGGGGGGCGGCGGCGGAGCACGGCCGGCACGGGAGCGGCGGCGGCGCAAAGGGGCGGAGAGGGTGCGGCTGCGGCCTGCGGGTGGAGGCGTGGTCGCGTGGAGCACTGGAGCGGATTGGGTTCACCTTAACCTAGCAGCAGCAAGCCTTGGGCTCAGTTTGGGCCTTGGGCCGGAAATGAGGATTAAACAGGTATCGGATATCCGAACCTCTAAAACCTCGGATATCCGAATTCGAATCCGGTACCGACGGATATCGCCGTCCCGTATCCGTATCCGTATCCGACAAAAAATATCCGAGTACCGATCCGTATCCGAAAATATCCGACAAAATCCGATCGGAAGATATCCGAATCTAAATCCGATCGGTCCGGTCCGGGAACTATCCGACCCGTTTTCACCCCTACTAATATGTATAGACATCCCTTTCTTACTCACCCCCTGCAATTCCAAAAGACTCCTATCATTATTATTTTGTCTGGGTTTTCTAGCAGAACATACAGATCTCTGTGTCTGTCTTGTCCTCCTAGCCCCTTTGTCAGCTGGTACTCCAAGCTGCCCTCTTTTTTTTCAATCAAACCAAAGTTCACCTCATTGTCACTACTGCTATCCTCTATACCCTCCACTCCCATTTCCCTATCCCACTCCAGAATCTCTATTGCATTCTCAGTTCCTATTTGTCTAATTTTTTCAGACTGAGCTTTCTTTGCTTTATTCTTTTTATGGAGCAATAATCTAGTTTCCTCTAAATTTTGTAAATCATCAATAACATTCAATTAATTGTTCTCAATGATAATACCTAAACATTTAGCTTTCTCAACTACCTCAGTGTTCTCTAAAATAGCAAAAGAGTTATAGGTAGATATGTTACCTTCCATATTTTTCCTTTTTTTGGAGCAGATTCACCTTGTACATGATATGCATAGAAGCATTTGTGTTCCTTTTGCTTCTTCTTAGCTCAGCTTTCTTTTGAATATTTTCCCTCCCAACTTCAGAATGCACCAAAGGTGTGTTAGGCCCTGGAATTTTGAGTTGCTCAGTTTGCCCCTTTTACTGGCCACCTATCTCCTTGTCATTAGGGAGTTCCTCAATTGTGACAGCAGGAACTCCATTTTTGAGAGAACCATATTGGAACACCCCTTGAGCTTTCTTGATGAGACCATGTGTGATCTGAGGCACATCATAGCTAGCCACCCAAACTTGATGCTCATTCCACATGTTGCCACCTGAGGACTGTCCAATATCATTGGAAAAATGGCTCCTTCTCCAGAAAGCTCATGGCCAAGAAGATCATCCTCATCAAGACTATCAGATGTTAGGTTCTCTTGGGTATTAGGAGTTTCCTCCACTTTTTCTATTCCTTTTTACCGTCTCCTTCTCTTTTTGCTCCTAAACATTAGTTTTGGTTGTGAACTGGCTGGTTTTTGGAGGTGCAGAGCCAGAGAGTCTGCCAAAGACTAAGCCTCTCTTAGCATTCTCTCCATCCCCACTATCTTTGGCCTGAGTGTCTTCAGGATTTTTCTCAGGTTCCTTTATTTTGATCCCAAAAGCTGCTCTGTTTGTTTCTTCAGGACCTAATTCCTACTCAACTTCAAAATGGAACTAGTATTTGCGTTTCCCCATGGACCCTTTCATAGATTTTGGAATCTCCTTTATGTTTTCACACCAGATCTTGGCCCTGACCTACTCCAACTTAGATAGACTTGTTCTGTCGATCTCAACAGTCAAACCCACCATACCCCCAACAGTACAAACCACCTCTTCAGATCGTTTGTTCAACGGTATGTTTCTTATGCGCACCCAACTTCTTGGAGCTCCCCATAAGAACTAGTTTCTTCTTCCCATTTGGATGTCCTCCAAGTGACATTTACCAATCTCATATTCATATCTCCATATGCGATCAGTTCTTCTACTTTCTGAGTTGGCATCCGCATGAGATATAGATTGTCACTGACCGGGCGCACCACACACCTCCATGTAGTGCCCAAGATTGTGCCAAAATCTCTTTCCACATCTTTTGCTGAAGCTTACCCCCTCACAATAGTGATTACAACAATACAGAGTTGCTCTCGAACATTCACCTCAGATTGAATATCATCAATATAAAAGAAACCCTGTCCTTCACCAGCAAAACCACAAAGTTTTGGCACATAATCCCACTCTCTCCTCTCAATACATCTCTTAGCGATATGCCCATCGAGACCGCATCTAGCACAACGAATCCCCCCTTTACAATCTTGCGCCAAATGTCCATATCGATTGCAACGAAAGCAAGGGCCAATCATTCGCTCACCTCGTGGTTCTTGACGATTCAGAACACCTTGCCAAGGATGACGCGCTTGATCTTGAAGCTGGGTATGGGGATCCGCTGGCTCCTTCCTCTTGTTTCCAGTCCCACCTTGATCTCCAGAGGTCGCCCCCTAGCTGCGCTCCCGTTCAGGTTCCATTTCAGCCTTTCAGGCCTGTGCGGCGCCCATCTCCCGGACTCCACCTTGTTAGAAACCGCAGCCTCCCACACATCCGTATTCCTCTTTTCCATTGCTGGTGGATCTGAGCGATCTCGACTCTGATCCCCCATTTGATTCTCCCCCAAGCCTTCTTTGTTCTCCGCCTCAACTCCCTGCTCCGTCAACGGATTCACGACGCGAGCCCAAGAGAAGCGACCTCGCCCTCTGCCCTGTCGATGTTTAAATTGTAGGGACTAATAACTGCTCCCATTTGTTTAACCTTAATTTAAACATCGACATAGTCCCTACAATTAAAACATTAATCTAGAAAAGAACATAGGGGAGGCAGAAAACTATGTCGATGTTTAAATTAAGGTTAAACAAATCTAAGGGAATAGAAGCTCAAAGTTACACAGATTCTTGACTGCAAGCAACATGCATAGAACAACTGGAGGGAAGAGGTCACAAAACAATATTTAAAAAACAAAAAGTATTGGTATTAAATCATGTAAAAAAAAAAACCCAAGTTTTGTTTTTGAGAGCGATACCCAAGTTAATTTGTCATCATCATCATATGCCTTTTGTATGAATTCTGTGTACAACTCAATGCATGTCATCCTGTTCGAGATCAATGGAAATAATAGAGGTGGATACTCAAACATATGCCAACTATCTGATGACAAAGGCCTACCTAGTAACATACCAATTGAAAGATCCACTGAGGCTCAAGCACCTAAAAATGCAGTTTATATAAAAATATTGAGGTAAAAAGGAAAACTATATTACTCCCTCCGTTTCACAATGGTTGTTCTTTTAGCTTTTTTTCACAGGGACCAAGGAGTGCATCATTACCCTCATTAATACATCCTTTTTATGTTTCCAAAGCAGTCATTAACTCTCTAATCCCTCCATCTATTGGACGGTTTGCACTCCCAATGCATTAAACACCAATTTCCCATGTATTGATGAGGAAAAAGTACTTTGAAATGTGAGAACAACAACTAGTATTTGGAAAAAAATTTAAATGCTAAAACAACAACCATTGTGAAACGGAGGTAGTAACTAAAACTATTATATATATGCACAAGGGCAATAGCAACAATCATCATTTGAAAATATAGGTAGGCATGGAATTTGCTCTGGAGCTAAACCAAATGCACATAAACAACGCATATTTGTTAAGAAGCAAACTAAAAGATCTACACGGGTGATATCCTAAATTTTTAACTATTCTGATTATTTCACCATCGACTAACTATAGTAGGCAGTATGGAGGACTCCTTGAAACCCTCACTACCGTAATTTGCATAGTGCTGTAGTAGTTGAAACACGTCAAGGCATGTGTGAATTTGCTGAGGCTATTAGCATCGTTTTGTGCATAAGAAGTGTATCTGAAAATATTCATATGGATAATAAGTAGAACCAATTTCATGTCTTCTTTTCTAGTCACAATGTTTTATGTTGCAGCGTGAAACAAAATTTACTACCTGCAGACTCCATATCACAGGCTAATTTGCGGAGGAATACATGTGAACCGGTCTGTTTACACCGCCAACAAACACCGCCTTTGAGCAATAGATCAAGCACCGCATTTGAGCAATAGATCTGGTTGGAGGGAAAAAACTGGTCCAGCCTGTTGTACAACTGCAAGTTTCAAGGGAAGCTATCAAGAAAATCATCCAATAAAGCCAGAAAACATTGATAATAGATAAGAGCAAAACATTGAAGCTAGCAGATATGATTTTGGCCATGAAAATTTGAGGGGCTCAATAAGTATTTTTTCCGTTAAAATTTCAAGTGCATTCCCTCATGGCAATATGCTATTTTCATGATAGACTGTCTTTGTTTAGAAAAAGACTAATAAGTTGCAACGAACTGCATGTACCAAGCATTGACATGTAATCTTCCTATCAGCGCCATATTATACAACAAAAAAATTCAGTTATGCACTTTCCCTGTAGGGCATGGATGGATGCATGTATACAGAACAAAAATTAGTGGATATTATCATACTGACATTTTAGATAAGGCCTCTCCTAATTCGCCGAAAGGAAGTAAACATACCTCCAAAATGATTCTTTAAAAGCTATTTATATTCACTTGCCTCCTCTATTTTATAGTCAACTTTGTTGTGGCCCTCTCCAAGTATATTCTAGGTTGTCAGTGCCACCCTTGTTAATTGCTACCCCATTGATCCTGCTGGAAAAAAGAGCCTAGCTCTAATTAATAAGATGGGCAATATAATCAGCTAGTCTCTCACTAAACAGTAATCAAGAGAACCTTTAATACAAAATACTGGCAATGAGATTGGAATAACAATCAAGAAACTATTAGCTATTAAGCACGAAAATCATCAGGTGGTTGACCATGGAGTATCACGGCTGAAATTTTGGGACTTGCTTATATAAAATGGGAGAGCTTTAAAACAGAAACCTCTTCTATACATGGATATTGAGATGAAAACCTTAAAAAAGGAACTATCGAACTACAAAGAAGCAGGTGCCAAGACATTAGAGAAGGTTGCTGGGATGAAATAGATTATCATTAGAATGCAAAAATAAATTCACTAACAATCACAAAGGCTGAATATAACTAAGCTGTAAACGACATTGTAGCAGTAAATAAAAAACCTACAGCCAATTATGGTAGAATCCTTATATAAAAGCTCTAAATATATTCATTAAATCACCGCAAATGGAACTGGGATAGCCCGAAAGGAAGTAATGATTCTTTAAAAACTCTTTATATTCACTTGTCTCCTCTGTTTTATAGTCAACTTTGTTGTGACCCTCTCCAAGTATAATCTAGGCTACCAGTGCCACCCTTTTTAATTGCTACCCCATTGATCCTGCCGGAAAAAAGAGCCTAGCTCTAATTAATAAGATGGGCAATATAATCAGCTAGTCTCGCACTAAACAGTAATCAAGAGAACCTTTAATACAAAATATTGGCCATGAAAGTGGAATAACAATCCAGAAACTATTAGCTATTAAGCACGAAAAAAACAAAGCTCTTTTATACATGGATATTGAGATGAAAACCTTAAAAAAGGAAGTACCGAACTACAAAGGAGCAGGTGTCAGGACATTAGAGAAGGTTGCTAGGATGAAATAGATTACCATTAGAATGAAAAATAAATTCACTAACAATCACAAAGACTGAATATAACTAAGCAGTAAACGATGTTGTAGCAGTAAATAAAAGACCTAAATAAAAGACCTACAGCCAACTATGGTAGAATCCTCAAATAAAAGCTCTAAATATATTCATCAAGGCACCGCAAATGGAACTGGGATAGCAATTCTTAAGTAAACACTATTATGTAGCAAAACAGTTATTAAACGTGAGAAACTACAAAGAGCCAACCTGCAGAGAAGTAGCATCATCATAAACCCAATATCAGCAACAACATCATCATATATTGTGTCGCATTAGACTATACACAGCTGTAAGTATTATCCCCGCCTAAGGTCTACATTGGTTTTCTTTTTGTTTTGTAATGTACTCCCAGTGTGGAGTTATACCTGTTCACGATACTACTGCATGGTGATGGTATGTCCTATGCTTGCTTAGAATATTTTTTTCTTTTCATGTATTCAGGTTTCTCATTTGATCTACTTTTTTTATTGAATGCTTTGTTTGGGTTCCCTGGGAAAGCATTAGAGTATTGCTTATTTCAGGATACATCGGATCTCAAAGGGGCAGGAGATAGGTTCTAAGAGCATTGCTTCTGTTCTTGCTTGGACTAATGGACCCTATGTAGGTAATCACAATTATCTGAAGATGAAATTTACAAATTAAGTTAGAATGCAAGGATTTGATATGGCTTTTTGTCTCACTGCGAATGATGTACGAGGGCAACTTTTGCCAAAGCAACTCTTTCAATGCAAGCATCATGAAATACTACTACAATGCCCGTGCTTTGCAACAGACTACAAAGGATGAAAGAAAAACATAAATTAGAACAATATATGGAATTATAAAAGCTGAATTAGAAGGCAACATTGCCAACTCAGCTAGCAGTTTTACAATAACGACGCCATTCTTCTGCCTCTAGGTTAAACAAAAATCATTATATGGCTTGTGTTATGGCACACACATGTTTAGACTCAATACATCATTATAATTAAGATACTTTTTGTAATAGAGGATATGAGGAAGAACGAGCCTTTTTCAATCGGTTCACCTTGTCATACACATATAATGATTTGTACATATACACATAATGACAAAATTAATGATAATGTTATTGGCAAATAGGTTCCTATTGATTCCAAGTGCGTTTAAATAGGCCAGCATGCCCGATATTTGGATTGAAATGACAATAAGAGATGATGGCAATGTGTTCCCTTCCAATGGCACAGATGTGAGCTTAACAATTTAGTAGTCTTTTGCCACATCTTCTCCCTACAAGGCGTCGGAGCATTCATAGGCTGATTGTGCCAAACATTAACCAACTATTCAATATTTTGATATTGCTATCTTTCAATGTACTCCTAGAAGGGTAGAGAACTAAAGAGCTTATATTTTTTTCAGAATAAAGGAATGAGGCTAGCCTATAACGACTTTTATAGTATCTTTTGCCGCACCCAAGAAAAAAAGCTCCTCGTCTTTCTGGAAATGGGTACTCTGCGGAATCCCTATGTTACCAAATTGAGGTAAAGATGTTCCTTCACTGAAACTATAATTCTTTCAACTGATTGCATCTTGAGTAGTCAGCCCTAAACATTCACCAAGGAACCGTCAAGCAGCGGTGATATGTATGCAAGACGAGGAAGTTTGTTTGTCCAGATGTCCATCTATATTTCATGAAATTCTGAAAATTGAACATGTATATTTTCTATGAACAAACTGTTACATTCTCATTGTTGATACTCTGATCCATTAGCAGAAAATTAACTTGTACTTTGAAAAAACAGAGAAAAGTACTTTGAAAAACAGGTAAGCTGTACTGAAGAAAAATTCAACGCTAAAGCAAATATTCCTTAAAAAAATTAGTATCCAATTCATTTCTCTTTGGCTTTGCTCAAGTAAATTCAGTGAAGGCATTAGAAAGTACCCTTTCCCCCCCTTAGAACCAGACAACAGCGAGTATTAAGTCTGGACTGAACACATACAAAATGCCACCATATTAAATCTAAGACTCTACCAAAGCATTTCTCTTAGATTTCTCACATCCATTAAGACATTGTAATAGCCCAAAAACTTATTTTCATGTCTTGCATGATCATGTGGGTTAACCATAAGTGAAAACTATCTTTTGCATTATATTTGACCATGGATAAAAATTCCCAAAATTAAGCTATGTCATTTATATGCAACTATGAAAATATGTCAAAGTAACCTATATGGCAATTTGGCTCATCTCTATACTTTGAAAATGTAGTATATGCTCTTTAGTAACCATATGACTTAAGTTAGGATTATTTGAGATCATTTCCTATATGGGAAACTAATTATTTAAATGGCATATATAGTTTCCTACTTAGGTAAATATGCAAATAATATAGGAAAAATTTTCAAAAATGCCAAATCAGTGGTTTGGTCCCAAATCAACTTCTAAACTTGTGCTTGGACCAAATTGACTCTAGTTGGACCCACATGGCAGCCACACATGGGAACTTTCCCTTTTAGGCAAATAAACAAGGGAAAATATGCTATGTGCCATTGCAAAGCCTGTTTCTATCCTACAAGCCACCACATAATCGCTTTGATCTTACGTGCCATTGCAGTTAGCAAAAAACTGTCTTCCATGCCACTGCCGTCACAATCCGTTAATTTTCACCGTTAAAGTATCCAAAATGACCCAAATACCCTCAAAGTTCATGCCTATGACAGCTTGGACCCACATATAGCCCCTCATCCTCTTCTTTTTACTGTATTTCCCTCTCCTGCACCCCACCTGTAAGTGAAGCAAAATCAAAGAGAAGAATGGAGTGGCATATAGGATTACAAATTCAGGAGCAAAATAGTCTTTTCTCAGTGCTCTAACGGCTTGACTCACGGAAATTGGTCAACAGTGGCACCCAAGATAATTTTTTACCGTTTGCAATGGCATGTACAATGAAGCGACTAGGTGATGGCACATAGAACACCAAATGAAAATGCAATGGCATACAAAAATTTTACCCAATAAACAAACATGTGGAGAGCATCTCTCCCCCCCTCTCTCCCGACCGCTTCCCCTCTCTCCCCTGCCGCCATTAGCCTCAGGTGGGTGCAACTCCGCACGCCCATGCCCCTTGTCCCCTCTCTGATCGACGCCGCCGCCGTGGGACCCAGCGTCGGCTGCCGCCTCGCCGCCGTGGCGCAAAAGCCCTGCCGAGCCGCCCCTGCAGCCAGCCCGCCTTGGCGTCTTCCCCAGCGTCGTCGACCACGTGCTATCGTCGTCAGAATGTTGCTCTGCATCGCGCTCAAGCACCTGCGCCACCCCAGCTCGCTAGGGACTGCGCCGCCCCCGGATTCAAGCCGAGACCGCCCTGGGTGAATGCCGCTGCCTCGCTCGTGCTCGCACCGCACCAACGCCACCCAGAGCTCCCTCTGCCACCCAGACCCACACCCACACAAGCTTGCGTACGGACTTGGTCCATGCTCGCCAGAATCGCCATTTCCCCCTTCTGGCCGCGCCGCCCGCTTAAGAGCTTCCCGTCGCCAGGCCAAACCACTTCCCTTCGAGCTCCAACATATCTCGCGCCTGCTTCCCTGTGCTCTCTAGTAGCTCTGGCCGGAAGCAATTGCCCCGAGCTGCGCTGAGCTCGCCGGAACGCTCACGCCGCACCACTCACCGCCGCAAGCGTTCGAGCTGGTTATTGGCTTCCTTGGTGAGCATCTGGACTCATTCTACCGCCATGGACCTCGCCTTGACACCCTCTTACTTCCCTCTCTCCCTCGCAACCTGAGCTTCACAGGAGCCCGAGACCCTGTCTCGCCGCCACCGCCCCTGCACGGACCCGCACGCGGATTCATCGCCTCGGTAGCGTCCTCGTGCATACAAGACGGCGGTAAGCTCCCAATAGCCCCCGAATAGCTCAAACTAGCGCTAGAAACCCAGTAGCAAGTCCCTAAGACCACATGCACGAGCTCCCCGTAGCCATTTCCGCCTCTGCTCGTCGCGCCGCCGCTGCTGGCCACCCCGAGCTCCAAGAACAGAACCATTGGGTGCGCAATGACCTAAGGACGCCATAGCACTTTGAATCACCTCAAATGGTGGAGTATCGCGGTCGGAATCCGTCCGCGAAGCTCGCGGCCCACGCGCGTCTCTATCGCGAAACGAGAGGTTGACGATGACGCAGGTCCGTTCGATCTCGATCCGACGACTATATTCAAATCCCGATTTGGGTCCCTGACATGCAGACCCCACGCCGCTCGATCGCGCGCGCACCTGAAAAGCGAAAAAAATAGTTTTTTTATATTTTTTTTAAAAAAATTACGCAAAAATAACTAGTTGTTTGGTGTTTAAGCAAAAATAGCCGCTAGTCGCCCTCTGGATGGGCGATCCTCCATCAGTCGCCCTATGGATGGGCGATCGGATGGTGGTCGGCGGCAGGAAGGGTGCGGTCGCCCGTTGGAGGTCGCCTCGGTCGCCCGTTGAAAGAACGACAGGTGCGATCCCATGTACAGCTGCTCAGTAAATAATTTTTATAAAATAAACCGTAGCTCGGATTGTAAAGTTGTCTATATGCAAATTGTGCGCCAGGAAATTATCTACAACTTTTATGTTGACCCCAAGCTCAGCCGAGCAGTTATTCTTCCCCAAAAGTTGCTCGTACCGAGTTCGGCTCTGCACATTTCCAGTACATTCCCCAGAAACAGGACCTCAGTAAATAATTTCTATAAAATCAACCGTAGCTCGGATTGGAAAGTTGTCTACATGACAATTGTGCAGCAGGAAATTATATACAACTTTCATGTTGACCCCAAGCTCATCAGAGCAGATCCTATGCCCCAAAAGTTGCTCGTACCGAGTTCGGCTCTGCACATTTCCAGTACATTCCTAGAAACAGCACCTCAGTAACTAATTTCTATAAAATCAACCATAGCTCGGATTGAAACGTTATCTACATGAAAATTATGCGCCATGAAATTATATACAACTTCCATGTTGACCCCAAGCTCATACAAGCAGATATTATGCCCCATAATTTGCTCGTACCGAGTTCGACTATGCACATTTCCAGTACATTCCCCAGAAATAGCACCTCAGTAAATAATTTTTCTAAAATCAACCATAACTCGGATTGGAAAGTTTTCTATACGCAACTTTTGCACCAAGAAATTATCTACAACTTTCGTGTTGACCCCAAGCTCAGCCGAGCAGACCTTTTGCCCCAAACGTTGCTCGAACCGAGTTCAGTTCTCCACAGAAATAGCAGCCCAGTAAATAATTTCTATAAAATCAACCGTAGCTCAAATTGCAAAGTTGTCTACATGAAAGTTGTAGATAATGTCCGGGTGCACAATTTTCATGTAGACAACTTTTCAATCCGAGCTACGGTTGATTTTATAGCAATTATTTACTGAGCAGCTGTACGTGGGGATCGCACCTGTCGCCCTTTGAACGGGCGACCGCCCACCTGTCGCCCGTTGAAAGGGCGACCGTACCCCTATCGCCCCTCCAACGGGCGACCGCACGCTTCCCGCCGCCGACCACCGTCCGATCGCCCATCTAGAGGGCGACCGATGGAGGATCGCCCATCCAGAGGGCGACTGTCGAGGATAGAATTACGGCCTATTGCCATGGCCCACTGCCTGACGGCCCATTCGAACAGCCTATTAGGACCCAGCTCCCTAGAAGGTTCTATCTGGCCCATATGCATCCTGCCGAACAGCTTCTTGGCTGGCGCGGTGCGTAACGGTCAAGGATTCGTGTTTGAGTCCGTCTCGAACAAGAGATCTGCACGACTACGTGAAGACCCGGGCGTTGGTTTCCCGGATTGGAATAGAAGTCGCGATCCCCAAGAATTGGAGTATACCTTATCTACCTCGGGATGTATTTGGCATGTACGAGTTCGTTACGTACTCGTGGTTAGCCCGGCCCGATTATCCCCCGGTAGGTCGGTTGTTCAACACTATATAAACCGAGCCCCTACGGTGTGTAGAGGGCACGTCCAAGATCATCGGACGACACGAGATCATCGCATACTACTCTCTGTACACACATTACTCGCCGAGACTTGTTCATCTCGCCGGGTTCCACCTTGTAATCCTCTTTGATATAAAGAAAGGCTGGACGTAGGGCTATTATCTCTCCCGAGAGGCCTGAACCAGGATAAAAACCCTCGTCTCCCTGTTCGTTGTCGTTGATCTTGTTCGGCGTGTCTCCTATCTCACTTCTAAAGAATCTTGGTTGACTTGGGTCAATATCCCAACCGTCCACATCGTCGAGGCTGCGACGAATGACATCTCGCTCGTGGGCGGTCAGCGCAGCCTCATCCTGATGCTGAGCAGAGTTAATCTGCCCGATCTCGCCAGCCGCCGCAATCCGTGCAGGATCATTAGAGGTTCCTGCGTCGGCCATGTTAATGCTGCGGGGGCCGTGCGAGGGTATGCTAGACGGTGTCATCGCTGTGTCACCACAGGTGGAATCTACCGACATTGCCTTGGAATCCGATAGATCTAAACCGTCGTAGAGATCATCGGTCCCGTAGTCATCGTCAATGACGGGAGTGTGATCTGAAGCCATCTCCGAAACATAGGCAGAGACCTCTGTCCCAGATATAGAAAGTGTTCGAGATCGAACAGATCGATCAGATCCGACAGGGGATGAGACATCCTGTCCTTCTGAGTCGTAGCCCTCAGGAAGCATCTCCGTATCGCTGACGGAGTTCGACATGCTCGATCTGCGTATCCCCACGGACGGCGCCAACTGTCGACGATTGAGATATCGATCTCAGGTCGATTAAGGTTCTTTAAAGGGGAGATAGGAGACACGCCGAACAACACGAACAGCAACCAGCGAGCAACAGGGAGACAAGGTTTTTTATCCTGGTTCAGGCCTCTCGGGAGAGATAACAGCCCTACGTCCAGCCTTTCCTTATATCAAAGATGATTACAAGAGGTGGCTCGATGAGACTAACAAGTCTCGGCGAGATTATGGGTGTACAAGATGTATTATGCAAAGATCTCGTGCCCTCTACACGCCGTAGGGGCTCGGTTTATATAGTGTTGAACAACCGACCCACCGGAGGATAATCGGGCCAGGCTATCTACGAATACGTAACGAACTCGTACCATGCCAAATACATCTCACGGTAGATAAGGTAAACTCCAAGTCTTGGGGATCACGACTTCTATTCTAATCCGGGAAACCACGTCCGGGTCTTCACGTAGCTGTGCAGAACTTCTGTTCGAGATGGACTCAAACACGATTCCTTGGCCATTACGCATGACGCCAGCCAGGAGGCTGTTCGGCAGGATGCATATGGGCCAGATAGAACCTTCCAGGGAGCTGGCCCCCAGCAGGCTGTTCGATTGGGCTGTCAGAGAGTGGGCCATGGCAATGGGCCGTGATTTTATCCCCGACAGGTGGCCTATGAGCTGGATCTGCTTAAGCATCTCGGGATGGTACACAAGGTGTTCCATGTGTCGCAGCTTAAGAAGTGCTTACGCCTACCCGAAGAACAAGTGCACCCACAGCCGAAGTCACTTGAAGCTGATTTGACCTACCCCATCCATCCCATACTCATTGAAGAGACTAAGGAGAAGAAACTCCTGAACAAGACTATCAAAATGTGCAAAGTACAATGGAGCCCCGAGAGTGGAGGTCAAGTTACATGGGAGACTAAAGACAAGATGCGTCAAGAGTACCCTCACCTATTCGAAGCATAGATATCAAATCTTGGGATGAGATTTATTTTTAGTGGGGAGGGATTTTGTAATAGCCCAAAAACTTATTTTCATGGCTTGCATGATCATGTGGGTTAACCATAAGTGAAAACTATCTTTTGCATGATATTTGACCATGGATAATTAGAAAATTTTATAATTCCCAAAATTGAGCTATGTCATTTATACGCAACTATGGAAAAATGCCAAAGTAACCTATATGGCAATTTGGCTCATCTCTATACTTTGCAAATGTAGTATATGCTCTTTAGTAACCATATGACTTAAGTTAGGATTATTTGAGATCATTTCCTATATGGAAAACTAATTATTTAAAGGGCATATATGGTTTCCTACTTAGGTAAATATGCAAATAATATAGGAAAAATATACAAAAATGTCAAATGAGAGGTTTAGTCCCAAATCAACTTCTGAACTTGAGCTTGGACCAAATTGACTCTAGTGGGACCCACATGACAGCCACACATGGGAACTTTCCCTTTTAGGCAAATAAACAAACATACGGAGGGCATCTCTGTCCCTCTCTCCCGACCGCTTCCCCTCTGTCCCCTGCCGCCATTGGCCTCAGGTGGGTGCAACGCCGCACGCCACGCCCCCTGTCCCCTCTCTGGTCGACGCCGCCGCCGTGGGACCAAGCGCCGCCTGCCGCCTCGCCGCCGTGGCGCAAAAGCCCTACCGAGCCGCCCCCTGCAGCCAGCCCGCCTTGGCGTCTTCCCCAGCATCGTCGCCCGCGTGCTATCGTCGTCAGAATGTTGCTCTGCATTGCGCTTAAGCACCTGCGCCACCCCAGCTCGCCGGAGACCGTGCCGTCCCAGGATTCAAGCCAGCACCGCCCTGGATGAATGCTGCTGCCTCGCTCGTGCTCGCAGCGCGCCAACGCTACCCAGAGCTCCCTCTGCCTTCCAGACCCACACCCACACAAGCTGGCGTACGGACTTGGTCCATGCTCGCCCCATTTCACCCTGCTGGTCGCGCCGCCCGCTTAAGAGCTTCCAGTCGCCAGGCCAAACCACTTCCCCTCGAGCGCTCCTGATTCCCCTTTCTCTCGCGTAGCTCCGGCCGGAAGCAATTTCCCCGAGCTTCACTGAGCTCGCGGGAACGCTCACGCCGCACCGCTCGCCGCCGGAAGTGTTCGAGCTGGTTATTGGCTTCCTTGGTGAGATTCTAGACTCATGCTCGCGCCATGGACCTCGCCTTGACACCCTCTTACTTCCCTCTCTCCCTCGCAGCGTGAGCTTCACAGGAGCCGGAGACTCTGTCGCGCCTCCACCGCCCCTGCTCAGACCCGCACGCGGATTCGTGGCCTCCGTCGCGTCCTCGTGCATCCAAGATCTCGGTAAGCTCCCATTAGCCCCCTCATAGTTCAATATCGTGCTAGAAACCCAGTAGCAAGTCCCTAAGACCACATGCACGAGCTCCCCGTAGCCATTTCCGCCTCTGCACGTCGCGCCGCCGCGTCTGGCCACCCCGAGCTCCAAGACCGGTACCATTGGGTGCGCAATGACCTAAGTACGCCATAGCACTTTGAATCACCTCAAATGGTGGATTGTAGCCGTCGGAATCCGTCCGCGAAGCTCGCGGCCCCCGCGCGTCTCTCTCGCGACGCGAGAGGTTGACGATGACGCACGTCCGTTCGATCTCGATCCGACGGCTGCATTCAAATCCCGATTTGGGTGGCTGACATGCGGACCCCACGCCTCTCGCTCGCGCTCTCGCGCGCGCGCTTGCAAAGCAGGCTTAGGCCTGAGGGGCAAATGGGCTGGCCCGTTACTGTGCAGTCGGATTTTCCACATTTTCTCATTTTAGATAATCTCGTGAATAAAAAATTATTAATTAAAAATATCCAATGAGCTATATAATTCCTGAAAAAATTATGGTAAATACTAGATGTACCTATGGATCTTATAAAAATATTACCTAAGCAACTTCTTATAGGAATTTTCTCTCCATATAATTACTTAGTTCACTTGGAGGATTTATACTTATCCTTTTAATAGCTGAAATGGTTTTGAATGTATTAAAAATACTTGCAGCCAAGATAATACCATATAAAATTTTATAAAAATATTGGATCACATCTGGAACCCTAGAAAATTATAAAATACATAATTTGACATGGCTAATTACATTTGGTCAATTTTATGGATTATCTAGGCCGCATAATAGTATTAATCCTTAATATTGTTTATGCTGAAAACAAATGTATCTTGAATAATAATTGAAACATACTAGAATTGCAAACATGGAACCTTGTAGTTATGAATTCAATCTTGCAACTTAAGTAGGTATTCCATATTAACTTGAATTAGGTATAAGTCATCCAATTTACATGATAAAAACCCTATTTTATCCTATGGGCTTATATTTAGGGTTCACTCTCATGAACTATTTGGGGGAATACTACTTATAATTATAACACTAAGCTACCCATGATGCAATCATTCCATATAATATTGCATACCTCGTTAGGATGATGAAAGTAGACCTTAGTTGTTGGGATCATGGAATTTCCTCGACAAGTACGACTGGAAAATCCAAAGATATTAGACACGCACACACCCTCCGCTAGTCTCTCATGCATCATGTCAGTTCTTTTGCATTTGTATTTATTTGGTTCTCGCGAATGTCAAACTAGACGTAGACGGTGCTACCGAGGGACTCGAGGATCCAACTGTCGACCCGGACTACTATCTCGACAACCAAGGCGAGTCAACTTCTATCTTAAGAGTGTTTGCCCATATTAGGGAAGAGTGGGATCCTTCCCTAGTGCGGGATAACACCGATGGGTTGCTTTTACTAGGGAGAGTACCATACTTTCCTTGGTGTGAGTTAAACCTTATTCTTGCATGATTGATTACCCAATTTTTACAAGTATTTGATTTAAAGTATCAAACTGCATGCTGATTCAAATTATGACCTTGATTGCTAATCATGATATATCATGCCATGTTCATTGATGAATTTATTACCCATATTGATATTGCTTTGATGATGTCAATTTCCCTTGATTTGCTAGTGATAGCCTTGATATCACCTTTCATTGACAACCTGGATGTAGAAAATCAATTGAAACTATTTAGACTTCTAAGTCTGGTAATAACTGCTTTGGTCTCACATTTTTAAGACATGGGTCTTGTACCCCGGAACGGAGAACCGAATTTCTCCGACTCATTCATTTACTCAAAATCATGATGAACCTGATTTCATATCGAGAAATTACTTCGATAGTAGTGTTAAACTATTACTAGGATTGTTCATGACCCGCTTGGCAGAGCAACCCCCCTGTCCTTCCTTTCGAGGATGTACTTAGCACAGCGATAAGCTGCCCTTCCTTTCGAGGATGTACTTGGCACAGTGATAAGCTGCCCATGAACTTACTCGTAGAATGATAAACTGCACCTACCTTTGGTTTGGTAGTAGCTATAAATTGTCGTAGGCCGGTGAAAGAAGATTGTTTAGGCATTGTTTGGCAGAGTCCATGAAACTGCCCTAAAATGCTTACATTGATAATTATGGACACTCTCTTGCTTTAATTCTGTCTTGGCTAAGTCATACGCTTTGTTTAACAAAACTGGCTTTCTGCAAAAAAAAAAACATCCCTCTTGCCTTTCCTTTGAAACCTATTAAGCATTACTAGATGGTTGTTGGCTCGCCAGTGCAATGGCACCGGCACTCGCGTTTCATTATCCCAAATAGAGATGGAGCTTGCCGATGGTGACGTTGACGACTACGAGTGTCATGAGGACAGTGATCCGAACTTTATGGATCAAGAGTAGTCTAAGGTCTAGGCCTTACGTGGTTTCCTTCGTCGTCTTAGGTTATGTAGCCAACGAAGTGATTTTGGGTTTGTGATTTCCGTTTTTGAACACTTGAACTTATGATTTGTATTCCGCGTAACTCTGATACATGTTGGTTTAAGGCCATGTTGAACTAATGACAGTCCCCTTTATGGCTGTCCATATTGTAATAATATCACTTTGTCGATGTATGAGATGGTTCTAGCTATGTAACCGTGCACTACTGTACCGATCCAGGGACTAGTGCAGGTAGGCGCCTTGCCTTGGAAGGTGTTCCAAGGGGAGGTACCGACAGAGCTGGTATCAGAGCATACGTGATGTGACCATGCCCATCATAGGTATGACCAACACTACGTCAATATGTTGGTCATCAAGATTTTCGTCGACTACTTCGTCTACAACAAGTTGGCAACACCACACGGCATCCTCTATATCGTCTACATTATCTATGATGACATCATCGACTACGTGGCATCATCGACCTCCACCATGGCCAGGTCGATCACTCCGTCAGCATCATCGACCTCTGGACAAGGCGCGATATTATCCAGAAGTTCGGCCACCACCCTGGCCGCCTCCACTACGTGAAGACATACTGAAGAAAGACGCCTCTCCACCTCTTCGGCACCCTCTGGTCCCACAAGCCACGTCGTTCCAAGGCGGGCCAAAGAAAGAGCTCAATTGGTCCACGAATCCAGTTCGGCCATCTCCGCGCAGTCAAATTAAAATGGATGCTCCGGATGCGTACGAACTCTGTTTTGGACGTTCTTGGTATGCACGGACAAGCTCTCGACGAGATCTTTCCAACGGATCTGGTCCCACCTCCAAATTCCATACGGATCAGCAGGAATCGTTGAAACAATATTGCGACCAGAATCTGCCGGGATCTGTCGGGCGCTACGCCGCTCCACTTTGGGCCCATGGCCCATGTACCCTAGGGGCTGCGCCCCAAACCCTAGCCGTCACTATAAATTCAGTAGCCGTCGCTAGTTTAGACTTGGGTTTTGCTTAGATTATTCTGCCGTCGCAGTTTCGCCGTGTATCGGTTTGCTGAACCCCAACTTTGTGTGCTTATTCGGTAATCAGTAATTTGAGATTGCATCTACCGTGTTCTTGCTCGTGTTCTCGATTCGCTTGCAGGAACTAGCCTTCGTGGTGAGGTCAACCGTGTCTTGGCGTGGTTGATAACGAACGGAGACAGTGGTGTAGCGATTGCAGGCCTAGATCTAATCTGATTGGAAGCCGGATCGTCAACGTCGAGTTCTCCACCAATCGTGTTTATCCATACCTGTCGGAAGATCGGGACCTCGTCCCCATCAATACGATTGTAGGAACCCTAAGACTTTGATGTTAGACTAACAATTCGGCGTAAAGTTTCTAAAATAAGTATGTTATACTTTCTTAACTCTGACCTTCTCAATTTTTCTCCATCTACTTACCCTTTCAAAATTGTCTCATTTTAGATGGATGATGAGCATGTCGTGCCCAAGTTCAACGAGAAGGATAGCACTTTTGGTTACTCAGGTGGACCCGAGAGTGAGTACGTGTCAGCCTTGAGGAGGATGGTCGCCTTTCTAGAGTTTATTGGCCAGCCTCGTTACTGTTGGAGGCTGAGCTGTGCCCTGCCTTCTTGGTGGAGGTGCGTATCTACTTCCCCGAGGGGGTTGTAGCTCACGCCTTTCGCACTACCACACCCAGAGATCATATAGAGTACGCCATCAGTGATGCGGCAATGCTGGCTCTCCGCACCTTGACATACCTATATGGTGTGGAGCTGCGAGACAACCCTTATGAACTGACAGTTCGGGGTCAGCTGGAGCGCATGCCCGGACTTCAGGACGGCTCCTCCGGAGTTGAGGACACAGCTACTCAGGTGGGCATGTTTGACCTTTGGGGCTAATCATGCTAGGAGCGGAGCTATGGAACAGATCTCTATGTTGCGATCGTACCTCCTCGTGGCGCAGAACGACTACCACAGGCTGGGCCGTCAAGCCCACAAGCTTTGCCGTATGCTACTCAGGACCCGGATTGATGAGGACATCACTGATGAGCTTACTGTCGTTGACGAGCTTGCTGATAGAGTAGGAAAGCTACAAGACATCATGAATCCTCATGCTATGCCATTCAAGCCTTCATCAACGGAGGATCAGCACGTTATTCCCATGTTTCCAAAAGTCCCCGACCACTGGGCCCAAGTCAAGAGGATGTCAAAGTTGATGCCCAGTCTGGTTCGGACATCCAGGACCAGTGCACCTTGAAATGGACGCCCAGATCACATACGATGTCCAAATGAGGCAAATATGAACTCTACGGAAAGCTTACAAGATAAGCTGTCCAACGGATCCAACCACGCCTCCAAATTCCATCTGAGTCAATAGGAAACGTGAAAATAAGTTGATGGACAGAAACTTCCTGGCACTGCATCGCCGTATTTTTGGGCCCAAGGACCGTGTACCCCTAGGGTTAAGGTTGAGCATGTGTTGGCACATGTTTGGGCGCCGCCTCTCCTCTGGCTGCCGCCCTATATAAGTCCCCCGCCGTGCTTCGTTTTAGTTGGGTTTTGTTTAGTTGATTTTGTCACGGTTGTGTGAGATATCGCCATGCGCTTCTTGTGTCGACCAGACCAACATGACCAAGTTTCTAAACCCCATTGTATTTAATCTATATTCGCAATTATGATTGCTTATCTTGTGTTCTTGTTCGTTCTTCGATTGCTTGCATGAACCGTCCTTCGTGGACCGGTTAACCGTGCCTCTGGTTCGGTCGATAACAATCGTCGTGGTGGTTTAGTGATCGCCGGGATTTCCAGTTCTTTGTGGGGTTGGAAGCCGGATCGTTACGTCTCCGTGACACCTACCGAATTATCCTGGTTGTCTCTCACCAAAAGATCGGGACCCCCGCGTCCGCGCCCTATCAAGTGGTATCGGAGCTTCCGGTTGCCTGGTGAGAATTTTCGTTTTCAGATTAGTAGATTGATTTCATACCTAGAGTTTACAAAATTGCCACACAAAAAATTGCATCTACTATTGTCCGAGCCACATTTAGCCTTTGCAATTGTTCTCACTGTTTACATCGTTGAGTTTTCACCCACTGTGTGTCATGTTACTGGTCAGTCGAGTTTTAGATCAGTTTAGTTGTCCTTGTTTCAAGTCGAGTCGCCTCGATTTGCCCTCGCCAACCGCCTCGTGCTACTATCCCACCATCGCAAACCTTAGTTAGGTCGCAAACCGCCTTATGTCAATCGTCCTGCATCGCTAGCCCTCCAATCTGTCCTCTCGCATACCCACTGCTCATCGCCGAATCGTCGAAAACCAACAAAATAGCCTATCTGGAAAACCTGATCCAGAGGCCCTTCGGTAAAACAGCCAAAACTGTCTCATACGAACTCCGATTTGGGTCCACGACCACTCGTTGGAAAGATCTCAACGAGACGCATCCAACTAAAATGCAATACGTCTGTTTTGGTCTAATCAGAATCCCTAAAATCTATCAGGAAGACCACCTATCCGGCCCTGAAGTTTTAGCATAGTTTTCAGAGCACGCTCAAGAAATTGTATCGGCCACCCCTTACCTCCAAATTGAGGGGGGACTGTTCTAATTCCATATTTCTGTGTTGCTGAACTTGAAAAAATATCAGAAAAATCATTCAAAAATAAAATAAAATGATCAAAAGAGGTCGCGCATAGAAAAGAGCCGCGCAAAAAATTGTGAAAAAAAAGGAAAATTGGCAAAGGAGTTCTCTGTGCTTTGTGTTCAAATACAGTGTGCATTAACCTGATCTTATCCCTTTGTACCACCTTCTTATTCCAGCTTGATCTACATCTAAGACTAGGCTAGTTCCAGCAATTGTACAACTTTGGGCTAATATTCAACTTTGTATTACTGTTTGAACAATTATTTATTCTTTGCTACATACATAGCCAGTCCTAGCTCCACTATCTTCTGACCAAGCAGGTACGGATTCTTTCCATCGCTATACCACCTTGTGCGTTCCAGTTATCGCCGTCCAGTTGCCGTTTGTACATACTGCTTGCACGGTAAGAAACTGGTAAGAGCAAAAGATAAGCTTGAGAGAGAGTTTTGCTACTTATATAACACAGTAGTGCATAGGATATATATACATCTGTGTGTTTTCCTTGTTTCTACTAACAATGACAGGTTCACATGGAAAGAAAGATAATGACGGTGACAAAGAACAATTGAAAGATGTGCCGCATGCAGAACTTGAGAACAGGGATGGTGACATCGAAGAGAGGAACCAACGACATAATCATTTTCAAACGAGATTCGTTGTCAAGGATCACGCTGTCCAAGTCATTATTGATGGAGGTAATCAAAATAACCTTGCTAGCATGCATATGGTTGAGAAGCTTAGCTTGATACTGAGTCCACATCCACATCCTTACGTGATTAAATGGTTCAACCCTTGTGGTAAGCTGAAGATAACGAAAACTGCTCGAGTACCCATCTCTATTGGTTCTTATCATGATCATATTAATTATGATGTTGTACTTATGGATACATGTTCATTTTTATTAGGTAGGCCATGGTTGTATGATAGAGATGTTGTTCATCATGGTAGAACTAATGATGGGGACGGGGGTCCCGATCTTCCGATAGGTATGGATAAACACGATTGGTGGAGAACTCGACGTTGACGATCCGGCTTCCAATCAGAACAGATCTAAGCCTGCAATCGCTACACCACTGTCTCCGTTCGTTATCAACCACGCCAAGACACGGTTGACCTCACCACGAAGGCTAGTTCCTGCAAGCGAATCGAGAACACGAGCAAGAACACGGTAGATGCAATCTCAAATTACTGATTACCGAATAAGCACACAAAGTTGGGGTTCAGCAAACCGATACACGGCGAAACTGCAACGGCAGAATAATCTAAGCAAAACCCAAGTCTAAACTAGCGACGGCTACTGAATTTATAGCGATGGCTAGGGTTTGGGGCGCAGCCCCTAGGGTACATGGGCCATGGGCCCAAAGTGGAGCGGCGTAGCGCCCGACAGATCCCGGCAGATTCTGGTCGCAATATTGTTTCGATGATTCCCGCTGATCCGTATGGAATTTGGAGGTGGGACCAGATCCGTTGGAAAGATCTCGTCGAGAGCTTGTCCGTGCATACCAAGAACGTCCAAAACAGAGTTCGTACGCATCCGGAGCATCCATTTTAATTTGACTGCGCGGAGATGGCCGAACTGGATTCGTGGACCAATTGAGCTCTTTCTTTGGCCCGCCTTGGAACGACGTGGCTTGTGGGACCAGAGGGTGCCGAAGAGGTGGAGAGGCGTCTTTCTTCAGTATGTCTTCACGTAGTGGAGGCGGCCAGGGTGGTGGCCGAACTTCTGGATAATATCGCGCCTTGTCCAGAGGTCGATGATGCTGACGGAGTGATCGACCTGGCCATGGTGGAGGACGATGATGCCACGTAGTCGATGATGGCACCATAGTTGATGTAGATGATGTAGAAGATGCCATGAAGTGTTGCCAACTTGTCGTAGATGAATAGGCCGAAGATGAAGTAGTCGATCGAAAACTTGTCGACGTGCATGCTGGCGAAGTAGTTAATGGAAATCTTGATGACCACCACATTGAGGTTGTGTTGGTCATACCTATGATGGACATGGTCACATCAACTAATAAATGTGAATTCAAGTTTAAAGGCAAGAAAATTTTGCTAGAACCTATGACCCCTGTTGAAATAACCAAACTAATGTTGAAAGAGCAAAAAGAGAAAAGCAGGAATGTGCTAAAATTGAGAAACATGATGTTGCTAAAAAGAATGAACCATGTGAAAATAAATATGAAATTATATTGAAAGGTCATGTTCTCTTAGCTAAAACGAATTGTGTAGATCATGAATTAGCTAAAGAACCATGCAATGATTTAAAAGATCTGTCTAATGTTTTGCCCCTGTTGCTCCTAACCTTTTGCAGGACAATATGCTTGAGTCGAGGACGACTCAAATTCAAGAAAGGGGGATGATGAGGACATCACTGACCAGCTTGCTGTCGCTGATGAGCTTGCTGATAGAGTAGGAAAGCGACAAGACGGCATGAATCCTCATGCTATGCCATTCGAGCCTTCATCATCGGATGATCAGCAAGTTATTCCCAAGTTTCCAAAAGTCCCCGACCACCGGGCCCAAGTCGAGAGGACGTCAAAGTCGCTGCCAAGTCCGGTTCGGCCATCCAGGATGATTGCACCTTCAAACAGACGCCCAGATCACATACGACGTTCAAATGAGGCAAATAAGGACTCTACGGAAAGCTTACGAGATAAGCTTTCCAACAGATCTTGACACGCCCCTAAATTCCATCCAAGTCAATAGGAAACATGAAAACAAATTGACGGACAGAAACTTCCCGGCGCTGCGTCGCGGTATTTTTGGGCCCAAGGCCCGTGCACCCCTAGGGTTAGGGTTGGGCGTGCGTGGGCACCTGTTTGAGTGACACCTCTCCTCTGGCCACCGCCCTATATAAGTCCCCGCAGTGCTTCGTTTTAGTTAGGTTTTGTTTAGTTGATTTCGTCACGGTTGTGTGAGATATCGCCTTGTTCTTCTTGTGTCGGCCAGACCAACAAGACCAAGTTTCTGAACCTCATTGTTCTTCATCTACATTCGCAATTGTCATTGCTTATCTTATGTTCTTGTTCGTTCTTCGGTTGCTTGCAGAAACCGTTCTTCGTGGACAGGTCGATCGTGCCTCTGGTTCGATCGATAACAATCATCGTGGTGGTTTAGCGATCGCCTGGATTTCCAGTTCCTTGTGGGGTTAGAAGCAAGATTGTTTAGGTCTCCGTGACACCTACCGAATTATCCTCGTTGTCTCTCACCAGAAGATCGGGACCCCCGCGTCCGCGCCCCATCACGGATGCAACGAGATGCCGCCTTTGCACACCTGGATAGAGTGGCCCCTTTGGATGTGGCCAGTCGAGCGATCGATGAACGACTGCCCGATGTGGGACCCAAGCCTCCCCGTCCCGAGGTCATCAACAGGTGACACACGGTGCGCATGCGCACCCTACCACCTAGAGCTTTGGTGGGGATGCCCCGCCATGACCCTCCGTTGGCACCTACACCACTTGTGGGGTCTAATGTGGCTTCTTCCTCTAGTGCACCCCCACCTCAGGCAGAGTCCACTGTTGTTGCACCTTCCTCTCCACAACCTATACTCCTTGGAGTGCCTATAGATGAGACGAGAGTGTCGAGAATTACACCGATCATGACCTTAGCTGAGATGACCCTAGAGGACTACCTTGGACTCCCCGGTCGCTACCCTACTGATCAGTCGCCGATCCACTACTCCTGTCGTCGCCTGCAGTGAGTTGAGAGAGCTTGTGATGGACTAGAACGCAATAATGTATCTTAATTCCCTGCCATAGTAGATGATTGGCAGTTGTATCTTTTATTTGATGTTGCAAGACTATGCTGGTATGTTCCACCCTATGTTATGCTTGAATGGATTTCCTCTTGCGTTTATTTGAATTCTTCTCGTATATGGCCATCATGCATGCATACATATTAAGGACCCTTAGATGTGTGTATAGGGTGTGTTAAAGGATCATTTGCGACCTGCAGATGATGCGTGGTCATGGAGCTGCTTGCGGCGCAGGAGCTGCCCGAGGCCAGGGCGCAGCTCGTGGTCATGGTGCCGCTCAAGGTCGAGGAGCCATTCGTGGCCGTGGTGCCGGTGGTGTCTGTGGTTGCGGTCGTAGCCGTGGAAACATTCCACCTCCTCCAGCGGGTGAACCAACAATGGCTCAAGTTATGGCGTACCAAGCACAAATGTTAGGTCAGGTGTTTAACAATCAGCTGGCGGACCGTCGTCGAAGGAATGAGAATTATCTCAATGCATTCATGAGGACCGATCCACCCCTGTTCTCGCATGCAAAGGAACCAATGGAGGCCAAAGATTGGCTCAAGATCGTTACCCGTAAGCTGGAATTAATCCGATGCCCTGAATCAAAGAAAGTGCTTTTGGCCTCGCACCTTCTAGAAGGACCTGCCGATGCTTGGTGGGAGAACTACTTGATTTCTCGTCAAATGACGAGGCCGAGGATGATGATGATGAGGATGAACCGGCTGGAGAAGGAGAAGCCAATGAGCCTGAGGCTGAGGAAGAGGGTGAAGATCCTCTTTAGGAGCAACCCGAGCGTGAGTTTGTTCCTTGGAACGAATTCGTGACAGCCTTTAGGGATTACTACGTCCCTAAGGGAATCAAGAGAATGAAGAAACAAGAGTTTAGGAAGCTGACTCAAGGGTTTATGATAGTGGTGGAGTATCTCAACAGGTTCAACCAGTTGGGAAGATATGCTCCCCGTGACATTGAAGATGAGGAGGAGAAGATGGACTACTTCCTGGAGGGTATGGATTCTCGCTACATGTCGAGGCTTCGTATCCTCGAACACAACAGTTTTCAGTAGCTAGTCAACAAAGCATATGTCTTGGAGAAGGAACTTAAGGATGAGGAGATATCTCGCAAGAGAAAGCTTGCAGCTCGTGCTGGTATTGGCACCAGGCATTCAGTCCCACCCAAGACTCAAGGAAACTGTCCTAGCTACACCCCAAGGACTGGTACCGCCCTAGCTCGCCCACAAACCCAGTTCACTGAACAGCAAAAACAAGATTGGGCAAACAACACTTGCTTCTATTACCACCAGACGGAACACTTTGTTGCCAACTGTCCCAACAGGAAGACTAGCCCCGCTTCAGCTAGTACCATGAGCCATGGTCGCGGTCGTGACATTGCTCCACCAAGTCAACCCCGTGGAGTCGGACGTGGATGACTCAACCACATCACTGCTGAAGAAGCTGCTCAGGATGGCGGAGTGCTGATGGGTACGTTTGAAATCTCAAACTCCCCAGTTCAAATATTATTTAATTTCAGAGCATCCCATTCATTCATATCTCAGCATTGCGTCGATAAGATTCCACTAGTTACCTACCCATTAAACAAACCCATGAACATTAGGTCACCTGGGGGTACGATTAGAGCAACTAGATCTTGTCCATGGGTAGAGATCAAAAAGGAGTCTGCCAGTCTCAATTTTGGTTTGATAGTAATCGCCAATTTGGGAGTAGATGTCATCATTGGGATGGATTGGTTGGCACACTAAAAGGGAGTGTTAGATTGTGCCAAGCATGAAATTCATTTTGTCGGGTATGGGTTCTATGACCAACATTGGAGAATGCATGAACCATACAGTTGGGGAAGAGCTCTATGGTACATGAAGGAGGATAGTCCGGATAAGGTCCGTGTAGTCTCTGAGTACCTTGATGTCTTTCCCGAGGAACTACCTGGATTACCACCGGATAGGGAGATTGAGTTTGCCATAGAGTTGGTGCCTGGCACGGCACCGATATACAAGAATTATTACCGGATGAATGCTGAAGAATTGGAAGAGCTAGAGAAACAACTGGATGATCTGTCAAGCAAAGGGTTGATTCGCCCAAGCTCCTCCGCTTGGGGATCGCCAGCCATGTTTGTGGACAAGAAGGATGGAGGGAGAACACTAGTGGTGGATTACCGCGCCCTTAATGCGGTGACCATTAAGAACAAATACCCTTTACCACGGATAGACGACCTGTTCGATCAATTGAAGGGAGCTACCAAATTCTCTAAGATTGACCTTCAATCAGGTTATCATCAGATCAAAGTCAAGAAGGAAGATATACCCAAGACTGCCTTCACCACTAGATATGGATTATTCGAGTATCTTGTCATGTCATTTGGATTGACCAATGCCCGTTCCTATTTCATGAATATTATGAACCTGGTCTTGATGGAGTTCTTGGACAAGTTTGTCGTAGTCTTCATTGACGACATCCTTATATACTCCAAGAATAATGTTGATCATGAAGTGCATCTCCCAGCAGTGTTGGATAAGCTAAGAGAGCACCAGCTATATACCAAGTTTAGCAAGTGTGAATTCTGGATTGATGATGTGAATTTTCTTGGACATATCATATCAGCAGAAGGAATCAAGGTAGACCCATCCAAGATATCAACGGTGATGGATTGGAAACCACCTACCACTGTCACTGAGGTGAGAAGCTTTCTGGGATTAGCAGGATATTACTGTCAATTCATAGAAGGATTCTCTAGCATTTCTCGCCCTCTCACTCAATTACTAAAGAAGGATCACAAGGTTGAGTGGACCCCCCGAGTGCGAGCAAAGCTTTCACAAGTTGAATCAGTTATTGACAACCACCCGGTGCTGGTCACACCCGACAAAAACAGAAGTTTGAAGTGTATTGTGATGCATCAAAACAAGGATTGAGATCTGTTCTGATGCAGAATGGTCGAGTGGTAGCTTATGCTTCACGACAAATCCGGAAGCATGAAGAAAACTACCCTACTCATGACTTGGAATTGGCTGCCGTAGTTCACGCACTCAAGATATGGAGACATTTCTTGATGGGCAAAGAGTGTGACATTTATACGGATCACAAGAGTTCAAAATATCTATTCACACAAGCCAATCTCAACATGAGACAGCGCCGATGGTTAGACTTGATCAAGGATTACAAGCTAACAGTCCTATACCATCCTGGCAAGGCAAATGTAGTGGCTGATGCACTAAGCATGAAGAATCAATGCAATTTTCAAGCTTGCTTAACAAGTGTACCGCAACCACCCGCAGCCCTGACGAGAGATGTTCAAAGCTTAGGTATCACCTTAGTGCCTAATGGAAGTTTGAACAATGTAGAAGTTCAACCTGATCTCCCTAGTGCAAGCCTCTTAGAGCGACTGCTGACCAAGGGACATCAACATGGACTTGTCAAAGATGACAAAGGAGTTTTCTGGATGAATCAAAGATTGTTCGTGCCCCATGAGCCACAGTTGAAGGAAGAAATCCTGAGAGAAGCTCATGAATCACCTTTCGCCATGCATCCAGGAAGCACCAAAATGTACCAAGACCTAAAAACCGTGTTTTGGTGGTGTCGACGATTGAGATATCGATCTCAGGTCGATTAAGGTTCTTTAAAGGGGAGATAGGAGACACGCCGAACAACACGAACAGCAACCAGCCCCACAAACACATTGATCTTTGGATTATTGAACAGCAAATATAGCTGCAGATCACCTGTTGAACTAAACACATGGGAAAAAGAGCATTCCCCTTGATTAAGCAGATATGATACCTATACAGGCAGCCATTGAGATACTGTTTTGTAGCGTTTATAGTATTCTAGAAATTTAAATAAAGATATCTTATATGTAGCAAATAAATAATGATACATTGTGTGAGATGTTTACATGAATTACAAGTAAATGACACCAACGAAAACTTGAAATTCTTTAATTAACCGGATGTAGATGGAGCGTAGACAGAAAATATTATGCGACTCAACAATTTTTTTTTTTTTCATAGGTCAGAGAAGGCAAGAAGGCAGTACATTACATGATGTATATGCAGCCAACCGGGTGAAGCAAACAACTAATCTCAGGATTGAAACAAATCGCACACGCCTGCCACGTAGAACCTAATGAATCAGATATGAAACGCATCGCCTTGGCACCAACAAAGCAATTCGCCACCTAAAACAAGAAATCAACCACAGCGGGCGTCATCCCTACAAGTCATCTAAGGGTACGACACCAACTGCTATTCATTCTTCTGCACGAATCCTCATGTTTCTACGAATCCAACGCGCAAGTTTCTTTCTTTTGCCCTGGTTCTTCACATGGGGCAGGATGGGCAGGAGAAAATTGCACGAGCCAAGGTAAAAAGGGGAGGAGGGTTTACGGCAGCGGCTGACCTAGCAGTCTCCGGCGGGGAGGGGCGGGCAAAGGCACCAAGGAGGGGGAGCGTCGGCGGCGGCGGCGGCGGCGGCGGGGACGAGAGGAGATGAGAGCCAGCCAGATGCGCCGCGCCGCGACCCCGCGAGAGCAAGAGAGAGGAGGAGAAATGGAAGCGCATCCTCGTTCCTCTGCCTCCGCCTTTAGGCTTTGTTTGGGAGCAAAGGGGATTTTTTGGTCCTTTCATTTCCCTGGTATCTCTATCCCCCCTGCTTCCCTTCTTCCTCCCCTTCTATCCCCCATTCTTCCCAAAGATTTCCTTTCATTCCACGTATTATTCCAAAGAAACATACCTACGGCCGAGGCGGCTCCGGCGGGCGGGCGCGGCGGCTCCGGGGCGGACGGCGGAGGGGACGAGGCGGCGGCTTCCTTCTCCGTTGCGGCCGACGACGCGGCGACGGGGCGACGACCGGAGGCAGGGGCGGACGGCGGAGGGGACGCAGCGGGCTCAGTGGCTCCGGTGGGCGAGCGCGGCAGCTCCAGGGCGGCTCCGGTGCGGCGGTCGGAGGCAGGGGCGGCGGAGGGTCGAGGCCCCACAGATCTGGAGCTCACCGAAGGCGGGGCGGGGGCTGGAGGCGGAGGGTGCTGGAGGCGAAGGTGGAGAGATAGGCGGAGGAGGCGACGGAGGGAGACGGAGGGAGCCAGAGGCAGGGCGAGCGAGTCGGTAGGGAGGGGGAGCGAGCGAGTCGCGAGAGAGACGGGGAAAAAATCAGCTCGTCCGCAGCTGCGGGTGATTTCCCCGGGGCTTCGATGGGGTAGGGCCAAAATTTCCTCGGGTGACGGTGTTGCCAAATGCTCCCGCGATTGCCCCCGCGGAAATTTCCCACGTGGGGTTCCGTCCCCTGGATCAGGCCGGGATCCCGGCCGGAAAAGAGGTTTCCAAACGAGCCCTTAGGGAAAATATCAGTTGCAAGGCAAAATTCATTTTTTATTTTGTCCTTTAAATGAAATTACTCAAAGTACATAAGGCCAAATTCAAATTATTTTGAAACTTGTATTTGCCCAAAATCAAAGTATACTTTTATTTCTTTCTTTAAAAATTGAGATGTTATAGTATTCCCATTTCTAATCTTCCAATTCCTGTGTCCGTCACCTGTCCCCTACCTCCTGAGTCCATTGATTCTCCTCCTAAGTCTAGTGTTCCTTCTCCTAGTGTTCCTTCTAATACAGAGCCTAGCATCTCTTCTCCACCGGCTCCAGATGATCTTATTCCTCCTCCTTCTTTCTTTTACACTCGTCGTCAGCCTCCGGTTGAGTTTTCCTTGATGTTCCATCTTCTGATGACCCAGCTCCTACCTCTTAGCCATATGCTCTTCTTGATCGTCGATCTATTCGACCTCCTGAGCATTTTGGTTGTTGGGACTGCCTCAACTAAACCGGCCTCTTATCATGATTCTGGTGTTCATCTCGAGTGGCAGCATACGATGCCCTAGGAGCTTTCTGTGCTTAAGTGTAACGGCATTTGGGAGATTATGCCTCGTCCGTCTCATGTTTGTCCCAAGTGGGTCTACAAGAGTAAGATTCGCTTTGATGGTTTCTTGAGCGCTACAAAGCTCATCTTGTGACTCGTGGTTTTCATAATTGCTTCGAGAATAATTTTAACAAATCATAAATGAGTCAAACCTTTTGTACCACTGCCTTGAAACTTGTTTCAAACCATTAAGACATTTATTCAAACGACAGACTAAATGCTCCTTGCCGGAAGAAGCAAAACCCTCAGGTTGTGTCATAAAAATCTCCTCATCTAAATCTACATGAAGAAAAGTAGTTTTAACATAAAGTTGCTCTAATTTCAAATCAAATAAAACAACAATAGCAAGCATAACCCGAATTGAAGGGTGACGAACAACAAGAGAGTAAATTTCATTGAAGTCAATACCTTCCATTTGTTCAAAACCTTTTACCACTAACCGGGTTTTCCACCTTGCAGGTTCAACTTCAGAAATTTCATCCTTCTTCTTGTAAATCCATTTTCACTTTAAATGTCTTTTACCCTTTGGAAGCTCTACCAAATCACATGTACGGTTTTTAGGCTCTCAATTTCCTCATTCATAACAATTAACCATTTTGAAAAATTATCACATGAGATAGCTTCTGAATAAGAAGAAGGCTCAAGCAAGTCATCAGTATCATGTGAAGCAATAAAAGCATAATTGGACACATAATCAGTGTCAAGCAATCTAGCTGGCACTTTAGTGTTTCGTTTAGGTCTATCACGTGCAATGCAATGATCATTAGAAACAGGAGGCTGTGAATTAGAAACTGATTGTGTAGGAGAACAAGAAGTAGAATCAACACTAGGTACGTCTACCTCAAGAGACTGCTCACTTGTAGGCACAACAGTTTCAGAAACAATAGTCAATGAAGAACCACTAACACAAACACCCCCAGAAGAGCATAATGAATTTTCATCAAAAGTAACATCATAACATCATGACTAATAATCACTTTGATAGATTCAGCACACCACAAAACGATATCCTTTGACACCAGAGTCATAGCCAAGAAAAATGCATTTCTTTACTCTAGGCACAAGCTTTCCCTTATTGATAGGAGCATAAGCAGGACAACCAAAGATTTTCAATTCAGAATAATCAACTGGTTTACCTGACTATACCTCCTCTGGAATCTTAAAAACAATCGCCGAATTGGGAGAGCGATTAACCAAGTAAGCAGTTATAGAAACAGTTTTCGCCCAAAAACCATGCTTTTCCATAAGCCAGTATTGGATAGCATGCAACGGGCCCTTTCAGAAGAGTACGATTTATATGTTTTGCATGTCCATTCTGCTAAGGTGAACCTGGAACAATCCAATGTCTTGCAATAACATGATCAACACAATAAGTATCAAACTCACCACTACAAAATTCCAATCCATTGTCAGTTCTCAATTTCTTAATTTTTCTGCCAGTCTGGTTCTCTACCAAAGTTTTTCACAATTTGAAGGTAGGAAAAACATCATTCTTATGTTTTAAGAAGTAGACTCAAACTTTGCGAGAGAAATCATCAATAAATGAGATAAAATACTCATGACCTCCAATTGAAGGACGAGGAGAACGACCCCAAAGATCAAACTAGATATAATCAAGAATACCTTTAGACTGATGAGTGGAAATAGCGAAACTAAGCCTCTTTTGTTTACCAAAAACACAATGTTCACAGAAGTCAAGTATACCAATATCATGTAAACGGTCTTTCTTGTGCAAGAGATGCATACCTTTCTCACTCATATGACCCAAACGAATATGCCAAAGCTTGGTATTGGAAATGTTGGATGCAATAGAAATAGTTGCAGTACCTGTAACTATAGAACCTTGCAAATAATAAAGGTTGTTCACAGGGTAGCCTTTAGCACAACACGACTACTAAGAGAAATCTTAAGAACACTATTTTCACCAGTGAACTTATAGTCCATAGCTTCAAAAGTGCCCAAAGAAATAAGATTCCTTGTCATTTTAGGAACATGGCGAACATTTGTAAGAGTTTTAAAAGTGCCATCATGGGTTTTAATCTGAATAGAACCAATTCAAATAATTTCAAGTGGAGACTCATCACCAATAATAACATCATCATTTGCAACAGGAGAATAATCTGAGAACCAATCCCTATGTGAGCAAATGTGAAACGAACAAGCCGAATCGAGAACCCAAGACATACGTTTCTCAATATTAGCTATAGTCATGAGAGCTTCTCCACTATCATTATCAATGTGTTCAACGATGCTAGCCTCAGCAGATTTTTTCAATTCTTTTTCTTTTCATATTTTCTTCTCAATCTTTCACATTGAGAGATATGATGAGTAGTGGACTTACAGTAACGTCAAAAATTGTTGGATTTAGGACCTCTTGATTTAAACCTAGACTTAGATCTATTAAAACTACCTGATTGGTGCTAAGATCTACCAAGGGCATAAATGGAATTAGAGGCATATCCCAACATTTCTTTTTAGAAAAATTGCAAAAACCCACTTACAATATAGAAGGGTTTTCATATACCCACTTGCAAGAACTTTATTCCAGTCAGACATCCAAAATTTTATTTGTTTTCATATACCTACCTATGAGCCACAAGTACAGTTTACTGTCCAGCATAAATGCCATGTGGCAATTATTGGCTCATACAGCATGGTGGCTCATTGGCTCGGCTAATCGGCTCGCTGGCTTGGCTTGCTTCTCCGCAATGTCGAACACTGGCCGCGACAACCGCAGCCGCGCTGCCTCCCTGCTCCCCCGAACACTGCTCCCGCTCTGGCTCTGACCGTCGTCGGCGGTGGTGGTCGGACGAACGGTGGGTGGCGAAGGGCCGCGAGGGAGCACGCCCGACACGACGGCAAACCGCGCTTCCTCCCTGGAACTTCCATCCGCCTCGGGGACCTCGACGTGGCACTCTTCCCCAGCGAGAACCCCGCACTAACGACCATCAGCACCTCCACCTGAACCCTCGCACCGTAAGCAACTGCAAAACCTCCACGCACATAACCCAACCAAACCAAAGTTACCCAGCTAAACCAAACGTGTGAAAAATGACGCTGACACAGCCGCCAAATCGTCGTGTGCAAAGGGGTGCTAATGGGTTGGGGTGGAATGGGTGGAATGGGTTGGGTTTTAGAATGGGTTGCATTGGATGGGTGGAAATGGTGTTGATATTGCTAATGGGTTGGGGTGGGGTGGGTTTTAAGTTGAAATGGGTTGGGGTGGGGTGGGGTGGGTTTGAAAAGATTTGGGTTTAAATGGGTTCAACCCACGGGTTTGTATTGAATGAATTCATATGGGTTCTATAATATATCATAAATTTTTATATGCGGGTCCCACCTATTATTCAGTTTGGCCTGCCAATTTGCACAAAGTTATTTTTAGATATGTAGAGTCATATAAAAAAAAAGACAATTTTGATGATTTTTTATGGTGTGAACGCGAGGTTTTTTTTAAAAAAAATTGAGCTGTTTTATAATAGAAATAGCTATGGACAGCCTAAGCCGGGCTAATCTAAGGAGTCCACCAGGCCGACTTGGCCGCTTGGGCTTCGATCTATAGCCCGCCCATCGGGCCGAGACCGGGCTCGAAGAAAACACAAAAGAGCACTGGGTCGGCTGAGCTTCGGGTTGGGCTGGGCTCGAGCCGGAGACTGGGAAAAGATGTCAGACCGGATCGAGCTCGGCCTAGTCTCGCGGAACCGATTTTTTCAAGCCCGCGCCCGAAACCCGGTAGGCCTTTGGACAGATCAACCTTATTGAAAAGCATCAAATTTTACATGTGGGCCCCATCTATTCTGTTTGCCATGCGAATGTACACAAAGTTGCGTCCGGATGTGTAGAGTCATGACAAAAAATGCAAACAATTTCAATGATTTTTTTATAGTGTGAACGCGAGGTTTAAGAAAAAACTAAGGTGTTTTTCTTTATAAAATCTAATCTTCATATAAAATTAGGTTGAGAAATGGGTTCAAATGGGTTAAGAAATGGGGTTAAACCCATATGAGCGGTGTGAGTTAGATTGGTTTATGTTTATATAAGACATGGGGTGCGTGGGGTGGGTTCAAATAAAAATAGGGTGGGGTGGGGTGGGTTGAAAAAGAATAGTTTTATTAAATGGAGCGGGGTGGATATGGGTTGGGTTTAAACCCATTAGCAGCCGTACATGTGCATGCATGCTCTGGTTTCTTAGATTGATCACCTTGTAATTGGATTGTGAATTGCTAAGTGTTGACAAGTCAGGAACTTCAATGATTTGACATGTCCATGCCTAGTCATGTTTGAAGGAACTTACGATTTTACATTACAGAGTGCCAGTTTTTAGCTTTACATGTTTTCAGCAGTTCTCCGTCACTGGCAGTTCTTAGCAGTTCCATGTTCATAAATGTTTCAGCACCATGGTCCACCTGAAATTAAAATTCAGGATTAAACCAACACGAAGAACTGCAATATTCCATAATTCTGATATTTGTTGCACCTGAATCTATACAAGTTTTGCACACAAACAATACACTTCTCAGGCATGTCTAATCCAACCCTCAAACATCCCTCATCCCATACCTATTCATTTCTCTCCCTATATTTTTCTCTTTTATATTTTATTACCTACCTACTGTTACAGTGTTTCGAGGATAAAATGAGGTTAGGATATGTGTAGCATTAGGCATGCCCTTAGGGCACAAGCATTTTCAAACACACAATTGTAACAAGAGCATTCACAAGTATATTCAGAAGTGAAGACACTACAAGCTGAACATAACGGGGAACTTGTTAATTATACAAGCACCTGGAGCCTCATCTGTTACATATAAAATTAAAAGATAGTTCTCTCCTACTATGTTCTGTACATGAAGCCTGTTTTTGTGATCCCTACAAACTCATATACACTTCATTCATACAATCTGAGCATTTCTCTAAATTAATTTCAGATACAAAGAGGATACAAGATTTCTCCCATATTGAGGAGGAAAGTGAGGTACATGGCACAAATAAATCCAATCCAGAAATGGGCACAAATGAATCCAATCTAACCACTATTCTGGTATAGGGTTTACACTTTTACAATCCGAACCATCACCTTATGCATGGCTTTCGAGACACCGCCAATCAGCTCGAGCTAAAGGAAATTGACCTGGCGGGTAGAAGGTTCACCTGGAGTAATGAGCGCGTGAACCCAACCCTCTCGCGCATCGACCACGTTTTCGCTTCGCCGGAGTGGGAGGGCGCTCACCCGGGCTCTGTCCGCCAAGCCTTGCCGTCTTTGACGTCTGACCATGCCCCGCTGCTGCTCTGCGCTGACACCGTCGCGCGCAGTAGATGTTTCCGGTTTGAAAACTTTTGGTCAAAGCTGCCAGGATTCCAAGAGACCGTGGCAGCAACCTGGAACCAACAGCTAGGGCCGATGAACCCCTTCAAAAGGCTCCACGTCAAACCTACAAGCTGAACATAACGGAGAACTTGTTAATTATACAAGCACCTGGAGCCTCATCTATTACATATAAAATTGAAAGATAGTTCTCTCCTACTATGTTCTGTACATGAAGCCTGTTTTTGTGATCCCTACAAACTCATATACACTTCATTCATACAATCTGAGCATTTCTCTAAATTAATTTCAGATACAAAGAGGATACAAGATTTCTCCCATATTGAGGAGGAAAGTGAGGTACATGGCACAAATAAATCCAATCCAGAAATGGGCACAAATGAATCCAATCTAACCACTATTCTGGTATAGGGTTTACACTTTTACAATCCGAAAATAGTGAAAATGAAAAACCAAATCGCTGTGCAAAATAATCTAACCACTATTCTGGTATAGCGTTTACACCTTTAAAAGGGTCAAGGAGCGCTCTCGTTGCATGTATCATGTATGGCGTTGAGAAGTCTGTTGTATGGAGTAGCTAGTTCTAATAAATTCGATATATTCTTTGGAATGGTAGTACACCGAGCCCACGAGGTTTGTGACCTGCATCTTGTCCTTGGCAGCGTTAATCCAGTTTGAAGTTGGTTTTGTTGGACAAAATTCTTGCTCGAGAATTAATGAGAAAAGTAGCGGGGGAAATGAACGTAGAAATGGAACAAAAAAGCGTATGGTGAACGATCTAGAGAAGATCAACGACAGAAGAGACGTTCTTGAAGTCTAATCATTTTTTGCAAGTAGACTAAAAAGTGATTTGTCCTTTTTGTTTTTGCCTCCTGCAAGGCTGGATGCAACATGGAGTTGCTTCTCTGCACAAGCAGGGATAAGAGATACTGTAGGTAGAAAAGATACACTTGCGCCGATTAGGAAACCTGGCTACATATGCATCTCATCTCTCTCGGTCTTTGATGAGCTGCTTCATCCTAAAGCTAAAAAATTTGCTACACGAAATGCGCGCTTTCCCCATGCATGTAGCCTGGTTAAAAAGAAGCATGCATCTCTGATGAACACACAGAACAGTGGCGGCACAGTACCATCTCTCCCCTTTCCTATCCTCTTTTTTTTTTCCTTTTTCCCGTTACTTCTTTTTTAATAAAAAGTTCGATGCATACCTGACACGTATAAAAGCATCTTATATAGGAAATGTTCATAAGTATATTCCATTGAAGCATCTGAGTATCCATACTCTTTTCATCCGAAAAGATCTCTATATACATGATACATGTAGAAGCATCTCAAGTTCATATATATGTATATTTTTTTTATTTGAAAAAACGTATACATAACACATCTACAAGTATGTCGACTGTCAAGTACATGGTAGTATATTGCACATTGGAACATCTGAGAACACATACTCATATTTGCTAATCAAACATGGTGACTGTACTGTACCAAAGACATAATCATCCAATCATTTTTAAATGAAATCAAGGAATGGGCAAGGTATATACGATATGCATTTTGAAATCATAGTAGCAAGAGCCGGAGAAACCAAGCGTGAGAGGGGTCTTTGTTCTTTTCTCACTCGGGGCGCTTTGTCCTCCTGCAACTGCAAGGCTGCACCATGGAGCCAGGGACAGGGGGTCTCTTTGCTTGGCCTCCCTGCACAAGCAGCTTGCGCCAAATAGGAAGCTGGCCTCCATCTCTTGCGTTGGCTACGGTTCACTTTTGGATTGCACCACATAGCAAAACGACATGGCTCACCAGTTGCTTCGCGCTGAATGCGAAGCAGAGATCTCTCTCGAATCATCGTGCTCACTGCAGGGAAAAAGCAAGACTGAAAAGAGATCGGAGAGAGATGCCAGGGGCTGGTGAATCTTTCCTTTTCTGTCTCAAAAAACAAAAAACAATCTGTCCTTTTCTTTTTTAGGTGAAGCTCACACGGTGGCAACTGGCAACTCTCTCCTGCCCTACCGTTCTATTCTATCGCCGTTACATTCGCCCTGGACGGATCTATGAAACTTTTTTAAAACTATTACGTGAGAAAGTGATAGAAAGGTATGATTTTTGGAGAAATTTTCATCTTCATTTTAAAATTCAAATTTTCATTAAAATACTTATTTGTTTATAAAAGAAAATCAAACCTTTTCGTGGGTCCTTTCCGTGGGAGCCTATGTTTCCAATTGTTTTAAGTTTTGTTGTGCAGCAAGATGGATTTAGGCTCTGCAGCGCTGCTAGGTCCAATAGACTATGAGGGTGCCTTCCCTAGGAAGTCCGGTCTACAGAGCGGAACATATGCAGGCAGGGCAGGGCAGGGCTGGGCTTTGCTATTGCTGCGCTACTCCCTCTCTCTCCCAGGTCACCGTCTCCGCGAAGGGAAACTGGGGCTCGCTGACACGTCCGGCCCCTCTCTCATCGCGCATCAGATGTGCTGCACTGCAAGGTGGCAACAGATGGAGATAGACTCACGAGAGGGAGAGGTGCGGTAGGACAGAGAGAGCTGCCACAAAGAATCTCACAACCTGTGATGCAGAGCTTCTGCTGTTTCTCTCTCTCCCAGCTTCTACTTGCCTTTTTGCATCACTCGGGTCTCCGCTGTACAGGAAGGGAAGGGCAGCACTGAAAAGAGATCGGAAAAAAGAAAAACTGAAAAGAGATCGGAGAGAGAGGGGATGCCTCGTTACTTTTTGTTTTTTCAAGGCGAAGCTCAGACGAGCCTGTACTCCCCTTCTACCAGAGAGGGATCAGTTGTATCACTGACATGTGGGCCCCACATAACACAAGGCCCACATGTCAGTGGCCACGTGCTGGGAAACAATTAAGGCGGACCTCTTGGCTGTTGTCTCCCATTTTTTCAATGGGGGCAGAGAGTCACTAGGTCTACTTAACTCGCAAACATTGTTGTCTTGCCGAAGAAAGATCAATGTGACTTGCTGCTTCACTATAAGCCGATAAGTCTAATCCACAGCTTCAGCAAGATTGTCTCCAAATTGATGGCCAATCGGTTGGTGCCCTGCTTCGACAGCATGATCCATCCATGCTAGAGAGCGTTCGTCAGGGCGCGCTCAATACAGGACAATTTGCTGTATGCCCAAGGTGTCATCCAAGATATTCACCGATCCAAGAACCCGGGCCTCTTAAGATCGATTTCACTAAGGCATTCGATTTAGTCAGCTGGCTGTTCTTGCTTGATGCCATGGCAGGCCTCCGCTTTGGGGTCAGGTGGTGAAATTGGTGGCGAACCTCCTAGGCACGTCCTCTCTACGGTCTTTTAATGGTCGGGTGGGACTGCGGATTCAGCATCGGAGAGGGGTTCGGTAGGGGGATCCTATCTCCCCCATGCTTTTCATCATTGCAATAGACCCCCTGCAACGGCTAATCCAGAAGGCGGTCAAGGAGGGGTGCCTTGGCGCGATCTCGTCGAATCACTGTGTCTCCCGCACAACCCTTTACGCCAACAACGCGGTTGTCTTCTCAACCCCTGCAAGGAGGAACTAGCTAGCATCATGCACATCCTTACCAGTTTCAGAAGCATCTCGGGTCTTGCCACCAACTTTAATAAATGTGTCGCCCTGCCGATCAACTGCCAGGACCTCGATCTCGGCGACATTCTGTCGGGCTTTCCTAGGTCGATGGCGGAATTCCCTTGCCGCTTTCTGGGACTACCGCTCCTCTACCGCAAAATCGGCCGCTCTCAGTACAAGCGGCTAATCCAAAACTGCCAGGATCGTCTGGCCAACTAGAAAACCAGGCTCCTTTCCAAGAGCGGCCGGCTCGTGCTCGTCAAGGCTGTCCTTTCAGCCCTCCCCACTTACTTCCTCTCGGTCTTCCCCTTATTTCGTTTGGTGGAGAAGAAGATTGACAAAGTGAGGCGCTCCTTCCTCTGGGCCGGGGAGAGCGATGCGCCCAGGGGGACCTCGCTCGTCCGCTAGGACATTGTCTGCCGCCCCAAAAATCTAGGCGGGTTGGGAATCCCTAGTCTTGCTCGGTTCAGCAGGGCGCTTGGTCTCCGCTGGCTCTGATACGCTTGGCGATCTCCCTCCAAGCCTTGGATTGGCATGCCGCCGCCCTGTGATCAAACTGACAGGGCGCTCTTTCGTGATTCCACCACCATCTCTCTGGGGGATGGTCGGAGACTTTCTTTTTGGCATGACCGCTGGCTAAATGGTTCTGCGCCAGCCACGATCGCCCCCGGCCTGTATGAGCTCTCCAAGAGGAAAAATAGCAAAGTTGCGGACCTCGCAACACAAGATTGGTGGGTTCTCACTCTCAGGGCCTTAACCACAGCTTCCCACCTCGATGAGCTTATCGTCCTGTGGACCCATGTGGGGAAGGCTTGAGATAAGTTGGAACCTCACTGCTTCAAGCCTCTACTTGGCCTCGTCTGCCTATAGGGCACAGTTTGAGGGAGCGGTCTGGTACGCCTTCTCCAAATGCGTTTGGAGGGCATAGACTGAGCACAAAAGCAAATTCTTCGCGTGGACCCTGTCTCATGGAAGAATCAACACGGCCGACCTCCTGGCCAGGAAGGGATGACCACATCAAGCAATATGTGTGCTTTACGGGGGCGCCCAGGAGACCCTAGCTCGACCACATGTGCGCGCACTGTCCATTCACGAGGAGAGTTTGGGAGGCGACCCTCTGTTGACACCCAAATTTGGCAAGAAAATCGGATATGGTAAAATGGTAAAATGCATCGGAATTATTGCGCCAAATCTGATAATGGGCTTCATCGACAAAGAAGAAAAGGTTATTGAAGAATACCGATAGTCATCAGTTCGGAAAGAATACGCTCTGATCAGAAGATATCTTTGGCGCGGTAAAATAGGCTGTATCGGTATCGATTTTGTAATACTATAAATAGGACCTTAGGTCTCGAGAAAAATACATCATACTAAAAACACAAACTACTTTCTCGAATCCGATCGACCTCGTCGAAAGGTTTCAAACCGCAGGTAGAGCTATCTCGATGGGATAATCGATTCTCCTCTTGTAACCCGTATGCATGGCTGTATCATCTTGATCTCATGTATACAAAGCATGTTAAACTGTCTCGGGATTTACCGATCTTTAACGTTTTCTCGCATATTGCACTATCTCGATTTAATCGATCTGTAATCTGTGTTTATCTTGCAATGCCGATCGTCAAGTATTTTACATGCTTTTCCGGAATCCGATGTATGCGACTGTCTCGTTCAATCGATCTTGTGTATGCCTTGTTTAGGACTTAGCATGAGTAGATGTTTGCTGATTAACATTGTGTTTACCCATATTAGCTTTGAATCTTCAAATCGGTTTATTGCTTTATATCTAGATTTAGATCTGAATACTGTCTTGGCCTGACCAATCTATTCAAATCTGTTCTTTGATTTAATCTGATAAATTGATGCAAAGGTTTATCGCTAATCTTATACATAAAATACCAAAAAGAAGTGAAAGATTTATATTTAAACGTTTATTCATATTTAATTGCTCTATCAGGCATTAAGCCGATAGATCTTATAATCGAATTCCTTAAAGCCGATTATAAATAACCTGATCTGGCTACTTTCGAAAGCCAATTAGGGTTAAGTCACTAACGATTTTCTCCTTGTCAATTTATAGGTCAAATTGACTGGCACGCTTGGTTTTTCGTTGCGACGCAATCCCAGAGTTGACGTTTCCGCATGTGTGTTCACAGAAATCCAATTTTTCGTGTCAACACTCTCCCACCGCTTTTCAGCCACATACTGCTCTGTGATGGCCAATTCCGAGACTGGTGGATTCTAAGCCAGAGGCTCGTCGACAGGCCGTCATGCAAGATCTTCAACGGTCTCATCATTTACACTATTTGGAACATTTGGAAGGAGCGGAATAGGCGCATCTTCCAAAACGTGTTGGTTACGGCCGACGGTGTGATTGATCTCATCAAGGAGGATGTTAAGTTGTGGGGCCTCCTCCACCCGACCTAGCCGGACGAGTAGTCAGCTCTGTAATCCCCCGTCTTGTAAATATTTTTCCTCCCCTTTAATGAAATAGCAGAGCTTCTGCCAGCCGTTCAAAAAAAAAAAACCAAATCGCTGTGCAAAGCTTTGGTAGCGTTCAATTTTCTTGCTTGAATCATCTGCTGCAGCAACATTTCCGGCCACATCAGCTGAGCCAGCTGTTCGAGCTTTTAGATACTTGCCAACCCCACCAGCAGCACTTGTTGAACGAGCAACACCAGTTCCTGGGTTGCTATACCACGATCCACCTTATCCTGGATGAATTATTTTTTTATTCAAGGAAATTAAATGGTTGCCAAAGAATGGCCATCTTCCGGAAATTCTTCCGTCTGCAAATTACGCTTTCGTGAAAGAAGAGTATGACCCACTCTGTCGTCCTTTTCCTCTTGATGTGCTCATGAGTTTTGATCCAGCCTCTCCAACTGCCACGCAATGATATGTACATTATCTACAGGGCTATATGTACGCTCCTTATGTCACCAAAACTATGATTTACCAACACATATGCAGTTAGGGCCGGGTTGACGTGCATCTGCGCGTGATCCCATTCCCTGCTAGTAATATATACACGCGCACCCGCAGCATGTGTATAACACACCACGCACACATGCACTAGTACAGTCCGATTAAATTCTCTCGGCTTCTCCTGGCAACTGCATGCATCAGCTAACTAACTCATGCACTGCTTCACGAACTAAAAACTGATCCTAAACTTGTGCCACTAACCAACGGCTTAATGCATGTTTATGCTTGACCCGGCTAATTAACGTGCTCCTAATTTCACGTGTACCCTAGCAAGCACTTTCACAATCCGCATGCACCTACCGTTTCACACGGCATGGACTCACAACATGCATGCCTCCGGTACAATACACCAGCTGACACGATCTCACATCCCGAGCTCTGACTGATCTACCGGCTCACATAATATTTGTGTCGCTCCTCCACGCTACAGGACAGGGGTGGAGAGATCTTTCGCTTTTGCAGAACGCAACGACAAGCGAGACCACAGCATCCGCTTGTCTTTGGGCTTCTGCTCATCTCGCCAGAAAAGGAAGCAAACAAGCTAGTAAGTACTATCGTAAGCCCCACTAGCAACAAACAGCTGCATGCATTCATGGGAACATGGGAATTATATAAGCTGCAAGATACAAACCGGAAGAAACAGGAGTGCGTCCTCATCGGCTCTTCCTATAGCAGCGATGCTATATCTTGTCGCTGCATGCAGCCATGGCCAGTGCGAGGTCGATACATGCACATACCACAGCCCACGAACCATCACTCCCATGGTTGCTACGGTTTTGCTTTTTTCTTTTTCTTTTTTTTTTTTTGCCGATCCGCCGGTACGTACCATATCACACCCGCTCAATCAGCTTTAGTTTTCAGACCTTTGTTTTTTACCTGGTCTTTGCTTTAAAAAAGCTGAATTTTTGGTAATGCGACATGTAGGGTGTGGGACAGCGAGGGGTACGTGTCACTGAGCGTACAGGTAAAATCTTTCGTCTACACGGTGCAGGGCAGGTCGTGCTGGCTCACTTGCCTGTCAACATCCAGTCAGGCTTGTTTGAATCGTTGAGTCGTTGTTGTAATTGTTGTAAAGCCTCCCAGCTGAAGCCTGGTGGGCCCCACGCGTGGCCGGCACAAGTGCGTGGTGGGTCCCACCTAGCTAGGCCGGCTTGGTTGGGAAGGCAGTGGGCATACCGAATCCTAATTCTAGTAGAAGTCTTGTTTCTAGGAGCTTCCTATACGTCTCCTGAATAAATAGATGAGGAGACCCCTTGTAATAAGAAAGAGAAATCAGTTAATAAAGATTACCACCGTCGTGTGTGTTCTCTTTCTCTCTCTACTTCTATCTCCCTATGATTGTGATTGATTGTTGTGGTGTGCCGACTCCGTTCGTCTGCGTTCGATCCGTTCTTCCGGTTGTTTCACAACACATTATCAGCACGACGCTCTTAGGTGCCGGATTGATCGACGACATCAACTGTACAACTACATCAGCGGCACGTCGGCGGTCCTACTACGTCGGCTGTACGACTACTTCGTCTACGTATGATCGGAATCGAATCATCATCACACCGGCGGGTCTAGGAACCCGTCGATTTGTCCTACGCGACAATCGTCGTATTCCCTGATCAAGCAAAGTCCGTCTTGATATTTGGTGAACGGTATGTGGTTCAATTCGGTCTTTTTCGCTGCCTTTTTTGCAGGTTCTAGATCGAATTGCGTTCCTAGATTGTTTCCCTATATGCGCTAGTGAGCAGTACAGGCGGCGGCCTTAGGGCGTTGGGCATGACACCCGGCGGCGGCGATCGGTGCTGGTGGCTTGGTGGTTGGCGACGAGGTGCGTGGCACGAGGCGATGGCCCGGCCACATGGTCGACGGCGGCTCGGCCTGGGGCGCGAGACAGACAACGACTCGACCTGGGGCCCAAGGTCGACGGCGGCCCAGCCCGACGCAGCCCCAGCCTGGTGCGGCCTCAGCTCGGCATGGCTCTAGCCCGGTGCGGCCACTGCCCAGCGCGTCTTTGGCCCGACGCAGCCCCGGCCTAGCGCTGCCTCTGGCCCGGCGTGGCCTCTGGCCTGCTGCGGCTTGGCCTGGGTCCGGTTCGGCCTAGGCAACGGCTCGGCCTAGCCTGGCTTGGTCTGGGGCACCGGCTCGCCCTGACGGCACGGCCAGCCCGGCTCGGGCGGCTCGGCCGGTGGCATGGCGAACACAGCATGGCTCGGCCGCCGGCGCACGGTGTGGCACGGCTCGGCTCAACCTCTGGCGCTCGGCGCAGCGCGGCTCGACCCGACGTCCGGCCCTAGCTCGGCCGGCTAGGCCCCAGCACGAGCAGCGGCTTGGCCAGGCGGCGGTAGGCGGTTCGGCTAGCCTCGGTGAGGGCTCGGCGTGGCCCAACGCGGCGCGCGCGGCTCGTCGCGGCGCGAGCGATCTAGCGCGGCTGGCGTGTCCCGATGCGGGCGCGCGGCTCAGCGCGGCCTAACGGGCCTTGTGGGTCGACGCGGCTTAGCGTGGCCAGTGCGTCCTTGGCGCACCGGCGAGGCCTAACACGGGCGCACGACTTGGCACAGCAGTGCAGAGCGGCTGTGCAGTCCGGTGGGATGCATGGATATGCACATTCCCGGCAATATTGACCTTTCGGTCAGGGGGAGCGTAGAATGCGACAGCGTGAACCGGCAAGGCTGGGACGGCTCGTATACGCACTGTTGCGGTGGCACAAGTGTGACCGGCGGCTTCCGGCAATGGCAGTAGAGACTCGGCGAAGTCCATTGACCGACGCGGTATGGTCCAATGTGGATTGGCGTGGTTCGACAGAAGTGGTATGAGCTTTGCGTGGTGGCCCAGCATAACCTGGCTCGGCAGCCGGCCCATCCTTGGCATGAAATAGCTCGTAGTCGACCATTCCGACGCGGTTCGTATAGGGTGCCACCGGTGCGGGTAGTACGTTGCGGGGCTAGTGCTACCATGGTAGCTTTACGCGTAGGATGCGCGGCTCCGCGTAAACTAGACTCTATGTAGTAGGACCGGTGGCGACCGGCAGTGGCTAGTGTGACTTGGCATAGCCCTAGCCAGCGTGGTATGGACCGTCATTGATCGGCATGGTAGTAGCCTTGCAGGTGTGCTTGATGCGGCGGCTCAGCAAAGCCCAGCGCTGCAACCGGCCTGTTATAGATTTTCTAGTCATGGTCGGTGAGTACGGCGCGGCGCGGCGCATGCGGGGCACGACCAGCGCGGAAGGCTTGGCATGGGGCTAGAGCGGCCGACGTGGCTTGTTGCATTTGGTGCACAACCCTCCGCAAACAGGAACCTACACAATAGAGTACCGGCATGGTGAGTTTAGCTGGCACGGCTACACATGGACGAGGTTTGGATACCTCGATGTGCGCATGGACGTTGCTAGAGTGCGGCTCGGCCTCGGTGTGGGCGCAGCTAACACATGGCAACTAGAGCGTGTGGCATAGCCCTGACTAGGGCGCGACTAGTGCACAATGGATTGTATGGCCCTGGTGCGGTGCATGATCAGCGCGGACGAGGTCCTGCGTGTTGTAGTACCGCACAATGCGCGACTGGTATAGCTTATGGCCTAGCGCGGACAAGGTCTAGCGTGGGCATGCCGGCATGAGCCCGTCTTAGCTCTGTGTAGCCGACGGTGCGCACATAACGCAACCATAGGAGGATGCAGCCAGCATGATGTTGCTTGTGAGTGCACACGAACGGAACACTCTCGATAAGAGTTTGGCCCAGCGTGGCCATGTCCATGATCGGTGCGGCCCCGGCGTGGGCATGCACGCGGTACTGCTTAGCGTATGCACGACAGGGATGATCCCGACAGCGACAGTGGCTATGGTGGACCGTCTTTTATTGGGCAAATTCCTGTGTTGAGTTTCCATTTGGATCCTCCAGTTTAAGGTATGTGAGCTTCAGTATTTCGGTTATTGCTTTCCCTCCCGTCGTGGAGTTGGTGTTTTATGCTTAATAGAACAGGGTGCCTGGGTGCACATCTTGCATGGAATAATTGTATGCCTAGACTTGGACAAATATTTAAGTCACTAGTGTACCGATGTGTTCGGCACGACACGTAGCTGGCGTAGCGTGTCCCGTTGCGGACATAGCCGATGCAGCGAGACCTGGCATGGTCTTTCGAGGTGCAGCTAGAGCATGCTTGCTTTTCATATGTTCATCCCTATAGGATCATTGTGGCTTAAGATTATGACTGTTTCTCCTAATGTTGGTTCACGCCATCAAAGTTACACTTTTGTGTAATAGGTGCCCGGTGTGAGCATGCGCGGCACGGCCCCAACGCGCGGCATGGCCCCGGCGTGGGCGTGGCTGGCGTTGCCTGGCATAGGCGCTGCCTAAACGGGCGTTCAGGGAGCGGTCCTGTCATGAGCTTGGCCAGCTTTGCCTAACGGCGTGCCATATAGTTTATGACTGGTGTGAAAAGGGGGAGAATTTCGACTTTAGTGAGAAAAGTGGTATTAGGAAATTTTTTTCTGTATACCCATCTAGTTATTTTGGAAGACTGGTGTGACATGGCTGCGACCCGGCAGAGTGGTGACTCGATTGTACACTGGAAAACTCATGTGTGTTTTGCTAAAAACAGGCCTTCGTGATCATGGCATTATGTGCTTGGAAGACATTGTGCATGAAATCTGCACGGTTGGGCCGCGCTATAGAGAAGCATCAGGCTTAAGCTTAAGCCTTTAGGTGTAGGCGCTTTCCAGAGGTGCAAGATTTACGTTCTTCCTATTTGACCCGAAACTGATCGATCTAGCCAGTTGTGACTGATCCGATTTGTTTGATCGCGCAGGGAAAAAAGCGGTGTGCCCGGTAGGACATCGCTACCAGTGAAGAGAGTGCTATATTACCAAGTAGCAAGCACCACTGCTATGCTGCCGAACGCTTCACTCTTGCTAACCCGGAGAGCTTCTTTTTCCACTGTCTTCGTGGTTACACCATCTACCCGTAGGTTGACTTTTAAACTATACGTTGGTCTGTACGCTTCTTTGTAAGGCACACTTATCTATCATCCACATGTAAAAAACAGGGATGCGCCAATCAGGCTCTGCGCCTTTCTTTACCTGCCTTGCTAAGTTCTTTCTGACTTACCCAATCTTGAAGACTTTATCCTAAAGGATATGACATCCCCCGCTCCCCCTCGCCACGTGGCGATTTTTCCTCCCCGCTGCTGCCACGTCACCCGGATTTCTCCAGCCGTTCGATGTTGATCTAGCGGTCTGAGGGAGGCGGTGGCTTCGGTGGTTCCTGTTTGGCCACGTCGCGCTTCCCCCCTTCTTAGTTTGCCTCCAGCCCTCCAGGGCCACGCCTCCGCGGCTCCTCCCCACGCCGCCTCTCAGCCCGCCCCGTTTCGTCGGCTCCTTCCCACGGAGCCTGTTCTCATCCCGCCCCGCTTCCTCGGCTTCTCCCCACGCCGGCCGCTCTCATCCCGGCCGCGGCTGCTCCGCCTTGAAGGCCCAAGCCCGCCGGCGCTGCCGCTTCGCCGTCGTCGCCGCCGGCCCACGTCGTCTCCTCGCTTCTTCCGCCGGTGCGCCCTTGCATCGGTGGCGGGTGACGCGGATGTCAGCTCCCCGGGTCCGGACACGGCTGAACCTTTTTTTTCACCAGGTCACTTTTTTCCAACAAGCCACCCTTCCATGTGTTTTTGTTGATGGCAGGTGTATTAGCCAGGAGACAAAATTGTGGTTTATTACACCTTTATTTCTTAGTTTGGACAGAATGGTGGTGTATCTTAGTAATTTGATGTTTCTCGACAAATGACAAATGGAAACATGTCCAGAATGCATTGCAAACAGAGATTTTTTTGTTGTATGAACAAACATCTTTTCTAATTGGAGCTTCCTCTGGGGATTCCTTAAAAGCCGAGAATACAAAAAAAATATTTGACATAGTGCAATGAAAAATAAAAACAACATTTTAATTATTAATTAAAAAAACTAATGCCTAAGTTTGATATGTCTGTCTCTGCTGTTTAAAAGATGTTGCTATTGATGGCGGGTGACATGTCCTGTCCACAATGGTAGTGTATCTTAGTTTTTCGTCCTATTTCTTTTGTGCATATGTAATTTGTCTGGTTAAAATGATAATCTTTTTAATATTTTCTGATGCAGGCATTAATAATTGTAACAAGAGTATAGAATTATGCGTGCCGTATTCAATATTGTTTCTTATTGGAGTGTGAAGGCTTCGGTTTGCACCTCAGTTTCTGGTTAGTTTTACTTGCCGATGGGTGCACTTTTTAATAGCTATTACATGGCTATAGTACGCCACATAAAGGACAGATGCTTAGCAACTAATCTTGCTTATTTTGGTTGTGCATAGCACCATCTGTTGTGCATAGTTGAAACTTTCATCGGTAAATAGTCTATAACAGTTAGTGGTTTTTAATTATGTTTTGTGGGATGGCTTGGCACAATGCAACCGCCTCAGCAAAGAAAGGTGCTATGATCTATCTTGAGGAACCAAGCAGGATTATATATCTCATGCAGATAGGTAATTATTTTATGCTTACATTTGTGCCAGCTTCATTTTAATCGGTCCATACCTCCCAAACTTTCTTTGACATTTCTGGTTGAGGACCTAAAGTTAGTTATTTGCTTGCTTTGCTTTATATTGAGTCAACCATGTCCCCTGTCTAATCTTTTTGCCTATATACAGATTTACCGAGCTGCTATGCATTCTACCATTTTCATTCAACTTTCCTAGGGATCACAACTACTATTGATTTTGTACCATGATTATTTCAGTTAGTTTTTCAACCCGTTGTGCAGTTCGTCTTCGGGTATCTCATTCGTATAGTAAACTCTCTATTTTTCCTGATGTGCAGAGCTTAATTTTCCCTGCAAAGATGCAAACTCAATTGTTGCGTTGATTTATAATTCAGAGAAAAATTTCTTATTCATGAGAATTTTATACTGACAGGTCTTTTTCATCTATAATATATGGCCCACTCTCGATCTTTATGGAATTTAGACCCTTCACACTTACTAAACTGTGTACAGATCACCTAGACCATTGAGATGAATTAAAGCTTTTAAGTTATCAATTGAAGCTCTCGACTTCAGACGAGGTTGGTATTAGTCTGTGTTAGCCCATTTTCAGTTTAACACCCTTCCGATGTACTACTGAATACTGATGTATGATAATATCTCTGTATAATTTAAAATATTCAGGTTTGATTTTCAGGTTTGATTTTCATTTACTGCAACAATTAGGTTTGATCTTTTTGATTCAGTCGTGTGCATACAAAAAGGTGGCCCATGTTTTCTAGGGTCCAAACTCGGCGTCGACGGGTCATAGGCCCGTTTATTCCACTAGTATATACACGCGCACCCGCAGCATGTGTATAACACACCACGCACACATGCACTAGTACAGTCCGATTAAATTCTCTCGGCTTCTCCTGGCAACTGCATGCATCAGCTAACTAACTCATGCACTGCTTCACGAACTAAAAACTGATCCTAAACTTGTGCCACTAACCAACGGCTTAATGCATGTTTATGCTTGACCCGGCTAATTAACGTGCTCCTAATTTCACGTGTACCCTAGTAAGCACTTTCACAATCCGCATGCACTTACCATTTCACACGGCATGGACTGACAACATGCATGCCTCCGGTACAATACACCAGCTCACGATCTCACATCCCGAGCTATGACTGATCTACCGGCTCACATAATATTTGTGTCCTCCTCCACGCTACAGGACAGGGGTGGAAGATCTTTTGCTTTTGCAGAACGCAACGACAAGCGAGACCACAGCATCCGCTTGGCTTTGGGCTTCTGCTCATCTCGCCAGAGGAAAGCAAACAAGCTAGTAAGGAAAGTTCCCACTAGCAACAAACAGCTGCATGCATTCATGGGAACATGGGAATTATATAAGCTGCAAGATACAAAACGGAAGAAACAGGAGTGCGTCCTCATCGGCTCTTCCTGTAGCAGCGATGCTATATCTTGTCGCTGCATGCAGCAACGGCCAGTGCGAGGAGGTCGCTACATGTACAGTGGCGAACGCAGGACTAAAATCAAGCCTGGACAAACATAAATCTTACACCTTCCATTAAATTAAAACACCTTTATTATTAAAATATTTTCGTATATTGAATTCATGTTTTCTCTAACTCAAAAAACACGAGTAGAAGTCTAAAAAAATATACCTAATCTAACAAGCCAAATATTGAAATTGGAAGTTAATAAGTTAAGCCAACTACTAAAGCCAAGTGGAAGAAAAAAAACTATATGAGAAAATGAAGAAAAATTCATGCAAGCATGCTTGGAAGAGGAATCGAACTCTTCACCAGTAGGAAAGAAGCACAAGCACTTGGCCGGCTTAGCTATTATGTGTTAGTTGGCTACAATGTTTATCATTTATCTATATTTTACTAGTGCGTAGTAGTATATATTGGTGTAATAGCGGAATTTAAGCCTGGGCAGTGGCCCCACCAGCCTAGGTGGTGGATCCGCCCCTGTACATGCACATACCACAGCCCACGTACCATCACTCCCATGGTTGCTATGGTTTTGCTTTTGCTTTTGCTTTTCTTTTTTTGCCTATCCGCCGGTAAGTACCATACCACACCCGGTCGATCAGCTTTAGTTTTCAAACCTTTGTTTTTTACCTGGTCTTTGCTTTAAAAAAGCTGAATTTTTGGTAATGCGACATGTAGGGTGTGGGACAGCGAGGGGTATGTCGACTAGTGACTAACCGGGGGTCACCGTCGGCAATGAATTTGTACGGGGGCGTATCCAAGAACTAAACTAGATGGTAGCATAAGACGGGATTTATACAGGTTCGGGCCCTCAGCACCGAGGTAATACCCTACTCCTGTGCTCTAGGATTATGTTTGATCAGGATGCGGGATGCAAGATGACCAAGACGATGATGTGTATGCGATGATGACGTCTGTTATGCCTATGGCCCCTACCCCCTCCCTTTATATAGTGTAGGGGGAGATAGAGTTACAAGGTGGTACGTGATACACGGTACCTAATTCGGTTATGCCGACGTATGACATGCAGATATGATTTCCTAATTACATGGAGCTTGGACATATCCTCGGGAACTTCCTTGGAACTCAAGACACACGTAACCCGAGTGGTCTCTATCCCTAATCAGCCGACTTGGGTCTCCCCCATCTGCTCCCTCATGGGCCTTCTAGAGGATACCCGGGGACCATGTAGTCCATAGGATACGTGTCACTGAGCGTACAAATAAAATCTCTCCTCTACACGGTGCATGGCAGGTCGTGCTGGCCCACTTGCCAGTCAACATCCAGTAAGGCTTGTTTGAATCATTGAGTCGTTGTTGTAATTGTTGTGAAGCCTGCCAGCCGAAGCCTGGTGGGCCCCACGCATGGCCGACACGCATGCGTGGTGGGTCCGACCTAGGCCGGCTTGGCTGGGAAGGCAGTGGGAACACCGAATCCTAATTCTAGTAGAAGTCTTGTTTCTAGGAGCTTCCTGTCTCCTATATAAATAGATGAGGAGACCCCTTGTAATAAGCAAGAGGAATCAGTTAATAAAGATTACCACCGTCGTGTGTGTTCTCTCTCTCTCTCTCTCTCTACTTCTGTCTCCCTGTGATTGTGACTGATTGTTGTGGCATGCCAACTCCATTCGTCTACGTTCGATCTGTTCTTCCGGTTGTTTCACAACACGTTATCAGCACGACGCACTTCAGCGCCGGATCGATCGACGACATCGACTGTACGACTACATCAGCGGCACGTCGGCGGTACGACTACATCGGCTATACGACTACGTCGTCTACGTACGGTTGGAGTCGAATCATCGTCACACCGGCGGGTCCAGGAACCCGTCGATTTGTCCTACGCGACAATCGTTGTATTCCCTAATCAAGCAAGTCCGTCTTGATATTTGGTGAAAGATATGTGGTTCAATTTGGTCTTTTTCGCTGTCTTTTTGCAGGTTCTAGATCGAATTGTGTTCCTCGATTGTTTCCCTATATGAGCTAGTGAGCAGTACAGGTGGCGGCCATAGGGCGTTCGGCATGACCACCCGGTGGCGGCAAACGGTGCGGGTGGCTCGGCGGTTGGCGGCGCGGAGCCTGGCACGAGGCAGAGGCCTGGCCACGTGGTCGACGGTGGCTCGGCCAGGGGCACGAGACAGACCGCGACTCGGCCTGGGGCACAAGGTCGACGACGGCTTGGCCCGGCGCAGCCCCAGCCGGGTGCGGCCTCAGCCCGGCAATGCTCTGGCTTGGTGCGGCCTCAGCCCGGCGTGGCTTCGGCCCGACGCAGCCCCAGCCTAGCGCTGCCTCTGGCCCGGCGTGGCCTCTGGCCTGCTGCGGCTTGGCCTGGGTTTGGTTCGGCCTGGGCGGCGGCTCGGCCTAGCCCGGCTTCGCCTGGGGCACCGGCTCGGCCTGACGGCACGGCCAAGCCGGCCCGGGCGGCTCGGCCAGCGGCACGGCGACCGCGGCATGGCTCGGCCGCCGGCGCCCGGTGTGGCACGGCACGACTCGGCTCGGCCTCTGGCGCCCGGAGCAGCGCGGCTCAACCCGACGTCCGGCCCTGGCTCGGCCGGCTAGGCCCCTGCACGAGCAGCAACGGTGTCCATTGACCGGCGGCGTCCGGCAACGGTAGTAGAGCCTCGGCGAAGTCCATTGACCGACGCGGTATGGTCCAATGCGGATTGGCGTGGTTCGACCGAAGCGGTATGAGCTTTCGCGTGGCGGCGAGGCATAACCTGGCTCGGCAACCGGCCCATCCTTGGCATGAAATAGCTCGTAGTCGACCATTCCGACGTGGTTCGTACAGGGTGCCACCGGTGCAGGTTTTACGTTGCGGGGCTAGTGCGACCATGGTAGCTTTACGCGTAGGATGCGCGGCTCCGCGTAAACTAGACTCTATGTAATAGGACTAGTGGCGACGGACAGTGGCTGGTGTGGCTCGGCATAGCCCTAGTCAGCATGGTATAGACCGTCATTGATCGGCATGGTAGTAGCCTTGCAGGTGTGCTTGATGCGGCGGCTCAGCAAAGCCCAGCGCTGCAACCGGCCTGTTATAGATTTTCTAGTCATGGTCGATGAGTACGGCGCGGCGCGTGCGGGGCACGACCGACGCGGAAAGCTTGGCATGGGGCTAGAGCGGCCGACATGGCTTGTTGCATTTGGTGCACAGCCCTGCGCAAACTGGAACCTACACAATAGAGTACCGGCATGGTGAGTTTAGCTGGCACGGCCACACATGGACGAGGTTTGGATACCTCGATGTGTGCATGGATGTTGCTAGAGCACGGCTCAGCCTCGGTGTGGTCGCAGATAGCACATGGCAACTAGAGCGTGTGGCATAGCCTTGAATAGGGCGCCACTAGTGCACAATGGATTGTGTGGCCCTGGTGCGGTGCATGATCAGCGTGGACGAGGTCCTGCGTGTTGTAGTACCGCACGATGCCCGACTGGTATAGCTTATGGCCTGGCGCGGACAAGGTCCATCGTGGGCATGCCGGCATGAGCCCGTCTTAGCTCTGTGTAGCCGACGGCGCGCACATAGGAGGATGCGGCCAGCATGATGTTGCTGCTAGTGCACGCGAACGGAACACTCTCGATAAGAGTTTGACCTGGCGTGGCCATGTCCGTGATCGGTGCGGCCCCGGCGTGGGCATGCACGCGGTACTGCTTAGCGTATGCACGACAGGGATGATCCCGACAGCGACAGTGGCTGTGGTGGACCGTCTTCTATTGAGCAAATTCCTATGTTGAGTTTCCGTTTGGATCCTTCAGTTTAAGGTACGTGAGCTTCAGTATTTCGGTTATTGCTTTCCCTCCCGTCGTGGAGTTGGTGTTTTATGCTTAATAGAACAGGTCCCTGGGTGCACATCTTGCATGGAATAACTGTATGCCTAGACTTGGACAAATATTTAAGTCACTATTGTACCGATGTGTCCGGCACGACACGTAGTTGGCGCAGCGTGTCCCGTTGCGGACATAGCCGATGCAGCAAGACATGGCATGGTCTTTCGAGGTGCAGCTAGAGCATGCATGCTTTTCATATGTTGATCCCTATAGGATCATTGTGGCTTAAGATTATGACTGTTTCTCCTAATGTTGGTTCACGCCATCAAAGTTACACTTTTGTGTAATAGGTGCCCGGTGTGAGCACGCACGGCACGGCCCCGGCGCGCGGCATGGCCCTGGCGTGGGCGTGGCTAGCGTTGACTGGCATAGGCGCTGCCTAAAACGAGCGTTCAGAGAGCAGTCCTGTCATGAGCTTGGGCAGCTTTGCCTAACGGCGTGCCATATAGTTTATGATTAGCGTGAAAAGGGGGACAATTTGCGCTTTAGTGAGAAAAGTGGCATTAGGAAATTTTTGTTATTTCTGTATACCCATCTAGTTATTTTGGAATACTAATGTGACATGGCTGTAACCCGGCGGATTGGTGACTCGGCGGCGCGCCGGCCTGGCCGAGCGGCGGCTCGGCAGCGCGCGGCAGCTCGGCGCGACCCCGACGTGGGTGCAGCCGGCTTATTGTGCTTGGCTGACACGGTCCCCGACGTAGGAACGGATAGTGCACAACCGCCATGCCACCTAAGCATAGCATGGCTCCGGCGTGGGCGTGACAGGCGAGTGATAATTCCCAAAATAAATGGTTTATGGTATATTTGCTTATGAGATCCGGTGTGATCATGGTGTTGTTGCTATTGTGTTATCACTGGCACTAGGGTGTTGCTACCGCATGACGACAGTCATGGGTTATTGTGATGCACTTTGGAAGCCTTCACCACCACTTTATTGTTACGCACATTGGATGTGTGCATGGTGTGCCCTAGTCGTCCGTATAAGTTTTATCAAAGTCGCTTGGAGTCGACCATCCCGACACTGCATATGGCATCATGCATGTCAGGCATACATGAATGGTTATTCTAGTTCGCGGGGAACAATGATATTCTGTGCTGATTATGAGTAAATGTCGCATTAATGCCGAACCTAGTGTTCAATGGCCCAATTTATTTGAGTTTGGTATGAGTAAATGGGTCAGGCATTGGGCATTCGTATAAGAAGCTAGGCTTTAAAGGCATGGTGTCGGGATGCCTCACTTGGTGTGAGGTATGTAAGTCTAAAGTCACTGCATATAGTTTATTTGCCCCCAAATGGTAGTGCGTGGAATCGAGAAATTTCCCACATATTATCACCACCGAGCATACTATTTGAGCTCCCACGGCGGTTGGGTGGATTTTGGACGGCGTTCCATTGCTCAATAAAGGGGATTTTAGAAGTATGCTATAGTAAAGATCGGATCTCGGCATTAGGGGAGGAATGCCCATTGGTTTGAAATGCTTTGAGATGATCTTTATGTATAAAGATTCACGCACTAGCCGAACTAAACAAAGTTTAGTCAAAACTCCTAAACGCTTATTTGCGAGGAGTGCTCTGGTACGGCTGTATCGAGGAACCTGCCAGATAAAAGGAGTTGCATTTATTGGATGTAAATGTGTTGCTAAAGAGTGGAATACCCCGAGTTAAATAGTATTGCCATCTTTGTGAAATTGACTTTGTGGTCCACAATCTTGAAACTGCGGGGACACCTGCGAGTTTTGGATTTGTTGACCCTAGTCACACTTGGTTATCACTCCTTAATTCACCTGATTGGGAAATCAGGTGATAGGCCTCAGGGAGGTCATCCCAGCAAATGCGCGCATATATTACTGTGCTGGGAGAACGGAACAATCAAGAATTTTTGTTTTTGGAAATAGCGAAATTCTGGTCAAAATTGGATTCCCACGATGATAGGAATATGGAGAGAAAATTGTCAACAAATTGTATACCTCTTATGTTGCTATTCGGATCCGAAAATAAAGTCCATGGCATAGCGCTCGATGCGCTTGTATCGGGTAAATGGAAAAGCAACTGAGGTCCAACCATGAGGCTAATCAAAGTCTGAGAGCCAGTTTGCTCTGACTTGATGGGTCATTTTAAATAATGAGGTGGTGAAAGCTCTGGTTCAAGGGTCCCTGGTGTGACCAAATACTCTCCTATGGACAATAATGTTCCGGTATATACTGAATCTGGCAGATGATATAAATGCAGTTAATGGACTTGGATAATCCAAGTTATGGTCCTAGGAGGACCCACTATCCCTTGAAAGAAAGGTGATATAGTCGCGATATATCTGAGAATCTCATACCTAATAATTCCTTCTAGGTGGATGGTCTCTTTCCTTTAGAAAGAAAGGTTTCATGGTGGAACATGATTACCAGTCGAATTTTGGTATATACCAATGTGGTTGATGACCCATCAAAACCCGATAATGTGAGAAGAGGAACTTAAAGCCCAGAAGTATAACTAGCATGGCGCACGTCCCGGCGTGGGTGCGACCGGCGTGGTGCATATCCTAGCTTGGCTGGAGTGGCGCCATGTGTGCACAGGTCATGTGCATCTCCTACCAAGAGGTAGTTGAGAAGTGGTACCCTCTAGTACCATTGTTTAATCCCCTTAGTGGCATAAGACTGGTTTAGAGTGGTACAAGCAAGTGTGCAAGACCTATGGGATGGACAACTTGATTGTAATGGTAACCACTCATTGGTAATTGCAACTGTCCGACATGGGCAGGGCCTGGTGCGACGCAGCTTGGCATGGCTCGCGTTCGACATGGTGCGTAGCCGGCACCGACGAGGTCCGGCACGTCACTCGGCTGGCACCAATAGGTTTGACGGTGCAATTAATTTACCCCCATCCTATGGTAAGGATGAAATATGCTTGTATTCCACATGTCCAAACGGGTTACATTGAGAGCAATACTTGGTGGTTTATTGCTCTTTAGACTGTTCTACTCTCTCTAGCCAGGGGGAGCTGTGAGATTGAAAGAGTTCCGATGAAATCGTATGATAAATTGGTGAATTTTTACACATAGGTGTTACCTACCTCTACATTCCGACGGCGTTCACAAAATTGGGACGAGGCGATTTCAAGAGGTGCAAGGCTCAGGGGGAGCAAGCACCTATGGGGTAGCTCGTAAGATATGGTAGATCATATATTGTACCCTTTTTTCCTTATATGAGTTTTTTCGGAGAGGTTTCTCATAGTAAGGTTTTTAACGAGACAATATTGCAATACAACATGCGTGTATGATGTACTCTTTTCTTCAATCCTTTTTTTCTCACTGGGTTTTGGATGGAGTTTTTTCATCCCTATAGGATCATTGTGGCTTAAGATTATGACTGTTTCTCCTAATGTTGGTTCACGCCATCAAAGTTACACTTTTGTGTAATAGGTGCCCGGTGTGAGCATGCGCGGCACGGCCCCAACGCGCGGCATGGCCCCGGCGTGGGCGTGGCTGGCGTTGCCTGGCATAGGCGCTGCCTAAACGGGCGTTCAGGGAGCGGTCCTGTCATGAGCTTGGCCAGCTTTGCCTAACGGCGTGCCATATAGTTTATGACTGGTGTGAAAAGGGGGAGAATTTCGACTTTAGTGAGAAAAGTGGTATTAGGAAATTTTTTTCTGTATACCCATCTAGTTATTTTGGAAGACTGGTGTGACATGGCTGCGACCCGGCAGAGTGGTGACTCGGCGGTGCGCCGGCCTGGCCGAGCGGCGGCTCGGCAGCGCGTGGCGGCTCGGCGCAACCCCGACGTGGGTGCAGCTGGCTTATGGTGCTTGGCTGACATGGTCCTCGACGTGGGAACGGACAGTGCACAACCGCCATGCCACCTACGCATAGCATGGCTCCGGTGTGGCTGTGACCGGCGAGTGATAATTCCCAAAATAAATGGTTGATGGTATATTTGCTTATGTGATATATCATGGTGTTGTTGCTATTGTGTTATCACTGGCACTAGGGTGTTGCTACCGCATGACGACAGTCATGGGTTATTGTGATGCACTTTGGAAGCCTTCACCACCACTTTATTGTTACGCACATTGGATGTGTGCATGGTGTGCCCTAGTCGTCCGTATAAGGTTTATCAAAGTCGCTTGGAGTCGACCATCCCGACACTGCATGTGGCATCATGCATGTCAGGCATACATGAATGGTTATTCTAGTTCGCGGGGAACAATGATATTCTGTGCTGATTATGAGTAAATGTCGCATTAATGCCGAGCCTAGTGTTCAATGGCCCAATTTATTTGAGTTTGGTATGAGTAATTGGGTCAGGCATTGGGCATTCGTATAAGAAGCTGGACTTTAAAGGCATGGTGTCGGGATGCCTCACTTGGTGTGAGGTATGTAAGTCTAAGCTCACTGCATATAGTTTATTTGCCCCCAAATGGTAGTGCGTGGAATCGAGATATTTCCCACATATTATCACCACCGAGCATACTTTTTGAGCTCCCACGGCGTTTGGGTGGATTTTGGACGGCATTCCATTGCTTAATAAAGGGGATTTTATAAGTATGCTATAGTAAAGATCGGATCTCGGCATTAGGGGGAGGAATGCCCACTGGTTTGAAATGCTTTGAGATGATCTTTATGTATAAAGATTCACGCACTAGCCAGACTAAACAAGGTTTAGTCAAAACTCCTGAACGCTTATTTGCGAGGAGTGCTCCAGTACGGCTGTATCGAGGAGCCTGCCAGATAAAAGGAGTTGCATTTATTGGATGTAAATGTGTTGCTAAAGAGTGGAATATCCCGGGTTAAATAGTATTGCCACCTTTGCGAAATTGACTTTGTGGTCCACAATCTTGAAACTGCGGGGATGCCTGCGAGTTTTGGATTTGTTGACCCTAGTCACACTTTGTTATCACTCCTTAATTCACCTGATTGGGAAATCAGGTGATAGGCCTCAGGGAGGTCATCCTAGCAAATGCGCGCATATATTACTATTGTGCTGGGAGAACGGAACAACCAAGAATTTTTTTTGGGAAATAGCGAAATTCTGGTCAAAATTGGATTCCCACGGTGATAGGAATATGGAGAGAAAATTGTCAACAAATTGTATACCTCTTATGTTGCTATTCGGATCCGAAAATAAAGTCCATGGCATAGCGCTGGATGCGCTTGTGTCGGGTAAATGGGAAAGCAACTGTGGTCGAACCATGAGGCTAATCAAAGTCTGAGAGCTAGTTTGCTCTGACTTGATGGGCCATTTTAAATAATGAGGTGGTGAAAGCTCTGGTTCAAGGGTCCCTGGTGTGACCAAATACTCTCCTATGGATAATAATGTTCCGGTATATACTGAATGAAAGGATCGCTGTGCCACCTAGAGGGGGATGAATAAGTGAATAAAACAAAATTGCGGAATTAATAAACTCAAACAGTGACCAGCACGTCGGATGTTCCGATCTAGTCCAGAGAGCCCTGCGTCGGATGTTCTGATCTGGGTCGGATGTTCCGATGCCTGTCGGATGTTCCGATCCTGGGTGTTCTGAAAACGTCGAAAACCTACAGTAAAAGCTGATCTCTCGCAAAACCAAGATTAGATCTACTCAAGATTATTAAGAACAAGTCAACACCAATAGTAAAAACAATTAAACAAGACCAAGACGAAAACACAGCGATTTTTTGTTTACCGATGTTTAGACCTTTGAAGGGAGATCCTACTCACCGTTAGGGAAGGCATAAAGCCCGGATCACCAAGACCCTAATCCCCTCCCGATGATGCACACAGCACTCACTGGCGATCACTAGATAAATCTTTTTTCTTGCGGAGGTAGATTCGCACCTTCATAAACTCCGGAGGCACACCACACGAAGATCGGCGGCTCACCGGCGACACCTAGCCGTCTAGGAGCCCTTCAAGCCTCCAAGAGTAACAAACGCGATGAAGAAATTAGGAATCGCTAAGTGCTCAAGAATTGGATGACTCTAATTCGAGGAGCACTTGGGTGCCTTGATCTCTCTAGATCTAAATTTCACAAGATGAACAAGAGAGAGACAAAGGCTAGAGTTCTTGAGAGATGATGAAGAATATGAATTACGTTCAAATCAGGGGATCAGTAACCTTTTGGCAGGTACTAGAGAGGGCTTTAAATAGTGAATCCCAAAGTAGCCGTTGTTGCAGTTAATCCTGCATCGGATGTTCCGACAGCCATCGGATGTTCCTATGGATTGCTTACTGGATGGCATGATTCGCCAAGCTGTTAAGCTCAAAACAGAAGGTTAGGATCTGATACCAATTGAAAGGATCGCTATGCCGCCTAGCGTGGGGGGGGGGGGGGGCGGAATAAAACAAAATTACGGAATTAATAAAGTTGAACAGTGACCAGCACGTCGGATGTTCCAATGGAGGTCGGATGTTCTGATCTGGTCCAGAGAGCCCTGTGTCGGATGTTCTGATTTCGGTCGGATGTTCCGACGGACGTCGGATGTTCCGATGCACTGCTTACTATGGCATGGAAAACTGGTAGACTGGTGTCACCATCGGATGTTCCGACCCTCATCGGATGTTCTGATGGTATAGGTTCTGTATAGAGTGTATTTAGAGTGGAAAACTCACACGAACTTCGAGATACCTATTTTGAGCACTTAGGAACCTTTATATGCTTCTCCATAGACTCAATATAAATAGTACGACATCCCTATGACTCAATAGATAATATTTTACAAATAAATACTAGTCTTGATGCCTTCTTGCAATATATCCACTTTTGAGGGGTACACCATCACATGTAAACATGTATTTCATGGATTTAACCTGTATAACATCTGTGTACAATTCTCCAATAGAAAATATTAGCTCTATAATTGTTAATCATTAATCACCAAAACTATTTAAGGGCCTAGATGCACTTTCACTGAATCTGGCAGATGATATAAATGCAGTTAATGGACTTGGATAACCCAAGTTAAGGTCCTAGGAGGACCCACTACCCCTTGAAAGAAAGGTGATATAGTTGCGACATATCTGCGAATCTCATACCTAATAATTCCTTCCAGGTGGAAGGTCTCTTTCCTTAGGAAAGAAAGGTTTCATGGTGGAACATGATTACCAGTCGAATTTTGGTATATACCAATGTGGTTGATGACCCATCAAAACCCGATAATGTGAGAAGAGGAACTTAAAGCCCAGAAGTGTAACTAGCATGGCGCACGTCCCGGCGTGGGTGCGACCGGCGTGGTGCATATCCTAGCTTGATTGGAGTGGCGCCATGTGTGCACAGGTCATGTGCATCTCCTACCAAGAGATAGTTGAGAAGTGGTATCCTCTAGTACCTAGGAGGTATGGTATACATTGGTAACAATGGCACATTGTTTAATCCCCTTAGTGCCATAAGACTGGTTTAGAGTGGTACAACCAAGTGTGTAAGACGTATGGGATAGACAACTTTATTGTAATTGTAACCACTCATTGGTAATTGCAACTGTCCTGCACGGGTAGGGCCCGGTGCGACGCAGCCTGGCATGGCTCGCGGTTCGGTATGGTGCGTAGCCGGCACGGACGAGGTCCGGCGAGTCACTCGGCTGGCACCAGTAGGTTTGATGGTGCAATTAATTTACCCTATCCTATGGTAAGGATGAAATATGCTTGTATTCCACATGTCCAAACGGGTTACATTGAGAGCAATACTTGGTGGTTTATTGCTCTTTAGACTGTTCTACTCTCTCCAGCCAGGGGGAGCTGTGAGATTGAAATAGTTCAGATGAAATCGTAGGATAAATTGGCGAATTTATACACATAGGTGTTTACCTACCTTTACATTCCGGCGGCATTCACGGAATTGGGATGAGGCGATTTCAAGAGGTGCAAGGCTCAGGGGGAGCAAGCACCTATGGGGTAGCCCGTAAAGATCTGATAGATCATATATTGTTCTCTTTTTTTTTTTCCTTATATGAGTTTTTCCGGCAAGGTTTCTCGTAGGAAGGTTTTTGATGAGGCAATATTGCAATACAACATGTGTGTACGATGTACTATTTTCTCCAATCTTTTTTTTCCACTAGGTTTTGGATGGAGTTTTTAACGAGACATTTGTATAGTGCGGTATGCCCAAGGGGGAGTGTTGTGAAGCTTCCCAGCCGAGCCCCACGCGTGGCCGGCGCGCGCGTGGTGTGTCCCACCTAGGCCGGCTTGGCTGGGAAGGCAGTGGGCACACTGAATCCTAATTCTAGTAGAAGTCTTGTTTCTAGGAGCTTTGTGTCTCCTGTATAAATAGATGAGGAGACCCCCCTTAATAAGCAAGAGAAATCAGTTAATAAAGATTATCACCGTCGTGTGTGTTCTCTCTCTACTTCTGTCTCTGTGTGATTGTGATTGATGATTGATTATTGTGGCGTGCCGACTCCATTCGTCTACGTTTGATCCGTTCTTCCGGTTGTTTCACAACAATAATCAGGCTCCACGAGATCCCTGTCTACTGGCTAGTAGTACAAAGAGGAGAGAAAAGAGAAACCAGACACAGGACACCACCCACGCTACGGCTACAAGACAAAGGGCATACAGAGAGCGCTTCCCTCGCAAGCCTTGCCCTCGGCTATAAATACCCATGTTCCCTCGCAGCAGAGCGCACACAACCCCCTCTCTCTCTCTGTTTCAGCCTCCCCACCGAATCCAAGAACCTCGCCTCTCACCGTCCCCAACTTCCCATGGCGTACCTCATCGTCCTCCCTCGCTCCGCGCTCCAGGCCCTCCTGGCCAGGCCGCCGGTGCCGGACACCGCCGCCCGGGTCGCGTTCCCCCTGGCGGCCATCCGCTCCGTGCTGGCCGCCGCGCCATCCACGGAGCTCGGTGGCGGCGGCGGCGCTTTCCTGGCCCCGCCGGCGTCTCTTGCCGCCGGCCGCGGCCTCCAGCCGGCGCAGGCGACGCCTGGGTGGGGGGAGGCCGAGCCGTCCTGGGCTCACCTCACGGCGGCGTACTTGGCCGAGATGGAGGAGTTCAAGGCCACCTACGCACCGCCGCCGCTCCACGTCGCCGGCGAGGGCACGGTGGCTCTCGCCCTCGCCGGTGAGCGCAAAGGTGGATTCTTCGTGCCGGCGGCTGAAGATCCGAAGAATATGCTCCTCAATACGCTGGCCGCGTCCTTGGACGTGCTCGCGGTCGGCATCGCTTCTTCCCGCTTCATCACCGAGGAGTCCTACGATGTAAGTGTTCGCTATTGGCTGTTCTTGGCTTGTTCTTGCCCGTTCTTGGCTATTGCAAGTTCGAACGTCCATCTGTTGCCTCTGTTTCCCTATTCATGGTTCTTTTGTGGTCCCCTGCAGTCCGTGCTGGCTTTGGGCAAGGCCATCGCCACGCTCGACGGAGAGATTGGCCGTGGTGGGTACGTCTCGGCGGAGACCCTTCTCCGCATCGCCGACGGCCTCCTCGCCGTGCCGTATATGACTGCTGCTGAGCCCACCGGGCCGACCCCTTCGTCCCGCGGCCGCGGCCTCGCCATCCCAGGAGCAGGCGCCGGCGAGGAGGAGAAGCGGGGCTACGTGATCAAGCTACTCGATGATCTACGCGAGATTTACGTCCGCGTAGGTCCGTCGGCCATGTCCCGCCTCTTCGTCGCCGGCGACCCCATCGCACCAAGTTCCTCGTTCACCCGCGGCGCCCCGGATCCTTGGGGATTCTGCGATAGCGTTTTCGAGGAGAAGCTGGCGTCGTTTTATCAGGCGCATCTCGAGTCTCGACGACAAGATTATGGTTTCCGCCAGCGATGTCGTGCTGTACGGTGACATGGAGCGCTATACCGAATTCGAAAAACTGGCTTCCTATTGCAAGCAGCTTCTCATCGGAGTTGAGGAGTCATTGTCAGATATCATGACTGCTGATATGAACAAGGTCTGTTTTTTTTTTAAAGTTCAGATTTTTATTTGTGGATGCTAATGAGTTGAAAATCTTTTTTTGTAGATGTTACTTCGTGTTGGTCACGACATTGTACTGCTGCAGTTAGGGTGCCAGAAGAAAACTATCACAGCTGCTATGGTGATGAAGGTGGCATCGGGGTTAATCCAAACCCTGCCGCTCTTATCATGGAACAATAAGAGTGTTCCTTCTCCCTTTACTGCTCCTCCACCATCACCTATGGCAACAGCAGAGAAGTATCATGAGTATTTTGCCAAGTTGTACCACAATCTCGGGGCTATCTATTTCCGTATGGGAATGAATCTCGTACGCAACTTTCCACCCGAGGAGCCGGATGAGGATGGCAAGTAGGCGTTTATTACATATCATAGCATGTGATATTGTGCTGGAATTGTTGTTTAGGTGACTCACTATGTCATGTATTGTCTCTTCATGAATGTGTAAGACAGATGACACCTTGTATCGTTTCTCTTCCAAGAATAAATACATGCTAGCTGATGAATTGGCCACAAAACTGTGTATACTGGATGCGCTTTGATATGGCCGACTGACTGATTAAAAAGTGTTGTAAATGATCCATTACGAATAAAATAATCTGATCGAGTATAATATTTAGCAAATTAGATAATATGATTATTCCACCGACCCATTCCTAGTTTCCTCCTAATGCCACTTAGGTAGGCAGCCTCACTAACATCCGTTGCATCGCTACATGCATGGCTTTGATGACTGCCAATCGATTTTCCATAGAAGCATTGATCCAATGGTTTATTAGTGTTGGAGAAGAAGCAATGTTGCGACTTCCGTACCACGAGCCAGGGGAACATGAGCACGCTCAGGCGCGAGCGGCCCGCCTCCGCATGCGCCATGGCGATCGATCCGAAGGCCGCCGCATTTGTACGGCACGGGAGGCGACATGCAGGTTGGTGACGTGACGGCCGTGCAGAGCGGCGCTTCACGCGTGTGAGGCTTCCATTATCTTCCACAGCCACGGCGTGCGATTTCTGGACGTGACATTGTTCCGCTACGTGGTAACGTTAGTTTTTCGGAACTGCTCGTTTACAGTCCTGCAAAAGGCGCAGAGGCTCGCGCGCGCGCATTGCTTGGGTCGCCCCGCGAGTAGCTAGCTGTGCGTGTGCGAGAGCTTCGCTGAGATGCTCGCGTGCTGCTCGCCACCATTTGCCGTTGTCGCAGTAGTTGCCGCGCTGCGCCGTCCTTTGTCAGAGTGCCGTCTCACTGGAGACACCACTCGCTAGATTTATATCCAATCCTTCCGTGGTTCAGGGAAAATGAGAAGATGGCATTTTGAGGATGATACCGTGTTTCTGTGTGGACGTAGCTTTTTTTCACTTTGTTTATGTTGTTTTTTAGTATCTTCGTATGTGAAATTTTTGTATATTTGTGCTGAAAAAACCGTCTACGCAAAATTCAAAACGCAGTCTCCTATTGGGCCGCTACGTGGAAAGTTAGTTTTTTTAAAGACATGTCACATCGAATTCTTTGCCAATACTTGTATCGAATTCATTGCCAGATAAGATAAGAAACAACTAAATCTTCAAACCTCCTCATTAGTGCAAACACGACGATAGGAACAAACATCAGACCAACGGCTACAAAGGACCGCCGTAAACCCAAATCAACCAACATAAACCCAACAAACAAGAAACTGGATCGCCATAGCATCTGGACTCAAAGATCCTACCTGAAGATATGATGCATGGTAGCATCTAGACTCATAGATCCCAGCTGAAGATATGATAGAGTCAGCCAAAACAACATCCATTCATGAAAGCCTCTTTTTAGTCTTGACCACCACAGGTTAGAAATGATGAACTGGTCGAAGAGCCCTCCAACCCGAACGGTGATCCCAGCAACCCAGTCACATCGGGCTATTGAAGGAATTATATGCCCAATTGACAATCATAGTCCATATCGGATGTGAGCTCAATGATATGTGGGACCACGTATGACGTGGGTACATGGACGTCCATGTGACGGAAACGCATTTTGTGTCCTTGGCCATGTCGACTTGTGTCGTCGGCCAACGAACCAAGGGCACAAAATTCATCTATGTCGTCGGTAGTCATATTGCCGAGGACAACGGCCCAAATAGGATGGCCCCACACGTTAGTAGTGATTTCTTATTTTATCGTCGGCACTACGAAGGCTGACGACAGCTTGCTCATCTGGGCCCACCCATCAGGCCTGTCGCCCATGACAGGCAGGTGGGTCCAGTGTTATTTGTGTCCTCGGCATTTGATGGGCCGAGGACATTGTGCTTTGTAAGCTTTGGGATATTTAATGGCATTGAAAATAAAAGGAATGAGAAAGTATTTTTATGCTTGTTTTATTGACATTTCTAGTAATTACATTGCTGTCAAAAGATTAACGTGACGAATAGTTCGTTAGGGTACTTTCTGATGATCATATGCTAGCTCGCGAGTACAACATGTGATAAAAGAGTTTGGTTTATTGAGAAATATTGCACATATGTACATGGTACACATAATTTGTCGTACTAAAAGTTGTAAAATGTGCTATAGATCGATATGACAGGGTGTAAATTGGGGGGCTGGGGGTTTGTGTCCTCGGCATATAAGAAAGCCAACGACAAAAAGGCACTTTGTGTAGTCGGTTTTGTTACATGCCAATGACACAAGTATATTTGTGTCCTGGGCTGTACTGCAGTCAACTACACTATTATTTGTGTAGTAGGTTTTTGTAGGCCGACCACACAGGTCCTATAGACTTAAGATGTAAGGCACACGGTGGAACTTCTATCGAGCCAAAAATTCCCCAAACCGCCGCCGCCCACCTCCCGTGCGTGCACCCCGCCGTCGCCGGCCTCGGCCTCGTGCACGCCACCGCCGACCCTCAGCCCCTGCGCGCTGACTCCTCCTGCCCGTACGCGCCTCCGACGTCTCCTCCCGCACGCCGCCGCCGCCCCTCCGCACCACCACCGGCCCCAGCCTCGCCCCTCCGTGCCGGCGCCGGCGCCGCCGCGTGCCCTTGCCTGTGCGCCGACGTCAACCTCACCCCTGCTTGCCGCCACCTCCCACCCTTGTACGCCGCCGTCCTCCGCCACCATCCTCCGCTGCCCGCCCCTGCTACCACCGTCCTCCGCCGCCGCCTGTAGCCCACCTCCCACCCTTGCACGCTGCCGCCGCGTGTCCTCATTTGCGCGCCGCCCCCGGCATCGCCCTCGCCCATCGCAGCCGTCCTTGGCCGCTGCCGACGCTGCACCCCTCACGTGAAAGCGGCCACCCCCACCCCCGCCCCTGCTTGCCCGCCGCCGCCCAAGGCTTTTGTTCTTCGTCCTTGGCATCGCTTTCTCCTCCACGTTCCGGCCTGGTCGCCGCCTCCTCCGCGCCACGGCCCGGCCCGGCTTCTTGTAGACGTCGTCCCCACCTCCTCTACGGAGTGCATGGACCGACAATCTTAGGTATGTTTTATACAACTATGTGTTTTTGTTGCATATAACCTATGTCGTCGGATAATCAACTTTAGTCATTTATTTCGCATTGAATACGCGTGTCATCCAAGCCAGTGTATCATACCCGTCTGGGAGGGTTACATGTTTCGTAGGGAACTCTGACGGTGATTCGTTGGGTTCCATTACGAGAGTTGTCGCTCTCTCGGGCTGTCCATGTTTTGGACAGCTCACAGATGTGTGCTTCTTGTGTATGAGGGAACTCTGACGGTGATTCATTGGGTTCCATTACGAAAGTTGTGGCTCTCTCGGGCTGTGATTCATTGGACAGCTCACGGATGTGTGCTTCTTGTGTATGGTCGTCGTGGCACATGCGTGTATGAGTTGGAATTTTGGGTGCATAACCTAGTTGTTCTCCTAGTGCATAACATTGGCGGTACGCCGTACCCGTCGTTGCACTAGGGGAACAGCGGGGTTATGCTTTCGAAATTTTTACTGATGCACGCATGTGCCTTGACGATCGTACACATGAAGCACACATCCGTGGGTGGGTAAGCCCTCCTATGCAAACAATCAAAAACTGCCTAAATCCTTTACCTGTGCGTACATTCACGGCCTGTGTTCAGAGCGCGATGGAAGATCGTAGCTGTATGTACGATGGTTGGAACACGGCCTGTGTTCAGAGCACGATGGAAGATCGTAGCTGGATGTATGATGGTTGGAGCAAAACTGGCAGGCACACAAATGAATGGTTTGAAAAGGCACAAGCATTTGTGGATTATGCTTTCCGAGGGTTTGCTGATCCTAACAAGGCGGTCGTGCTATGCCCGTGCGCCGCGTGCTCGAATAGCGTAAAGAGGAGTAAGAAGGACATCGGTTTCACCTTTATAAGCATGGGTTTAAGTCGAACTATTTTGTTTGGAGAGATCATGGAGAGAGGAAGAGAGCTCTGGTGTCCAGTCCAGTTGATGTTGTGGTGGGCTACGACGAAGTAGACAGAATGGATGATCTCGTAGATGATGTTGTCCGTGCTTTTGATGTGTCATCTGAGGAAGAGTCTGCGCCACCTGCAGAGCAGTTTGATAGTCTTATGCATTCTGCGAAAGTACCCCTACATGAGCATACTGAAGTGAACTTGTTGTCAGTTGTGCCTTGTCTGATGGCGATTAAGAGTAAGTACAATCTGTCAGCCAATTGCTACAATGATCTATGCAACCTTTTAGATAGTGTTCTTCCGACAGGCCACAAGATGCCACCCAACCTGTACGAATCAAGGAAGCTCCTTAGTGTGCTAGGAATGCCGTACGAGAAAATTGACTATTGTCCCAGGTTTTGTATGCTTTTCTGGAAAGGTGATTCAATTCAGACTCACTGCAAGCACTGCAAAGAGAGTCGGTACGTGGAAGTAGAGGGTGTGGACGGTAAAAAGAAACAAACAACCATTGCGCAGAAAACATTACGTTTCTTTCCGATAACTCAACGTTTACAGCAGCTATACGTGTCCAAAACCACTGCGAGACACATGCGGTGGCACAAAGAGGGACGTAAAAAAGAGGGTGTTATGATTCATCCGTCCGATGGGGAAGCTTGGAAGTATTTTGCTCAGGAAAACTCAGAGTTTGCAGTGGAGATAAGGAATGTGTATCTTGGTATCTCAACGGACGGGTTCACACCCTTCAATATGACTTCTCACCCGTACTCTTGTTGGCCGGTATTCACTATTCCATATAATCTGCCCCCTCAACTATGCATGAAAGAGGAGTACATGTTCCTTTCTCTCATTGTACCTGGACCAAAAAATCCTGGCAAACATTTAGATTTGTTAATGCAACCCTTGGTGGAAGAGTTGAGTGACATTTGGTCTAAAGGTGTGTTGACACATGACAGCTACACGGGGAAGAACTTTAGGATGTGTGCTGCATACTTGTGGTCTATCCACGATTTTCCAGCGTATGGCATGTTCTCAGGGTGGAGCATGCATGGACGACTCTCATGCCCCATATGTATGGGTAATACTGGTGCATTTTAACTGGAAAATGGCGGCAAAGCCTGTTGGTTTGACTGTCACCGTTGTCACCTAGGGCCGGACCACCCATTTAGGAATCAAAAAAATTCATTTCGTAAGAACACAGTAGTGACGGCAGAGCCACCTGAATGGCTTGAAGTGGCCGATGTTATCGAATGGCATGACCATATCGTCGAAGGGGGTGGTTATGTGGATAATTATGGCAAGGAACACCATTGGACTCATTAATGTTGCATTTATAGCCTGCCGTATGCAATGGACCTGAAGAATCCTCACAATGTTGATCTAATGCATCAAGAAAAGAATATGTGCGAGGCCGTTGTGAACATAAACTGGGACATCGTTGGGAGAACCAAAGATAACAAAAAAGCCCGTTTGGACTGTGCTCTGATATGTAAACGGCCAGCCATGAACATTGATGATCGTGGTCGTAAACCAAGGGCAAAGTACTGTCTCACGCAGGCCCAAGTAAAAGAGGTATTACTCTGGATAAAAACTAAGGTGAAATTTCCTGATGGGTATGCATCAAACATTCGGCATACAGTTAGTCTTGAACAATGTAAGTTAAACGGAATGAAGATGCACGACTACAAAGTTTTCATCGAGCGTCTGTTTTCGGCGGCGTGGCGTGGTTTTATTGAAGAGGACATACGGAGAACATTGGCAGAGCTTAATTTCTTCTATCGAGAGATTTGTGCTAAAGAGATCACAGCATCTAGGATGGATGAATTGGAGAACGAAATAGTTGTGCTGGTAACAAAGCTTGAGAAGATATATGTTCCAATGTCATGCAACATTTATTAGTACATCTGCCTTATAAAGCAAAAGTTGGGGGGCCTACACAGTTTAGGTGGATGTATTCCATCGAACGAATAATGAAAAGTACTAGAGTGAAAGTGAAGAACAAAGCTCGTGTTGAAGGAAGTATTGCCGAAGCTTGGCTATGTCAAGAGGTCTCGTACTTCACGAGTAAATATTTCGCCGCAAATAGCAATGTAAATGCCCCCGTACCGAGGTATAAGAAGGCTCGTTGCAGAACTTTTTCTAGTCTGGTGGTGTTACGTGATCAAGCAGGAGGTTGTCCTATAGGTAAAAACACAACTCGTGAGTTGGAAGAAAAGGAAAAATTCTTTTACAACTGTATGTGTACGACAACATGGAAGAAATGGAGGTCTACATTGCATAAGTCCTATTTTGGCCCGATCATATGCAACAATATATTTGCGATCATATGAAATTTACTTCAATATCTGTCAAAATTTGTAGGTAATTTATTGCAGAACATTGGACAAGGCCAGAACAACCTTCTAATGAACAAGTTGAAAACTTGAAAAAAAATGGCCGTGGATGAGACCATCCAAATTTCTTGACTTGGTTTCATTACCATGTAATTATCATAATTTTCAAACTTTTTTATTTGTTTATCGTACTTTTGAAATTTAATTCTTAACCAAATTTGAACTGCAGTGCCAGAACATGCTAGCGTACACAATGATCTCCGCCAAATGTCACGTGGTTGTAGACTTAGGGTGAAGGTCCATTGGTGTTATGATGCACGTGGGTATCGTTTTCGATCTAAATCAGTTGAGTTAGCTCGTCCCAATGCAACTACAGTTAATAGCGGCGTCGTGAGTTATGTATCAGATGAAGCAGGTGGAGTCATTGAGTACTACGGAGTCATCGAGGAGATAGTAGAAATTTTGCTTGAAGGCAACAATGATCTCTCGCTTGTTCTGTTTCGTTGCACCTGGTTCCACCCAAACCGTGGGGTGCGACGAACTCCCAACTAGGCCTGGTTGAGATCAATCATAGACAGTTGTATACTAGGCCTAACGTGTTCACCTTCCTGAACAAGTCGAGCTGGTGCTCTATCTACCAAATGCTCACTCAAATTTCAAAAATATTGGATTGTCCATAAATGCCTCCCGCCTGGTAGATTGCTTGACCTTACAGATGATGACTATGAGACTCAGCCAAATGGCCAACCGTTTCAAGAAAATGATTTACCTGGAGAGTTGCAAGTGCATATTGGTGATGAGCTTGATAACCTTGTGGGCGCTGTAAATCCATATGACGAGGAGGTGGTTGACGACAGGGCAAAGGAGGAGGATGAGCGAGACGAACAAGACAAGGAAGAAGAAACTGCAAAAGATTTTTAAGCGTTCGGTGACATATGTAATGCATCAATTGGTGTATTATTTAATTTTATTTGTATTAAATAATTACTGTATTATTTAATTTTATTCTAACATACAAATTTTGTATACAATGCAGGATGACAGGGGGCTCAAAAAACTTGCTAGCAAGGCTAAAAGCGTCTTTGGGAGGGGGCCTAGGAAGAGTAAGCCTAGTCCGTCCGCTTACTACACGTCAGAGGAGGATGAGGAGGAGTTGGTTGGCACTGATGGTGGTGCAGGGTCCGGTTCTGGGGAGGAGGGAGGTGGTTGGCAGGAGCATGAGGGTTATGGGCAGGAGCATGAGGGTTCTGAGGGGGAGGAAGCAGGTGATGGGCA
>SPJY01018792.1:481357-601172 GCA_005191435.1 Raddia distichophylla
CAAGAGCCAGGACACTTGTTTGGGGTCGTCTTGAGGTCGTACTACCCAGGGGTAGTGAAGGATGGTGGGACACGCCGACCAGCCTATAGTTGGAAAGACTACTCACTGGCGAAAGACGATAATGGAAATATCGTTTCCGACAAATGCATTGAAGAGTTCTGGGTATATATTCAAACTACATTTAACTCGTTAACTTTACATTATAACTTGTATATGATTGTGTCTCGTTTCAGGCTCACTATCGACTTCCTGGCAATCCGACTAGACATGACTATGCAAATGTAAGGGTCGTGCTAGACAAGATGGCGCAAAAGACAGTCAGGGACGCCATCAGGGGAGCCCGTCGAGATGCAGTTCTCAAACATTGTAAAAAGGAAGGTATTGAGATGAGAAGGAGTGATGCTTCAAAAGAGTATCTCGATGCTAAATCCTATCTCTGTTGGCGTCCTGATTGGATGGACAAGTGTCCGGATGCTTGGAAGTTGCTTTCTACAATGTGGGCTTCGGAAGAATGGATAAACTTCTCATCTAGAAATAGGGAGAATCGGAATTCTAATCCTTAAATCTGCAAGACATATCTTGGTGCTTATGGCATTGCCCACCTTAAACGGGATATAGTAAGGCCTATCTTGTCGCTTAAGATATTTATCTCATTTCCTTTACATTCTAACTTTGCAATTTATATATTTGTAGGAAGCTGAGAAAGGGCTTGAGTCCGATGGCTTTACATCGTGGATAGGCGCGCACACTGCACGTCCACGACCTAATGGGACACGACCACCTCTTCCACCAACATGTCAGGATAAAATTGTAAGTGTCTTACTAGCTATATATATGATACCTTTTCTCTTAGTGTTTCAGCCATCGATATTTTTGTTTTGCAGGATTCCTACGTGGAAGCATACAAGGAGAAACATGGCTTGGAAAGCGCTCCTTTGCAAGAGCCGGTTGACCCTATGGTCATATACAACTCGTTTGGTGGGTTGGCACATGGCAGGCTAGGTTTTATGGACAGAGCACTGCATAGAGACCAGTACAGAGACCATGTGAAGTCACGTCGACGGGAGACAAGTACTTCTACTGTCAGAGCCGCCCTAGCCCACACCCATAGTTGGAGGCCGCCCTGAAAACGCAACAGGAAAGAGATGAGGGACACAACGACGACCGGACGAGATGGAGCGAAAGAGTCAGGAGGATGCTAGGATGTTAGCGACCATGCAGACCCAGAACATGATGTTATGGGCTGCAATCCAGGTTAACTTGTAATTAGTTTTACCTACTTGTCTTTTTTTTTTCAACTGCTAACAAATATGCATGTACATCTATACACAGGGCATGCAGTCGGGCGCCGGAACATCACAGTCACCTACATCCTCGCAGCACCATGTGCCTCTCCCCCAATTCGTCTTCCAACCAACAACGGATACGCCGTTCCCACAAAGAGGAAATCCTACTCAGTTCATGATGCCAAGATCATTCCCAACATGGCCGTTCACGACTGCGGCATTGCCACCGACCGCTTCTCCAGGGGTAAGTCTTCCGCCTTTAAGTGTTTCTCTAATCAAATATGCATTTGAAACATTGAATTCAACTTTCATAAATTGTATAAATAAATAGGTCTCAGGCTCAGCTACGCCTGCACCTGCCATGAACACACAGCTTGGGGATGAGACCACTGGGGACGGCACTACAGACGCCATCAGATCGACCGAGGAGCAATTTGTCGAGGGGATCATCGCCGATCCATTTGCGAGTTCTCAAGTTTAGGTTTGTTTTATGTTAAACTGTACATTTGTCTGCGGAATGGGCATTAAACATTGATTTGTGCATTGTCTACTATCAATGATTGTGGACTACATGGGCCCCGGGTACCCTCTACAAGGCCCATAAGGGAGCAGATGGGGGGCGATCCAAGTCGGCCGAACAAGGACAGAGACCACTCGGGTTACAGGCGCCTTGAGCTCCAAGGAAGTTCCCGGGGATATAATTTATGTCCATGTAATTAGGAGATCAGCACATGCATAACATGTAATGGCATAACAAGATTAGGTACCGTGTAACACATGCTACCATGTAACTTTATCCCCTCCTACACCATATAAAGGGAGGGGGTAGAGGCCATAGGTAGAAGGAATCACCTGAGGGTTCATCTGATACAGCATACATTGTAATCATCTTGGTCATCTTGCATCCCGCAGGTTGATCATCATAATCCCAGAGCACAGGAAGTAGGGTATTACCTCCGTTGAGGGCCTGAACCTGTATAAACCCGTGTCTTGTGCTACCACCTAGCTTAGTTCTCGATAGCGTCCCCTCGTACAAATTCATTGCTGGCGGTGACCCCCTAGTTAGTCACCAGCCGACAGTTGACGCGCTAGGTAGGGGGCAGCGTCGAGATCATCTTTCAAGCTAGATGGCTTCCTGGAGATTGCCGCTCGTCGCCATGGAGTTGGGGCAATCTCTTCGTTTCGGCACCCTGGACTTCATCGCCGACGGCATTGGCAATCTTCACCTCTCTCCTCCTAGAGGGATTTCTTCGCAAGAAGGTGAGCGCGATCAATGTGACCCATTGCCTTTTGGCATGGAGAATTTAGCGAGCGCTTTCAACGGATTGACCCCCTCGCTGTTCGCCTTCACACCTCCTCCTGAGGAAGACGAAAAAGGACTCGGCGGGCTCAACCGCATGGGCGTGGATTGTATTCCACCCAACAACAACACAGTGCCTTCGGCTGGATTTCCCTTCGGACTCGAGAGCTTCGCTGCGGCCTCCGCGCGGATCTCATCTGAGATTTGGATGAGAGATAACCAGTCGGCGAGCGCGCCAGATCCGTTCGGATCAGATCCATCCCTGTTCGTGGGTGTCATCGACAGTGGCCAACCCATTGGACAGAGCGAACAAGTCAGCCTCTCCGTCTCTGACTCTGAGTCTGACGGTGTCGGGGATTAAATCACGGCCCATTGCCATGGCCCACTTCCTGACGGCTCATTCGAATAGCCTACTAGGGCCCAGCTCCCTAGAAGGTTCTATCAGGCCCATGTGCATCCTGCCGAACAGCTTCTTGGCTGGCACGGTGCGTAACGGCCTAGGATTCCTGTTTGAGTCCGACTCGAACAAGAGTTCTGCATGGCTACGTGAAGACCCAGACGTTGGTTTCCCGGATTGGAGCAGACGTCGTGATCCCCAAGAATTGGAGTTTTCCTTATCTACCTCGGGATGTATTTGGCACGTTGAGTTCGTTACGATCTCGTAGTTAGCCCGCGCCCGATTATCCCTCGGTAGGTCGGTTTGCTCCACAATATATAAACAAGGCCTCTATGGTGCGTAGAGTGTATCCAATCTACGTCAAGCCAGCACGACTTGACGGCCAAGAGACTTCGCATTGCTGTGTATTACTTCCTATACACCCATAATCTCACCGAGATTTGTCTATCTCATCGAGCATCCTCTTGTAATCACCTCTGATATATAAGAAAGGCTGGACGTAGGGCTATTATCTCTCCCTGAGAGGCCCGAACCAGGATAAAAACCCTTGTCTCCCTGTTGCTCGCTGGTTGCTGTTTGTTCTGTTCGTTGTGTCTCCTATCTCCCCTTTCTCAAGAACCTTAGTTGACTTGAGATCGATATCTCAACCGTCGACAGTTGGCGCCGTCCGTGGGGATCTAGTAGATCGAGCGTACCACAGCGGCAAGAGGGCGCGCAGCGATCACGGACGATCCCCTCGGACGAGCACATCGTGGCGACCACGAGGAAGGAGCGCGGAGGACTGTCTCGGAGAGAATATCACAGGCAGAATCTTCCCATTCGACCAGAGTCCCTCCGCGCAACAGGACCAATGTCTTTTCAAGACTAGGTTCTGCAGGAGAAGGTGGTCGGGCGTACAGGTTGGGCTGCAAGGCTTTCTCTGACGAGCTTCGCGCTGTCAGGTGGCCTTCCAAATTCAAACCTGGCCACATGGAGAGGTCCAATGGGACCCAAAACCCAGAGGAATTCCTTTCCATCTACGCTACCTCCATCATGGCAGCCGGGGGTGATGAGCTAGTCATGGCTAATTACCTCCCGACTGTTCTTGAGGGTGCTGCTCGGACGTGGCTGTTCAATCAGCAGGAAGGTTCCTTCAACTCTTGGGACCAACTTTGTGACGCTCTGATCGCCAATTTCCAGAGCTGTTACGTGCGTATGGGCAAGGAGGATGATCTACACCAGATGATCCAGATGAACGGGGAGACCCTCCGCAACTTCGTGAAGCGTTTCACCAAGATCCGCAACACGATCCCAAACATCCCTAATGAATCGGTTGTCCGCGCCCTCAAAAACGGTGTCCACGACGAGCGGCTCACCCAGGATCTCGAGATCAATGAGACCTGGACCGCCAATGATCTTTTCAAGGCGGCTGATCGCTATGCCAATGCGGCAGAGCGTGTTCAATACAAGAAGACGTTTGACAAGGGCGAGCTACCCGCCCATCCTGGTGTAGATGAGAAAAAGAAGAGCAGCAACAATCCTGGTGACAAGAAGTCCCAGAAAAAAAAGAACAAAGGTGAGCCGAACAACACCGTTGCGGGTATAGATCAAGCACCTCCTCCCAAGGACGGGCAGAAGAATCCCGCCAATAACTTCAAGGGCAAGAAGCCCGCCCAGGGAGGCAATCAAGGCAAGAAAGGTCCGAGTGACCGATATTGCCAGTTCCAGCAGAACTACGGCCATGATATACGCCATTGCAGGATCTGGGCTGCAAAGCTCGAAGAGTTCTACAACGGCAAAAGCCCCATGCCCACCCTGCCCGAAAAAGGTGATGCCGGCAAGGCGAAACGCCAAGCCGAAGGTGGTGATCGGGACGATGACGGTGACTATCCTGAGCCCGTGAACCATATAGCCGTTATCTTTGGCGGCTCCTCGGCTAATCCTTCTCGGCGTAGCCTCAAGGAAGCTGCTCGGGAGGTCCACAACGTCGAGAAGGGCAAACCACAGCCCGATTCCATGAAGTGGACCGAGGTCTCTATCTCCTTCTCTAAGGAGGATTGCCCCACTGGGATGACCAATCCTTAGCGGCTCCCACTGGTGGTCGCTCCAACCATCAGTAACGCTAGGGTCGGGCGTGTCCTGATCGATGGCGGGAGTGCGCTGTACTTGCTTTCCGCTAAAGTTTTGGACGAGATGCAGATTCCTCGCTCCAAACTCAAAAAGGTTGCGATGCCCTTCTATGGAATTGTGCCGGGAGAAGCTGTTCGGCCGCTGGGATAGATTGTTCTGCCCGTTACCATCGGGAGCCCAAGCAACTTCCGGACAGAGTTGATCACGTTTGACGTGGTCGACTTTTCATTTGCCTACAACGCGATCTTGGGCCGGCCATCTCTTGGTAACTTCATGGCTGTGTCCCACCATGCATATCATTGCGTGAAGATTCCGGGCCCTAGCGGCGTGATCACGGTGAAGGGCAGCTACAAGGCTGCTCTAGATTGCGATGAGTAGTGCCTTGCCCGAGTCGACCAACTTCCCCGCGCGGTCCCGAAGTGGCGCAGACCAAGTCTGCCCGTCCCAAGGTTTCTCTCCAACCAGGGGGAGAGACCAAGGAAGTTCCGCTGTCTCTTGACGATCCTTCCAAGACAGTTCATTCGGGGGCCAATCTGGACACCAAATAGGAAATCGAGCTCATTGCCTTCCTCCAAGCTAATGCAGACGTGTTTGCCTGGGAGCCGTCTGACATGCCCGGGGTCCCAAGGGAGGTTATCGAGCAAAAACTGGCAGTCCGTTCGGACAAAAAGCCTATTCGCCAGAAGCTTTGTCGCTTTTCGGATTTCAAGCAGGGGGTCATCAAGGATCAGCTTGGTAAGCTGTTCGACGCTGGATTCATCTGCGAGGTTGATCACACCGAGTGGCTGGCCAACCCTGTGATCGTAAAGAAGAAAGGCGGGAAGTGGAGAAGGTGTGTCAACCACACAGATTTGAACGCGACTTGTCCTAAGGACAATTTTCCGCTGCCTCGAATAGACCAGCTGGTCGACGCGACTGCGGATGGTCGCCATCGACACCTTTCGTATAACTTCGTATAATGTATGCTATACGAAGTTATTACGGAGGATGTGTGTTGACCACACTGACTTGAACGCGGCTTGTCTTAAGGACAATTTCCCACTGCCTCACATAGACCGGCTGGTCGACACCACTGCTTTTTACTCCGGTTATCACCAAATATGCATCTCCCCCGATGAATAGAAAACTGCCTTCATCACCCCCTTCGGCACTTTCTTCTATACGACCATGTCTTTCGGTCTGCGCAATACTGGGGCCACCTTCGAACGCTTAATTGAGAAAACTTTCCCAGAACAGCGCGGAAGGAACCTGGAGTTCTATGTCGACGACATAGTAGTAAAGAGAAAGTATGCTTCAGATCAAGTAAAAGACCTGGCCGAGACATTTCATAATCTTACCAGGCACAGAATTAAATTGAATCAAGAAAAGTGTACTTTTGGTATCCGATCCGGCATGCTGCTCGGCTATGTGATTGGTTCGCAAGGAGTTTCTGCTAACCCTGAAAAAATCGAGGCCATTGAAAACATGAAGGCTCCGACCACCGTTAAGGAAGTCTAGAGCCTCACAGGACAAATGGTTGCTTTAAGTAGGTTTATTTCCCGTCAAGTCGAACGCGGGTTGCCCTTCTTCAAGGCCCTGCACAAGCACAATGGCTTCGAATAGACCGAGGAGGCTGACATATCTTTCAAAGATCTAAAGCAATACATGTCCAACCCAACTATCTTGACTACCCCGCGACGTGGCGAACAAATTTTGCTGTATCTTGGCTGCACGCCACAAGCGGTGAGTGCGGTCTAGACGGTGGAGAGGGAAGGCGTCCAGCGGCCAATCTATTACGTAAGAGAGGTACTTCATGGATAAAAGGAGCGCTACCCTGAGGTCCAAAAGTTGCTCTACGCCTTGCTCATGTCCTCCAAGAAGCTTCGACATTATTTCCAGGTGCACCAAATACTGGTCCCGACCAAGTTCCCTCTGAGCGAAATCCTACGAAACAAGGAAGCTGGCGGACGCATAGCTAAGTGGGCAATGGAACTAGCAGAGTTCGACATTCTGTTTTCTGCCCGAACTGTGATTATATCCCAGGTCCTGACTGACTTTGTCGCTAAATGGACCTACCCGACCAAATCCCAGGAAGCTCTCAAGCAACTTGAAGAAACCCCCTGGTGTCGACAGGTGACTAACTGGGGGGTCACCGCCGGCAATGAATTTGTACGAGGGGACGCTAATCAAGGTCTAGAACAGATGGGTAACACAAGACAGGGTTATACAGGTTCAGGCCCTCAACGGAGGAGGTAATACCCTACTTCCTGTGCTCTGGGATTATTTGGTGGATCTGGATGCAAGATGATGCTCCTATCGATGATTTTTATGGCCCCTTGTCGATGGCTTTTACCCCCACCCTTTATATAGTACAGGGGGGATAGAGTTTACAGAAAGTCGCGGGGTATATGGTAACTATTTCCGTTATGATGTTTACATGGAATGCATGCATGGATCTGCTAATCACATGGGGATATCCCATAAACTCGGACCGTTTCTTGCGGCTCAAGGTCGCGTGTAATCCGAGTGGTTTCCATCCTCGGCCGACCGTCCTGGATCGCCCCCTATCTGCTCCTTTATGGGCCTTCTAGAGGATACCCGGGGCCCATGCAGTCCACAGTCGGTTTTTTCGCTATCCATTGAGCGAATGTAATATTACGGCGAGTGCTCACCTGCTGGCCCCCTACTATTCGAACCCCTCCCGTGCTCTGCTCTTCAACGACCATCTTTCTGGTACGTTCGTTAATATAATTGAATAGCGCGTTGAATTTGCGCAGTTGGTTTTACATACACATTGCTTTGAACTTCTTCACTAAGGGCTTGCTTTTGAATGTATTGTATAGGTTCGCCCTGAGGTGACGCATGCACCATCGAGGACGCACGTCCGGCTACATTGGTGTATTACCCTTCGACAATACATCTACTGCATGTAGGATCCTCTGGTGGCGGTCAGAAATGACGCACACTCTAGGCCGATCAATGACAACGTGAATTTTCAGTAGAGATAGAAACCACAACCAGCTATCATTGTTCTCGCTCTCCACAAAAGCAAAAGCGAGAGGCAATATCTGATTATTCCCGTCAACTGCAAGTGCGGTTAGCAGAGTACCATAGTACCTACCAGTGAGGAACGTCCCATCCACACATATGACAGGACGACAGTGCCGGAAGGCCTCTATGCACTGGTCAAAAGATCAAAACAACCGCATCAAGAAGAAGTGGTTCGGGGCGACATTTCCATCGGGGAGGTATACTGGCTCATGTGCAGAAACATAGCGTGTCCCAGAGTTGCTCTCTTGTATCTTACGGAGGAGACGGGGAGCCTAATTGTATGACTCCTTATAATCCCCGAACAACATTTTAAGTGCCTTTTGCTTGACTCGTCATGCTTGGTGATATGTAATTGACATGCCAGTACGGTTCCGCATCTCAGCCATTATGAAGTGTGGTTTCATGGAGATATATGCCTCAATAGCAGTTAGCAACATTTTCTCTATGAATTTTAAATCCACATTGCTGTTTGTCCGGTACCTTGCAGATGGGACCCTGCCCGCGACGAAGCCGAGCGTTCCCAGCTTATTAGGCGTGCTAGTCCATACAAGCTTGTGGACGGCATCCTTTACCGTCAAGGTGCTCTGAGAGTTCTCTCCAAGTGCATCTCACAGCAGGAGGGTGTGTTCCTTCTTAGGGACATACACGAGGGTGCCTGCGGCAACCACGCCTCCTTCATGACTCTGGTCGTCAAAGCGTTTCGCATGGGTTATTACTGGCCCACAGCGCTGCAGGATGTCCGGGATGTGGTAACTAAGTGCAAGGCATGCCAATTTCACGCCCAGAAGGCCCATAAGCCCGCCCAAGAGCTCCAAACGATCCCCCCATCATGGCCTTTCTCCACATGGGGTCTGGATCTGCTCGGCCCGTTCCCCAAGGGGTTCAAGGGCTGCACGCACTTACTCGTCGCCATTGACACCTTTACAAAGTGGATTGAGGCCGAGCCTGTGTCATCTTTTCACGCCAAAACGGTTGTCCGCTTCTTCAAAAGCAATCTGATCACGTGCTTCGGGATTCCCCACAAGCTGATCACCGATAATGGTCCCCAGTTCAGAAACGAGCTATTCCAAGAATACTGCGAACAGCTGGGCACCAATGTCTGCTTTGTCTATGTGGCACATCCACCGAGCAATGGGGCAGTCGAGCGAGCTAACGGACAGATAGTCCTGGGTATCAAACGGCGAGTGTTCGCGGCACTCAACCAGCACAACAAAGCCTGGGTCGACGAAGTTTCTTCCGTCCACTGGGCCGTGCGCACCACAGCCAGCCGGGCAACCGGGGAAACTCCTTTCCAACTGGTATATGGTGCAGAAGCCATCTTGCCTGCCGAAGTCGTACTCGGCTCGCCTCGCACGAGCTCGGTCAACATGGTTGACACAGAGCAAGAGCGCTTGCTCGAACTCGATCTTTTTGAAGGCACACGCGAACGGGCACAAGTTAGAATGGCGCGCTACCAGCAAGATCTTCGCCGGCATGCGGCCAAATCTGTTCGATCAAGGGCTTTGAAGGTAAGTGACCTCGTTCTGTGCCGCGTCCAGAACCTGTCCAATGCCAACAAGTTAACTCCCTGATGGAGGGCCCGTTCACGGTCGTTTCTACTGCTCGCCCAGGGGCTGTTCGCCTGGCAATGGAGGACGGGAGAGAGCTGACCAGCACTTGGAACATCGACCAGCTTCGTAAGTTCTTTGTGTAGGTCTTTCGTTTGTTTTCCTAGCCCTGCGCTTTTTGCAAACTTCGCGTCTTTTGTTCGTCCAAGTCACTCGGGCTGCCATGTAAAGTTGAAACCAATCAATAGTGAATGCTCTCGACCCCCCGAGGCCCTTTTCACATCTTGTCTTCTCAGACTATTTTCTCTCTGGTAACACTTGATGGCTGCCGATCATGCGAACTCTTGGCTCCGCGATCCTTAGGATTTCCCTGCCCGCATCTAGCTTCAGCAAGTTCCCGAACTCAGGGTTGTGTAACACGGCTTTTCGTCTTGCGGCTAAGTCTGCTCTCGCAATCCCCCCGCGGTAAAGGCACTTGCCGCGCTCGGCACTACCACTCGGCAAAGCCTGCTCTCGTAATCCCCCCGCAGCAGAGGCACTTTCCTTGTTCGATTACCTCATGAATCGCCTAACTTACGTTTACGAGCAGTTCATGGAATAAGTCGATCAGGATATGGGTGTCGCTCTAACTCTCTATGCACGTGCTTGAATTCGCAAACTTAGGTCTTCAAGCATCGTCCGTACCGGGGGCTAGGGTGTCGCTCTTTTGCTTGTGCACCTGTTTGAGTTCGGAAACTCAAGTTTTCGAGCAGATGCACAACGGGGGTTGGGAGTTAGGCTGGCGTCCTACCGTTTTTCTAAAAACTGTCTAGCGCTATCCTGCCTTGCTCTTAGTTTCCTTTTCGTTCTTGTATTTTTGCTGCTCTTTTTTGCAGGGAAAAGGTAAGTCTTTATTTTACACTAACAAAAAGTTTACAGGAGTACAAGGCCCTTTCGGGTACTGCCCTACTGCTACTATTTAGAAGAAAGCTGTTGCTTCAGCTTCTCAATCTCTAACTTGAGGCGCAGGGCTTCCTCTTGGGCTCTGATCCCCTCTTTCGCTTTAGCTCGGAGGCACTCGGCTTCCTCCTTGCTGATCGCTTTGTGCTTGGCCTGCTCCTTGGCCTCTGCATGAAGGGCTTCGACCTCCTCAGTCTTGACCCGCAGCTGCTCGGTCAGACTCTCGTTCTGACTCAAGCGCTGCTCGGCAGTCTTGAGCTGCTCGGCCAGCTCCTTGACCCTTCCTTCCATGACGCTCACCCTCGCGGCCAGCGCGCGAAGCTCCTCGGCCTCTTCCCGAAGAGCCCCAAAGGACTGCCTCTCCTCGGTCAGTTGGGCCTTAAGCTTTTTCACCTTCGCCTTCAGTCGGCTCCGGCTTTTGGCCGGGGCGAGGCGCTCCCCCTCGAGCTCCCTCGCTCGGTACTCCTGGAAGGCTCCCAGAATGGCGCTGCGCTCGACGCCGACGCCTTCTTCGAAATCTTCCATAGTGCCCCGCAAGACCTGAACGAGAGAAGAACAAATATGTCACATCCATTTACTGGTAATTCAAACTTGCAAGTTCTGGTTTGGGGTTTACCTCTTGTAGCCTGTTCCTCAAGTTTGGGCGAAGGCGCTCTCCGAGGCCGTGGGTTGCGAATCCCCGGCTGCTCGAAACGGCCACAGCACGATGCTCTCTATGCTGCACCCTCTCCTTGTCGGAGCGCGCCCGCCTGGGGACTCGCCTCCTCTCCCTGGTACCTTCAGTCCTAGGAGAGATGGCGGTGGCATCCTTGTCGCCTTCGAGCTCCTGCCCCTCTTCTTCTTCATCCGCCCGAGTGGCCTCGGGCAAGGCTGGCGTCGCTCTGCTCAGCGACGTCGGTGGGACTGCGGGCAGGGCGACTTGTGCCCCCTACTCGTGGATATCTTCCTGATCCCTGGCGGCAGGACTCTCGCCCTGCTCGTCAGATGGTGCCGTTGCCACAGGGATTAGTTGCCCCTGCGATGAAGTACCCGGGGCTGTCTGTTCGGTCAGACCCCGGGCAGCCGACGGAGCCAACTCCTTAGACCCGCTCTTCGTGGCATCATGCCCCGCCTCATCTGCTTCGAGCCGCTTCACCGCGCCCTTCAGCGCGTCGATTTGGTCGGTGGAGCCGGCGGGACCGCTGCCCACGCTGCCAGCTTGTCTTTGAGGGCGGCTAACCTCACTGCCCGCGACGCACCGTGTAGGTGTTCGGTCAGCAAGGACCGCTCGATCGCTGCGTCCACGTCATCGCTAGCGATCACCTCCTCGGTAGCTGACGACAATAACGCGTTAAGACCTGGATGGTTCCGTAGAGGGTAGAAGGCAGAATTTTGCCATTTACATACCTGCCGTCCCCGCCGCAGGAAACATGACCTTCTTCTTTGCTCCGTGACGGAGCTTGCGCCTCTTACTTGGTGGATCCTCGGCTTCTTGTTCGCCTTGGCCTCCGGGCGCCCGTGGCGACAAACTTAGCTCCTTGGTGAGCTGAGCACTCTTTTTGCGCAGCGCAAGGAGAGCCTCCTTGCGCGCGACCACCGCTTCGTGCCTCCTCTGCTCGACGATCTGTTGCAGCCATTCCATATAGCCCGGGTGAGCCCGTGCATAGCGCTTAAGCCATAGGGCCAGGTTCCGTACCTCTTCGTCGCTTTGCTCGGTGAGGAGGGAGGGACTTGGGCGTTTCCCGTTTGGCTGGCCGCGCGCGCTTGGCTTGCTCGGCGCCGGTCGTCGCTGCAGGGGGCTTTACAGGCGGTTGGCGGCTGCCATGGCGCGGCGAGCTCCGCGTCGGCTCGGCGGCCACCTTGGGCTTCACGGCCACCTTGGCCTTGCCCTTCCTCGCTTCCTCCTTGTTGGATCCTGAGAGCTCATCGACGATCCTGCCGATGATCAGCTGCTCGTCCTGCATATGTGGAGGCGAATGTTAGCATGCCATAATTTTGTAAGTCTAGCAATTCAGATGGGGTTTGTTGCGAAAGCTACCTCCGGTGAGCGGACGAGCACGTTCCTTGGGCATGTGTAGGCCACCACGCCAGTCACCTCGGTGTCTTTCCTAGCGGCCATCAGCAAGGCGTCGACCTGCTCGGCCACCCATGCATCGGTAGGTTTCACTGCTCGAACAGAAGAAGTCGTTAGTTCCTGTTCGGATGAATCACCAAGAAAGGGTGAGCGTTTGAGGAACTTACCCGAGCTTTTCCTGGTGATGTCTTCCCAATCTACTATCTTGTAGAAAGGGTAGGACCTCTTCCACAGCCGACATATCCTATTCGCCATGAAGTTTCGGATGATCTCTCTACCCGTGAGCCCAAGGCCCACAAGGGAGGCGATCTTCCGAGTCAAATACCACTCTTCGCCGGTCGGCTCCGGCCTCGGCATCTGCGTCCCCTTCGCCGGAGCTTGTCCGGTGAAGAAGAGCTTGCTGTCGCCACTCCTCTTGGTGTAGAACCACCTCATCCACCACGGCCCCATCGAGTCGAGTAGTGGTGGACGAGGGTACGGCGCGTCATCGGCGGTTGCCCGAAGCTTGAGGTAGTAGCACCCAAGCCCGAAAGCGGCGGAGCTGCTCCTCGTCACTGTGTAGTAGTGGAGGAACAGCCCCACCGATGGATCAACTCCCAGATAGCCCTCACACAGGTGTGCAAAGACGGCCATCGGGAGGAACGAGTTGGGGTTGAGATTTGCAACCTCCAACCAGCTAATGTTCAGGAAGGCCTCCACGAAATCGCTTTCGGGAGACCTCAACCCAAACATGGCAAACTGCTCGAAGTTGACGAACTCGTCATCGAGTGGCTTCGGCATGTCCTCCTCCTCTGGCAGCCTCCAGCTGCCAGCGTCGATGTGTCGCTCCGCCTCCAAGATCTTCAAGTCTTCCTCGGTCATGCTAGTGCCCGTGAATTTCGCCATAGCAATCCCCAGGTTGGACGAGCAGCTTTGGAAGTGAATTGTGGTTGTTTGATGCTAAGTGCTGTTGGAAAAGGGCTTGGGAAGGAAAGGCGCGCAAGAACGGAATTGGCGAGCCGCGGGCGGCTTGGTGCTCTTTATAGCCCCAGACGAGCAGCTCTGCAACGGTTTTTTGTCACAAAACGGCTAGTTTTTTATTGCAACGTCTAAGTAAAAACGGTCGCCCGTTCTGGCTGCGCAGCGAAAGTTACCGTTGAAATCTGCCAACGGCTACTTTTTCCAGTATCTGCACTGAGGGCTGGGTGCTCTGCTCGGACAGATGTGGTTCCCTATTCGACGCAACAGAGTTGCTCGGCACTGATCGGGTTTGTTTGGTCCCGAACAAGTGTTGTTCGGTGGAAACTTAGCCTGTTCGGTCCCCTGTTGCACGTCTTTGTAGCAGGAAAATTACCCACTTTGTGACTTAGAGTCTCATGAGGAAGACCCCACTCTAGTAAGATATTCCATGTGAGTCTCGGGGGCAAGCTGTCGGGGATAAAATTTCGGCCCATTATCATGGCCCACTCCCTGACGGCTAATCGAACAGCCTCCTAGGGCCTGGCTCCCTGGAAGGTTCTATCAGGCCCATGTGCATCCTGCCGAATAGCTTCCTGGTTGGTACGATGCGTAACGGCCTAGGATTCCTGTTTGAGTCCGACTCGAACAAGAGTTCTGCACGGCTACGTGAAGACCCGGACGTTGGTTTCCCGAATTGGAGCAGACGTCATGATCCCCAAGAATTGGAGTATACTGGACCAATGGACCGATACTCTCTCCCGCCAACAAACTACAACTTTCTTCGCTGATCGTGGATGATCCTTCTCATAATGGCTACATCATATATCTGGACTAAGGCGTGGATATTTCTTCCCTGCCAACCGAAGTATAAAGCTACCTCTCGAGAAGCTGTACAAATCACCAATACTGAGCGCGAGCCATGCTCTTCACCAACTTAATTCAAGACACTACATTCGGAGTTCGAGACTGACGAGGCCGAACAATCCGAGCGAGCGGAGCCGACGCTAAGGCTACGCTACAAACAGTTCACAAACATTCTCACAAGAACATGATCTGTCATCACCGCTACACAGACTCTCATTCACATCAACGAGCATGATTATCGCAAAGTAAAAGAAGAAGAAGATGAATGCAGCTTAATCGGAGGTGGTTCGCGTGTGTCGCGAACGTAATTAACTGGGCATTCTCTCGAGGACCCAGGAGCCAGAACTTCTACATCGCTTGACCATATGCTTAGCCAATAGGCTACGGACGCACATTTTCGAGAACTTGTGTTTCTGTTGTTAAATAAAATAACAGTGTTCTCGATTTTTTTTTCCTTTTGTGTACTTAGTACACTGGCACGCCCGCTTGTTTTCCTTAATGTTCTGCACTAGGGCAAATTTGTGGCACGCCCGGTGGGACTTGGTTCTCCTCCCATCTTTGCTGTGGAAAGGCTCGAAGCTATTTGCGCCTATTTATAGGCTCAACATCACCTTCGCCTTTCCATTTCTTCCTCTTCTTCTTCTTTTGCTTCTCTTCTTCCGTATTAAAATAACGTGGTCTTAACTCTAAGAGACCCCTTTTGTTTGTAGGAGGATCATCTCCCGTGACTATGGCGTATGTGATTCATTTTGGATCATTTGCACCAACAACTGTGACGGTTGAAGACTCCAAAGTTTTCTCTCTGATGGCCGAGGACACGTTCGTGACTAAGAAGGCGTTCAAGCAAGCTTCTTCTCGCGCCACTGAGGAGCATCGTGCCTTGATGGAGGAGGCTCGAGCTTTTGTGAAGCAATCCACTGAGAGGAATGATGAAACGCACTTGGTCACTTCTTTGGGAGCTGCAGCTGCTAGGTTGCGCTTACTTGAGGCAAATAGTCGTTCATATGAGAGCGAGCATCCAATGCGCAACTATAGAAGGAAATTAAGCAAGGTTCAACGTCTACGTCACTTGATCACCCTTCGTACTGCTGGACAAGCCAACGAGGAAGATTGGTTCACCGGGACTTTTGACTCCTCCGATGAAGACGAAGCCAAGGAGCAAATAATGAACAATTTCTGGACGCGACACCCTCAACGGGAGGCCATCCTACGGAGGCGTACCACATGCTCGAGCTCCATTGCTCCATGTTTTCATGTAGGTGAGGAAGGTGAGCACAACTCCATTCATACTGACAATGTTTTCGCTGTTTTGTCACCTGAGATAGCAGCACCCAACAATGAGGAGCTACGCGGGGAACTACGCCGTCTTCGAGCTCAAGTGTCTCATTTTGGAAGGCTTTTCCAAGAACGCGAGGCAATGACGGCTACCACCCAAGTTGGGGGCATGGTGAATCACCGGCGTCCAATCCGCCAAGCTCTACACCGACCATCAATCCTAGGGCCACGACCCATTTCTTCATCAAGCCGAAGTGTGCACCAAAGGCTAGACGAACGACCGGCTCGATGGAACCAATGGACAAGGCGACAAGTTCATCAGCCGTCATCAACTTCCTCTCATCCCCGAAGTTTAACTATCTCATCGACAAGACCAACATTGCCACCCATTCTGCCAACTCCGCCGATGGCGCCAAGGAGTCAACAAGTGGCTTTGAAGAATAAATTCAAACGTGAGAAGCGTCGAAGGAACCGTGCGGCCCTTTTCCAAGAACTTGAAGAACTCGTGCTCAATCACACACAGATTAGAGTTCGAGCCAATGGAGAAATCATTCGCGATAACGAGAAGATTGCTTTTCGCATCTCTCCAAGGTTGGAACAAAGTGAGAGGTATAAATACTTGATCGATCGGCTTGCACCAAAAGTACGCGTGGAATCCAATGAAGACCCGCACGATGGTATCGTACGACCCTACCAAGAGTCTGCGGCTACTCCTCCACATCGAAGTAGCCCAAGGAAATCAAATATCGTCACTCCTACCGCAAAGGAGTCTCTCTCAGCATCCACACACGATCAAGGAGGCCGATTGATGAGATCGGAGATCCATATCTCACGTCCAAAATCAACAACGGCATTCATGAACGCCAAAATGAAGCAAAAACTACCTCAGCAGGTACAAGCCACGAATGACAATGTCGCTACGTGTAGCACATCGACGATGCGATCTTTGCAAGAAGACGAAGATAGATGGAGGCCGCCAACTATCACGCAAGAGTTCTCATACCCGTCTGATGAAGAAATCGTCCCTGACCCAAAGGTTATTTTCTCAAGGCCACGATCATCCACTCAAGTGAGCTCAAATGTGCGGAATCTTCGAGATAAAGCAAGGTTGACGGTCAATTGCTTACCTCTCACAACTGGAATGGAGGCATTTTTCGATGATGGTTCAGCGCGCTATTATAACACCCCGACACGACACTACACTAGCATTGCTGCACGCCTGCCTCAAGATCCAAATATGATTTATCAAGTTGCAAGCCGTTGTGGGCCCAATACTCGGTTGAAGGCTATCGCCCAACAAAGTCTAGCAAGCATAACTAGAGATGAGCCCGAGCACGAGGAAGTCCATTCTGACGCTGACTCACAATCATCGTTAGAAAGAGTACTAGATTTCGAACAAGATCAACACTTGGATCGATCTATTCCCTCGGAAGACGAATCAAATTATGAAGATCACATTACCACACCAGCGCATATGACGGGAATGGAGCAACACAATTCTCCACCTCCACCCCTGGCACGTAATTCAACACTGCAAAGTGAACCTTTACAGCTTGGAGGCGAAGGAAATCTGGCTGGCGGGGCGAGCACATCACAGTCACGAGAGGCTGCACTGGAGGAACAAGTTCGAGAACAACAACGCAAGATTGATGATATTTCGATGAAGCTCGACCGTTTCCTCGAAGCTTTTGCGAACACTAATGCTAGAACACCTCAAGTTAATTTGCAACAATCACCACCACCTCAACATCAACCAATAGATCCGCAGTTTGAGGAGCTTGGAGTAATTGAACACCTCGAGGCGCAAGCTGATGGAGCACCAAGGCGAAACTCGGCAACAAGTGCACGTCATCAACCCTCGGCGACCCCTATCAACTCCGCAACACCACAACCACCGCCTAGTACCTTGAAAGATTACCATGACTATGTGGTAGATTTAGTAGATCGAAAGCTAAAACAGATCACTGCAGAAAGAACTCCACGAACATCGGATCATGAACTTGAGAAGCCTTACGAGTCATGGCATGATCTCGTTCCGTACCCCTCTGGGTGGCACCCACCCAAGTTTCATCAGTTTGATGGTACTGGAGATGCAAGAGAGCACCTTGCATATTTTGAAGCAGCCTGCGGAGACACGGCCAATAGTTCTTCGCTTCTTCTACGACAGTTCTCTGGGTCCTTGACCGGCCCTGCATTCCATTGGTATAGTCGCTTACCCGTCGGGTCTATCCCGAGTTGGGTTGCAATGAAAGATGTTTTCAAGAGTCATTTTGTGGCACTAAAGAAGGATTTGTCCTTTGTGGAGCTATCACAAGTCCAACAAAGGCGCGATGAGAGCATTGATGATTATGTGATGCGTTTCCAAAATAGTTATGTGCGCCTTACTAGAGCTATGCATGTTGAAGATGCAATTGACCTATGTGTTCATGGGATGCTGAATCATTGGTCTTTAGAAGTGTCAAGGCGCGAGCCCAAAGATTTCAGTACTCTTAGCTCTGCAGTGGCTGCAACTAAGATTGAGTTTACCAAAGCGCCTCAAATAATGGAGCTCTACAAAAATGCTAGCGCTATTGATGCGACGAAGCGTTTTAACTCCACCCCGAAGCCAAATAACACCGGGGGCAAGTTCAAGTCAACGGTAGAAGCAAACACCACCAAGTTCATCTCTTCGGGAGCCCAAGGAAGCGTACCAACTCTTGGAGTCAAGAAAGATCAACCAAGAAACAAACAACGACCAACGATGCAAGAATTGTTGAAGAAACAACACATTTTCAAGCGGGGATTGATTAAGGATATGTTTGACCAACTAAAGGAGCATGGAGGCCTTACTCTTCCGGAACCACGACAACCTGAACAGGTAAACATGACTGATAACCCTTTGTTTTGTCCCTACCACAGGTACGTTGGGCACATTATCGAAGACTGCATCGCAATCAAAGAGTGGCTACAAAGGGCGATCGATGAGAAGAAAATCAATTTGGACCCGGGAGCTGTCAACCCCGATTATCATACCGTGAATATGGTGGCTGTGCACTTCGGCTCTTTACCAAAACAAGAACAAGGTGAACACCAAGACAACTGGCGGCCATTTAATCAAGGTCGACAACAATTGAAGATTGAAGAACCTTCACCATCATCAACATCAACATCCACGGCGATTCAGCGACAACCTCACAATGATGAAGTAAAGAGTGCATGGACCACAGTGCGGCGAAAGTCATCACCAAGACGAGCACTCCCTCAACGCCTACACGCGGTGACACGAGCACCGGTCTCTCCAACAACAAAAAGGGAATTAAACACAAGCCATCGCCGACTTCCACCCCGTTTCGTCCCCAAGTCTGAAGGAGATGAAGCTTTCCTGCGTGTTCCACGTGTACTACCTACGTTGGCGCAATACATGCCAAAAGTTTGGAGACCCGTTGCTACAAAGGAAGCGGAGGAGACGCAATGCAAGGAAGATCCTTCTTCGTCGTCAAAGATTGCACCGTGCAACATGGTCAATATTAAAGACACGGAGGGCTCTGACACTGACGAGTTGTTCACGGCTCAAGAACATGAAGTGTTTCGTGCTGAAGACACCTCAAGAAAGGTACAAGTCGAAGAAGTAAATATGAACCTACGTGGAGGGAAAATAATACCTGATTTAACAACAAAGGCAACACCGTTGAAGCTAGGCAAGGCTGGTGCACAAAAAGATCCACCCCAACATGAAACAACTCTAGAGTCAATGAACAAAGACAAAGGAAAAATGGACGATGTGGACTATAACGTCATCGCGCACCTCACGCTGATTCCTGCACTTCTTAGCGTTTATGAAGCTCTCATGCTAGCTCCAAACCTCCGCGAAGCTCTTGTCAAGGCTCTGTTAGAGCCCGAAGTCTATGAGGTCGCCATGGCGAAACATCGGCTTAGTGAAAATGCGTGGACCGTAAATGGGATCTTTTTCGTAGAAGAAGATAGCCTCTTCATGGATGGTGATCACAATCGACCACTTTATATAGAGGGAAATCTTGGCTCTGCACATCTTCGGCGAATCCTCATTGACTCTAGGTTTGCGGTCAACATACTACCCCTTCGAAGCCTATTAAGGGCGGGCTACACAACAAGCGACTTGGAACCAATAGATGAGGTGATATGTGGTTTTGACAATCATGGAAAATCAACGCTTGGAGCTATTACTTTGAAAATCCAAATGTCAACTTTTAGTTTCAAGGTGAGGTTTTTTGTCATCGACGCACCTACTTCATACTCAGCTCTTCTTGAAAGACCTTGGATTCATAAATATCGTGTGGTGCCTTCTACCTTGCATCAATGCCTCAAGTTCCTCGATAGAAGCGGGACACCCCAACGCATCGTCGGGAATCCCTCCCCTTATCTCGTCCAAGAAGCACATCACGCAGATGCTAAATACTTTTTTCCGGTGAAGGACGGCGAAAGACAACTAGGACGCTCAACACCACCGGCGGATATCATGGTCAAACCTGTCTCTACTCCACCACTTATGGAAATAAAACAATTGCTTACTCCCAATCATCGGCCAGAGTCAAGAAGCGCATCTAGAGGGCGTCGAGGCGGTTTTACTCGTGGCAGTTTCGGCCATCAACAAACACCATCACCTGGTCGTTTTGAATACAAACCAATAACCGTGGGAGGAACGAGACACGAAACTGCTTCTTCAACGAGTCCCCAGTTGGTGTTCATGTCGAACCCTTCTCCAATTACACTGGGGGCAAGACCATCCATCAACAAAAACGACTCCCCATCAAGCTTAGGTGCACCGGGGGCGAGTTCAAATTCCAATGATGACACTTCCACATCAACTCCAAACATTCTAGGAGCAAAATCAACCGATGGTGGCAACACTTCTCCAAAAATTCAAACAAACCCGAAACCCATCATCACCCTTCGGGATCGGTCAAGTTTCAAGGAACAAACTAACGCTAAACAAGATGGGACCGTGAAGAAAATTGTTGCTGAGCTCGAGGAAGCGACAAAGGACTCACAAGCCTTGCAACCACCCTCTTTATATACTTCTGTGGCTACACCGCTGGAAATTTGGGCTGTTCCAGCTCAATATAAACCTACACCTCCTACAATCTTCTATAAAGCTCCATCAATCCAAGCGTGCGATGTAACGTGCGAGCTCCGAGATCTATTTCGTGAGGAGCAAGAAGAAGTCGTAGCGGTCACCATCAAGGTAGACGCTCGGTTGGCCCACATGATGCAAAGGGCCGGAATCCCACTGCGATCTAACAATAGGATGCCTCCTCCACCTGCCATTTGCGAGGTATGGTGGGAGCAAGCTGAAAGGCTTGTGAAGAAAGGTCGCAAGCGTCATGTCCTGCCAAAGTATGGTTTAGGATATATCAACCATGAAGCTTCAGATGATGAAGATGATGATCTCAATGACTTTGAGCAAGCTGAATGTTGCATCATCTATACCTCGCGAAGGTCGGTTTCGTTTGATCTATCAAGTGCGGCTATGACTTTTCAATGCTACATGTCGCATATTCTCGATGGCCATCAGTTTCGAGAAGTTCAAGAAGATGCTTCCCATGCTACTTGCCATGCAACTTCCATGTATACGGAAAATAATGATTTACAACACCAAGACTCGCAAAGGTTCCTCCTTTCCAATGAGCCCATGGAATTAGAAGAGATGGAGACCACAATAGCACCACAACAGCTAGAAGATGGTGGACAACCTACCATCGATGAGCTAGTGGAAATCAATTTGGGCACGGAAGATGACCCTCGACCCACCTTCGTGAGCGCTACCCTCACAGAAGAAGAACGAGAAGATTACCGCAAGTTTTTGCTTGAATTTCGAGATTGTTTTGCATGGACATATAAGGAAATGCCAGGTCTTGATCCATGTGTCGCCACTCACAAGCTGGCGATCGATCCGCAGTTTCGGCCCGTCAAACAACTCCCACGCCGCATGCGTCCTGAGTTCGAAGATCAAGTCATCGCCGAGGTGGATCGGCTCATCACTGCCGGCTTCATCAAGGAGGTGCAATATCCACGCTGGCTAGCAAACATAGTCCCCGTGGAGAAGAAGAATGGACAAGTTCGAGTCTGTGTTGATTTCCGTGACTTGAACCGTGCCTGCCCAAAAGACGACTTCCCGTTCCCAATAACGGAGATGGTCGTTGACGCCACCACCGGCTATGGCGCCCTGTCCTTTATGGACGGGTCGTCCGGCTACAATCAAATCAAGATGGACCCAAGCGACGCTATTGACACTGCCTTCCGAACACCGAGAGGTACGTACTATTATACCGTAATGCCATTTGGTCTTAAAAACGCAGGGGCGACATATCAAAGGGCTATGACATGCATCCTCGGAGATCTCATCCACCACTCCATTGAGTGCTACATCGACGATCTGGTTGTCAAGACTGAAGATCGCATGCGACATCAAGATGACCTGCGCGTGGTGTTCGAGCGGCTCCGGCGTCATCAACTCAAGATGAATCCCCTCAAGTGCGCTTTCGCCGTGCAATCCGGCATCTTCCTCGGCTTTGTCGTGAGACACCGAGGGATCGAAATCAAGCCAAAGGACATCAAGGCTATCATCAACATGCCTCCCCCGAAAAATCTCAAAGAGTTGAGAACTTTACAAGGGAAATTGGCTTATATTAGACGTTTCATCTCCAACCTATCTGGACGGATTCAACCATTCTCCAAGTTGATGAAGAAAGGTGCCCCATTCATATGGGACGAGGAGTGCCAAAATGGCTTTGACAGCATAAAAAAGTATTTGCTCAACCCTCCTGTCTTGGCTGCCCCTCTCAAGGGGCGCCCTCTCATTCTCTACATCGCAGCGCTGCCTAACTCCCTTGGCGCGCTTCTTGCTCAACATAATGAAGAAGGGAAAGAGGTGGCATGCTACTATCTAAGTCGCACTATGGTGGGGGCAGAATGCAACTATTCCCCCATAGAAAAGTTATGCCTCGCTTTGATTTTTGCGCTCAAGAAGCTCCGACATTACATGTTATCTCATCAAATCCAACTTGTTGCTCGAGCGGATCCAATCAAATACGTGCTGAGCCAGCCAGCGCTCAATGGACGATTAGGGAAGTGGGCTTTGCTCATGATGGAGTTTGATATCACCTTCGTTCCACAAAAGGCTATTAAAGGTCAAGCCCTAGCTGAGTTTCTAGCAGCACATCCAGTCCCTGATGACTCCCCTCTCGTTACCGATCTACCGGACGAAGAAGTTTTCACTGCTGAGATTGAACCACCGTGGGAATTATATTTTGACGGGGCCTCACGAACTGAGTCTGACCCCGATGGCACTCCACGACGACGAGCTGGTGCGGGGCTCGTATTCAAGTCTCCTCAAGACGAAGTGATGTATCATTCCTTCTCCCTTCTTAAGGAAGAATGCTCTAACAACGAGTCGGAGTACGAAGCTTTAATCTTTGGGCTTCTTCTCGCCCTTTCCATGGACATACGTTCCCTTTGTGCTCATGGAGATTCTCAACTCATCGTCCGCCAAGTCAATGACATCTATGAAGTGCGCAAGCCGGAGCTAGTACCTTACTACAACACGGCAAAACGACTCATGGAAAAGTTCGAGAACATAGACGTTGTTCACATCCCACAAGGTAGGAATGCAACCGCGGACGCCCTGGCAAAATTGGCAGCATCATTGGTCCTTCCCGAGGGCCGACCAATGCAAGTGACTGTGGAAGAAAGATGGCTCCTTCCTACGGTACTTGAGCTTGTGCCCGATGAATATGAAGTTAACACCGTAATGACACACGCGGTGGATGAGGGTGATTGGCTTAGTCCCTTCCTTAATTATTTCAAGCACGGCGCTCTCCCTGATGATCTAGTCGAGCGGCGACGTTTTCAACGACGTGTCCCGTCGTTCCTCTACAAAGCAGGGGTCTTGTACAAACGCTCTTATGGACAAGAGATCCTCCTTCGTTGCATCAACCGACAAGAAGCTGATCAAGTCCTCCATGAAGTACACCATGGAGTGTGCGGTGGGCATCAAAGTGGCCCTAAGATGTACCACAGCATTCGGCTCGCGGGTTACTACTGGCCTGGTATCATGACTGATTGTATCAAGATAGCAAGATCTTGCCACAATTGCCAAGTGCATGGCGATCTCAAACATCAACCACCACTACCATTACATCCAACGGTGCCTGCTTGGCCTTTTGATGCTTGGGGGATCGATGTCATTGGCAAGATAGACCCCCCGTCATCACGAGGACACCTCTTCATTCTTGCTGCGACTGACTACTTCTCTAAGTGGGCGGAAGCAATACCACTGCGCGAAGTCAAGAGCGATAATGTCATCAATTTTCTGGAGCGGCACATTATCTACCGTTTCGGAGTCCCGCATCGCATCACCTCCGACAACGGAAAGGCTTTCAAGTCCCAAAAAATTTATCGTTTCATGGAAAAGTATAAGATCAAATGGAATTATTCCACGGGCTATTATCCCCAAGCCAATGGGATGGTCGAAGCATTCAACAAGACCCTCGGCAAGATACTCAAGAAGACAGTAGCCAAACACAAAAGGGATTGGCATGATCGCCTTTCTGAATCTTTATGGGCGTACCGTGTCACAGTTCGCACACCCACTCAAACCACGCCATACTCTCTCGTCTACGGGAGTGAGGCTGTTCTTTCCCTCGAAGTCCAATTACCATCTCTCCGAGTTGCCATACATGAAGGCCTCACCAAAGATGAGCGAATTCGACTCCGATTTCAAGAATTGGACACCACAGAGGAACATCGGCTTGGTGCTATTCAAAACCTCGAAATGTATCGACAAAACATGGTGAGAGCCTACAACAAGCTTGTCAAACAACGTGTTTTCAAGAAAGGTGAGTTGGTACTTGTCCTCCGGCGACCGATCGTCATCACGCATAAGATGAAAGGTAAGTTTGAGCCAAAGTGGGAAGGCCCATACGTCATTGAACAAGTATACGATGGAGGGGCCTATCAACTAATTGATCAACAAGGAATCCGTCCTATGCCGCCAATCAACGGGAGGTTCCTGAAGAAATACTATGCGTAATAATTCACAAAACTAATCTCTCTCAAGGAGAAGGTATGCCTCCTAAAACTGTTTTCGTTGGATGGTTTTCCCTTCGAGAATAGGTAAATTGCTCGATGTTCCCTATGTCTTCTTTGGATGGCTTTTCCCAAAATAAGACTGTTTTTCCTGAACTTGGATGGTTTTTCCCAAAATAAGATTGCTATATGTACATATTATTTGTTTGTTTGTTTTCCTTTTCATCTTTCTTCTTCTTGATTTTTTTCTTAAAAAAAACAAAAAAAAAACTTTGACCTTGATTTAGTCCGTAATGCACAACCAATTGCATTTGTGGGCTCCTGTTTTCCTTGGATGGTCCTTCCCTTTGAAAACAAACGTCGATCGTTTACATAAAATGGCTTATTTCCAAAATCATGCCATGCTGGTCAAAAAGGGATTGTCTACTTAAGAACTTTCCAAAAGGTCTTGAGTATGATCATGAATGGACATGCTTGCAGCAAAGGCAACCTGCACACTTCTCATGCACCAAACACATGCCAAAGAAATTCTTTTGAGAGCCGCGAGGAGATTGCTTGGGTTACTTCAAGACGATGAATCCTCCATGTTGATCATGTCTGCTCGCAACCTCAGACCGATAGAGACGTCTAGCCACAGGGTCAACCTATAGCGAAAAGATGCACCAATCCGCCAACCCTGTTAGGCGCATCAAGTCAAACTCCGGGGATGTACACATAGGAAAAGATGTAGGAGAAGGCTGTCTAACTGGTCAAAGTCCGGTTAGTGCGAAGCTACCTGCCAACCCCGAGAAGTGATTCAACAAGGCCTAAATAGTTCAAGCCTGCGAGGTTTAGTTAGTCCACAAAGGCGGGGCGGCTATTAAGCAAACTACCAAGCTTGAGCAAAAAAAAAAAGGAGAAAATTACACTGCTATGACGGCAAGAGTTCATCAAGAAATAGTCGCCCGCCAACCTCGGCAAAATTGAAGGCTATTTTCCAATCAAACTCCTAAAATCACAATCAACATCAGCCACACCTGAGTCTCTTGGTTCGATGAGGTTGCGCTCTGGGGCAAGATCACACTGTGGAGGTAATTTATCGCGATGAAAGGCTAGAGCATGATTTTTCACGATCTTTCATAAGATTTTACTGAAGCATGTCGTTCCCTATACACGATCACAAAAGGGAGCTAAGTGTTAAAGTCATTACCGTCATGGTCATCCGACGGCGCCTGACAACAAAGTTCTTTAATAGACTTTTTCGAGACCATTTGTATAGCTGGTATGTCTTGGAAAAGCCAACATTTTAAAACTAAAAACAATTCTCCCCTATTTTGAGTTTTTGCTGCTGGCTCTTGACTCTTTATTATTTCTCGTGTTACGCATGGTTTTCGTGTGCAGAAATAAATATTTCAGATTATGGCGTTCCAGCACCTCTACGCCTACTCTGACGGCATTCCAGTACCGTGATTTGGACACTAATGGCATTCTAGCATCCCAATTTCATCCGCTGATGGTATCCCGGCACTACTTCCTATACACTGATGGCTTTCTAGTACTGCTGATGGCTTTTCCAGCACTACAACTGTAACGTTTACAGCATTCATGCGTCGTGTGCTATTCCTCGTAACCCGAAGATTTAAAACAAGGATCTGGCAGCTTTAAAAAAAAGATTTGAGTATTCCTGAGACATGGTATGATTATTACTGTGTCGTATGCTGCGAACATGTGAAAAGAAAAGACAACGGTGTGTTGTCAAAAAAAAAAAAGTCGCACAGGTCTTTAAAACAAAAATGCCCTGAGTTGTTGCTCACTCAGTTGAAGCAATATTTCTAGCTGTTTGCCTGGCGCCTCTAGTTTTTGTTCATCTCTATGCAAGCAAACAGCGTGGAGGCAGCCCTCAAGTACCACGAAAGTAAAAAAAAAATGGCAGCGTGCAGCACGCAGCATGCAGCATGCACCACACAGCTTCATCCTTCTCTCTCCGCGAAAGTCAAAAAAAAAAAAATGGCACCATGTAGCATGCAACATGGAGCATGCAGCACGCAGCCTCTCTCCGCGAAAGTCAACAAAATATGGCGGCATGCAGCAGCATGCATCTTATTCTTGTCCTCTCTCTCCTATTTTGTTTTCTTTCCTTCTTTCCTCTCTCTTTTACCTGGTCACATCATATACATTGATAGAACCTACCATTTCTCCTACGCGCAAGATGTTCTACAGGCTGCTCACATGGACGCAAGATGATCTACAGCCTCCTGTCACATATTGTTGAATGTTTTCTCAAGAAAACAACGGACGCATGCATCGGTACAGCTTTTAGTCACAGTTTGCAAGAAGAGGACCGGTCTCGGTACACAAGAAGAAATATAAATGCAAGTTTTATTCCACCACACGAGGGCAGGCAAGTAATCGTTCAACACAAAAAAAAACATCATTGACATCAGTCCGACGGACTTAGTTACTTATTTGAAAGGAAAAGAGCTACGCGAGGAACAAATTCAAAATAAAATGAAGGCTTTACAGCCTAAGACTTGAGGAGGTGAGGTCTGAAGTTATGCTGCATGAGAAGGCTAAAATGGCTGCCACCTGATCCCAAGGTCGAGCATCATGCTCCTCTTTATTCGCTTGATCGCGTGCCATGAACTCTTCGGCTTTATCGCGACGACTAATGAATTCATCGGTCCTGCCAACAGACCCCTTAAACGTAGCCTTACCATCTTCAAAACGTTTTATTGCTTCTTGTTCATCTTTGATGGCTTGAGCTTCGAGTTGCTTTAATTCCTCTAAAATCTTAGCCTGTCGTTCAACCTCTTGTGAACATCTCACCTTTTCTTCTCCCCGTTCCTTCATCTCTTTCTCGCGTGGTTGGAGTTCTTCTTTCATGGCACGAAGCAGGCTTTGCATTTCTGGACAAGCCTTTCGCAGCTTCTCAAGAACGGGACGCAACTCATCTCCACGAGACTGAAAGTGAGACTTAGTAAAAGTTTCTCTCCCATCAAGACATGCCTCTCATTCTCGCAGTCTCGTTCTTAGTACTTCAACATCAGGAGGGTACTTGTCATGGTATGTTCTCGCCCATGAAGGAAAAATTTGCTGCTTGAGCAGTTTAAGGATCATCACCTTGTTGATGGGTACTTCCTTCAAGAGGTTTTGTATGTCAGCCAGGTCAAACTCAACTGTTCTTGCCCTACGGATATCTGAATGGTGTTCTCGGGGTAATGTGAAGGAATGAACAACTTCCCCTGGACCTTCAACCCCATCAACTAAGTGGTCCACCTTGAGTTCACGGAGATATTTGCTACTGACAATCTGAAAAGTGGCAACCACAGAGGACAATGGCGCACTATCTCCTCCTTCTGCATATGAAGAAGTAAAAAAGATATGTGTTATTGGGTAAAAAAAAAACCTCAAATATATGTATGCAGCTGCATGCAAATGCATGTGTGCAGAAGTTGCATGCAAAGGAAGTGTATGTGCATGCAAGCCTCTGCCCCGATGCACTAGAAAAAAATTTTCTCTACACACATATAAGATTTGACACCGAAGTGACCCATGCATGCCATTTCTTTTGGCAGGAAGAGATGCTTGCCATGCAAACCAGCGTCTCTATTGTTTTATTAAAAAAATTTAGTGGTCCTCTTGTTCCCTGCCCCGTGAGTTTATTCATGCATGCGGTCTACCTCGTGAGTGGATTTTTCATCTTTTAATTCTTCCACATTCACGAAGTATATATGGATTTATCTGAAAAAAAAACCTTAATTACCTTCTACTGGACGATCTTCGTTCACAGCAATGGAGGTCAACTGAGATTTAATTCCAGTAATTTCAGCAAGTCCACCACCAGCTTCAAGGTGCTGCATCTTTGGGGGAGGAGAATCCCTAGAGCTGTCATCCAAATATTCATCACCACTTGAAAAAGCTATCGCCCCAATAGTGTCCTCCCCAGCAATCGAAGGTTCAACTTCCACCACCTTCTTTCCCTTCTCCGTTTCATTTCCTGTGCTAGCTTCATTTGTTCTTGGAGCAGTGGCACGGGGAAGTCGATTGCTAACACCGCCACGACCAACCGATGGCCTCTCATCGCGAGTAGAATCCTTTGTATCCCGTTTGCGCTTAGAGTCTGATTCCTTGCGCAAACCTATAAGAAACAATTTTTTTTGATAAATACACATTCAGTCAGCACTCGCGTTATCATAATTTGATGTTATCTTACCTTCAAGTGGTCTTAGAGGCACATTTGGTGGCTTCCGATTCTTAGCCGAAGCAAGGGAAGAGTCTCCGTGGCGAGAACTTTTCTCTTTTCCGGTTGCCTCCAATTTCTTTGAGGTGGCATGTACTACAGAGGAGTCTTTGGCCTTGTTTGTTTCAGATTAACGTAGCGTTGCGTTTCGCTGTAGCAAATTTGTGACCCCCTCAAAATACGTCTTAACGAGTTCAAAAAATTATGAAAAAAATATTTTACAAACTTTAAGAAGTACTATTTAAAACCCCACAAAATGACTACAAAACATTACATCATTTGGCTTATACAAAAATAACAAAATTTCATTTAATTTAATTTAATCTGAAACAAACAAGGCCCAAGTTTTAATAAGTTCACAAAGTAGTGTGATTCAGTTTAATTGAGCGAGCTTAGGGTAATCAACTAGTGGTCCACTTGATATTCGTCATCGGAGCTCGGACACTCACTACCATCCGCTATCCTGAATTGGAATCCCGAATGGTTATGATCGTTTCGATTTGGCTCTACTGGTCCAAAGCCGGACACTGTGGGTTACGCACGAGATACTAAGTATCTACGGATGGAAAGGGCTGTCACCACCTAACACCTACCACATATACGTGGGCCCGGGTGTAAACCGAGTTAGTCTTAGCCTCAAACACCACATCTGCGACTAATCCTAATCAATCTTCCTCAGTACTAAAAGAAGTTGATCTAGGTTCAATGCCTAGCTCTAACAGTATATGTGTGGACTGCATGGGCCCCGGGTATCCTCTAGAAGGCCCATAAGGGAGCAGATAGGGGGCGACCCAGATCAGTTGGCCCGAGGATAGAAACCACTCGGATCGGGCGGAACTTGAGCCGCAAGAAAGGGTCCGAGTTTATGGGATATCCCCATGTAATTAGCAGATCCTTGCATGCATTCCATGTAACATCATAACGGAAATAGCTGCCATATACGTTGCGACTTTCTGTAAACTATATCCCCCCCTGTACTATATAAAGGGAGGGGGTAAAAGCCATCGGCAGAGGCCCTAGAATCACCGAATAGGAGCATCTTCTTGCATCCCGATTCACCAAATAATCCCAGAGCACAGGAAGTAGGGTATTACCTCCTCCGTTGAGGGCCTGAACCTGTATAACCCTGTCTTGTGTTACCCATCTGTTCTAGACCTTGATTAGCGTCCCCTCGTACAAATTCATTGCCGGCGGTGACCCCCCAGTTAGTCACCTGTCGACAGTTGGCGCGCCAGGTAGGGGGCTGCGTCAAGTTCATCTTTTTAGATCAGATGGCTTTTTCAGGATCGCCGTACGTCGACATGAAGCCGGGAGAGACTCTTCGTTTTGGCTCGTATAACTTCGTATAATGTATGCTATACGAAGTTATTACGTACTAAGTACACAAAAGGAAAAAAAAATCGAGAACACTGTTATTTCATTTAACAACAGAAAACACAAGTTCTCGAAAATGTGCGTCCGTAGCCTATTGGCTAAGCATATGGTCAAGCGATGTAGAAGTTCTGGCTCCTGGGTCCTCGAGAGAATGCCCAGTTAATTACGTTCGCGACACACGCGAACCACCTCCGATTAAGCTGCATTCGTCTTCTTCTTCTTTTACTTTGCGATAATCATGCTCGTTGATGTGAATGAGAGTCTGTGTAGCGGTGATGACAGATCATGTTCTTGTGAGAATGTTTGTGAACTGTTTGTAGCGTAGCCTTAGCGTCGGCTCCGCTCGCTCGGATTGTTCGGCCTCGTCAGTCTCGAACTCCGAATGTAGTGTCTTGAATTAAGTTGGTGAAGAGCATGGCTCGCGCTCAGTATTGGTGATTTGTACAGCTTCTCAAGAGGTAGCTTTATACTTCGGTTGGCAGGGAAGAAATATCCACGCCTTAGTCCAGATATATGATGTAGCCATTATGAGAAGGATCATCCACGATTAGCGAAGAAAGTTGTAGTTTGTTGGCGGGAGAGAGTATCGGTCCATTGGTCCACAAGAAGAATCATCTGCTCGTTAATCCATAGGCAAATGTGGGCAGCAAGGTCATGACACCATTAACAGCTTCATAGTGTGCTAGCTTGATTGGTGGCCACGAAGTAAAATCTTGGAGTATGGTGATCCTCATATACGTTACACAGTACAAGAGCCGTACACACATACACATTAATTAGCCATTCTGGATTATTTAAATGACTACACGTGCATGCATGCATGAGCCATGCACGAGCCATGCAAACTATATCTGAATAGCACTCATATGCGTATACTCCGCATCCTGGGCACTTAACTGCAGCAGCTTTTGGACTTATTGATCGGCGTCTCAGCAACTTAGCATTAGCAGCAGGTGCGCTCGTCGTGCTGTCCAGAGCGCATCGGGGCCGCCGTTCGCTGCTGCCCGCGTGTTGGGGAAGAAGAGTGCCGCGCCGCCGCCGTGTGTGGGCGCCGTCGTTTCGGGGGAGGAACAAAGCCGAGGGCGCGCTGCCAGGGACGCCGCCGAGGTGATATGGGCACGCCGTCGCATGGCCACCGTCAACGCGTGGGAAGCAGAGGTCGCCGTGTGTGTGGATACCGATGGTGCCGTCGCCAGTGCGTGATAGGCAGAGGCCACGCCGCCGGGTGTGGATGTCGATGGCGCCGCCGCCGTGCGTGATACCGAGGAAGAAGACGACGGGCGCCGACGCCGTACGTGATGTCAGTGCCACCGCGCCAATGGAGGAGCCGCGCCGCTGCTCGATGAAGATGGTCGCGCCGTCCTCTAGGCTCGTACCTAGGCGCCGCTGCCGCTGCCTGGTGAAGATGGCCGCCGCCGCCGTGGCCATGAAGCGCGCCGCCTACGCCGGCGCGTGGAGGAGTCGGAGATGCCGTCGCAGCCGTGGGCGCCGTCGTCGATGGAGAAGAAAGGGGCGGTACGGTCCATCGCCTGGGCGCGCAGGGGAGCAGGAGGCGCCACCACCGCTACACGCCGCCGCACCATAGAACCGCGGTCGCCGTATAGATGAAGTGCGCCGAGCCGTGTTGCCGCCGACGCCTGGGAGATGCCGAGGTCGCCGTGGCCGGGGAGCGTCGACGTCACCGTGGGCTTTGTCGTCTGCTGCCGTGTGAGTCACCGAGGTGGAGATGGTGTTGCGTCGCCGGGGAAGATGGGCGCCGGCCTCGCCGTCGCGTCACTGGAGGTGGGGAAGTACCGCCGAGCCGCTGTCATCATTGCGGCGGCGACGCCGCCATGTTGATGGGCCGGAGGCCGTTGCCACGCCTGGGGTGTCACCGTGGGTCTTGGCGTCGCGCCAGGCATAGGAGAAACGAGAGCCGCCACCAACTGCCTCGGGCGCCATCGCCATGGAAGATCGGGATTCGGGAGAGCTCGCTGCCGACCATGCTGAGTCAATGGAGGTGCTCGCCGAGGGCGATGGACAGCGCCACCAAGGGCGCACGGAGGGGGAGCAGCGCGCCGGCCGCGAGTTCACGTCGCCACCATGGCGCCAAGCTGAGGGGAAGACGCCGCTCGCGTCTCGTTGGTGACGCCGGCGCCGCCGTGTGGATGGAGGAGCCACGTTGTCGCTGGTGATGGGCGAGCCGAGGCCACAGCCGTCCATGCCGCTGGCCCCGTGTAGGAGAAGCAGTGCCTGGCACGAGCGGATGGAGGAAACAGAGAGCCGAGAGGGAGGAGTAGAATAGAGAGGGAGAAAGAAGGCAGAACCCTCGGTCTGGCCACCAGCCATCATGGCGCTGAAGAGCCCATGCATGTAGTAAAATAAAAGGAACAAGGTGCAGCCTCTTCTCACTAGCTGCTATCTCTCATGCATGCATGTATCGTCAGAAGAAGCATTAAAATACTCCCTGCAAGTTGTAGTAAAATAAACGGAACAAGGTGCAGCCCATCCCTACTGGCTACTGCTACCTCTATGCATGCAAAGGAGAAGAGAGAGAGGGATAGAAGAAAGGGAGAGATGATAGACGTGAGAGAGCTAGCAGAGGAATCCTCCAGCTTTTTTTTTTTTTTACCTTTTTCTTGTCTCTTCTTTGATTCCTGCGCTCCCTACTGTTGCTTGCGTGTCTGGTTGAACGGCAGAGAGATGGTGTGTGAATGAATGAGCTCCGCCCTGAGTGAAGTGTTGCGCGCCAGAGAGGACACCCCCTTTTTGCAGTTCCTTCGACCTTTTAAAGACACTGCCTACTGATCGTGTGATCGTGGGAGGAGTGGAGCCTCTGCGCCTTCCCACGTTCGCAGTGAAAACACGGCACGTTTTTGTTACGTGCTTTGACCCGCCGGATTAATCCATTGAGCTGTAACAACCTTACTGCTCGGTCAAATCCTAAATTAACTCGTTGACCACTGAAAATATTTATTTAATTAATTTTTTTTATTCAACACATGGAATGAGCACTGAGGCTTCTTTATGCACATCACCTCGTACACAGCGGGCCCAGATCATGCCACAGAGTGCTCGCGCCGTGTGGTGACACCAAAGTTGCTAACAAAGTGTATTAACTCATCCTTCGTACTAAACTCTTTACCCACTGCTATGTCACTATGCATATACCCCCATTTAGAAATATTGGAGTGATCACCGATCACCCAATTTGAAGCATCCAGAACACGATAATATGCTATGGCAGTCATCGGGTCCTCCTCTTCTTCCACATCGTTTTCACCCCCTTCATAGAAATCTTCCCCTATAGTTTGTGCATCTATCTCTCCCTCCTCCATGTCGATATCCAGCTCCGTGTGCATGGCTAGTGCCTCGACACCCGTCATGATACTACCCATTGGGTCCTCCGCGTACCCTTCCAGCACAGTCTCCTGTGCATTCTCTTCTACGATGTTGCTAGGCCCGGCCTCCGATTCTCTTGCCTCTGGCAGCACGTACAAGCCTAATTGGTACCCCTCTTCTACTGCCTTATTAACATAGTACGTCCAACCAGCCCTACTTTTCAGTGGCCACAGGTTGTACAAGTATATCGAACTATTTTGAACCTCACATGACCTGACACCGTCTAGAACAAGTTTGTATTCGTGACGGTTTATACGGAGAGTTCGAGCTATAACCCTCGCCAACATTGCCAACTCTGTTGGTAATGTTATTGTGGTCTGCAAATGGTTGCATGTGTGCATGCTTACAAAATTCCCTTACATTGGTGCAAGTGCATCTTCGTAAAACATATGTAGTGGTGTCTCCATTTACATATGTAACATGCACGTGTTCATTCATATTAACATGAAATATATGTTTCTTTATATTTAACTATTATTTCAAACATTAGACAAAATGTTAGCTTAAATACTTAATACATAATAGAGTATGTGTAATTATGTGCTGAACATAGAATATACCAATTCGACTAACGCTCATTACCCACAACGGTAATGTCGCTAACATACGTACAATTAAATCACTAATTTCCATGGTAACTATAATTTAATTTTCGCAATACATTCAATTAAGCAAACAAATAATTGCATATAGTCATTATTTTACTAAGCACGCTAACTCTAATTTGTCTCTAATTACATAGTAATTTCTGCAATAAATGCAATTAAAATTTAATCATTTATGTTAATAACAACAGATAAATCACTAACTTCAATTATAATTGTAGGCCATTTTCGCTCCTCAACAAACTAATTAATTGTTTCATAATAAATAAAAAACTATTAGACAAAATATATCTACTTAAATGCTTAGAACGTTGCTAACATATGTACAATTAAATCACTAATTTCCATGGTAACTATAGATTAATTTTCGCAATACGTTCAATTAAGCAAAATAATTGCATATAGCCATTATTTTACTAAGCACGCTAACTCAAATTTGTCTCTAATTACATAGTAATTTCCGCAATACATGCAATAAAAATTTAATCATTTGTGTAAATAACTACAAATAAATTACTAATTTCAATTATAATTATAGGCCATTTTCACTCCTCAACAATTAATTTTTTCGATATAAATAAAAACTATTAGACAAAATATATCTAAATTAAATGCTTACAACAAAATACGCAATTTACTGCAATGAACAAATGCAATACCACTAATTAGCTAATAAATATTAGCTCCCACCATGCCGTGCGGGGCAGTTACAGATACATACCTGACTTGACTCTGGAGCTCCATGGGGTGAGGAATGTGTGAAGGCTGGGTGAGGAATCAGTGTGAAGGCTGGGTGAGGAGAGTGAAGGCTTCCGACAAGCAGGACAGCGATATATATACACTGAATTTTGTGATCACTATAACTTCTTAAACTCTATTAATTAGCGTATATCGCGTGATTCCTGTTTGATTAATCATCCCTGCGTTGTTGGTCAATTCTCGTACACATATTCCCATCGGTGGAGTAATATTTTTTTCCAAAATCAACACTGTATTGTCGGTACGGGTTAATCACTCTCCTAATTAACATCGCATGCAAAGATTCCCGCGTAAAATATTCAACCGGCATGCAAAGATTCCTAGGGGATGCCGGCTGGTTTTGCCACACGGGGTGGCGGGAGCTAGCCGCGGCCACGCCAGGTGGCGGCAGTAGGTGCCCCCACCACGCCCAGTGGCGGTAGCAGGCCGCAGCCACACCCCGTGGCGGCTGCTCAGCTCCCGCCATGCTGCGTGTCGGCCGCCATCCCCAGTGGTGGGACCCACTGCTATTCGGGCAATTAGTTTGCATAGTAGATTATTATATTAATTTTCAAGTACCTGTTGATTATTTCAGCAATTTTTTTGAACCGTACCCACCCCTTCGGTTAAATCTAATCCGACGGCGCCCATTTATTTGCCCCCAGATCCAATGGCGCCCGCAGCCTCCCCTTCCCCCGATGGCGCCGCCACCCCGAAACCATTAGCGTCGCCGCCTCCACCGTGCCGCTCGCCGGAATTGCACGCCGCCGACGATTCCGATCCTTCCAGGCCATGGAATCAACGCCCACGGCATAGCCACATCATCGCCAACTCAATCCCCCACATCTTCACCCATAGTTTGCCTCGGGCCGCCGCCAATTTCTCGCCATAGTTTGTCATCTCCGCGGGTTTTCTTCCCTATCGCCGCCGCTTACCCGAGCCTATAAATAGGCCATCCCCGATGCATTGCATTCTCAAGCTGCCCCTCCTCCACCGCCATCTTCCACTAGTGATCACCGGAGTTCCTCCTCCGCCGCCATCCCCAAGCGGCCATGCCTAGCATCGCCGCTTGATCATCTCCTTCATTGCCGACCACCATCAACACCTCCATTAGGTTTGCTGTCCCTAGAAGCGTCTTTGCTGGCCACCACCTTCTCATCTCCGGCCGCCCTCGCCGCCGGTAAGCCCCTCCCAGTAGCGCCTCTCGTCCCCCCCCCTTTCAGCATCTGCCTTCCTGCACTGCGCACAGCACCACTTCCTTCATGGGCCGGCCCAGCTCCAGCCAGGTCAACCCATTTCTTTTTTTCCTTCTTATTTTAAAATTTTAGATTTAGCTTTCTATTTTGCATAAAATACCGAATCTCTTCCAAAAATTCTGCAACAATTCTCTAAAATCTATTATTCATCCTAATATTTTATAAAAATTATAAAATACCCCCTTTTCAGTTCTAAATTTCAAAAATAAAATGTTTCCCTTCTCTTTCTATAGGAAAATGCTTTTAAAATTTCTTCCTGTTTTCCAAAAATCCCAAAAGTTCCAAATAAAAATATTTCATCTCATTATTTCATTTTAAAATATATTTTCATGATTTTCACCTTTTATCTTCAACAATTTGCATCTCGGAACTCCGATAACTTTGTTGTCGTTGACCCCGATCTCTGAACTTTGTTGTCGTCGACCCCGATCTCTGGAAATTTGTTGATCCACACCAGATATTTCCCAAGTACACATGCGTAAATTCTTGCTATTTGGAGATCTACCAAATTAATGCTAAAATTAACCCTCCATTTTATTCTATCCGGAATAATGCCAAAATTCCCATCACCATTTCCTTTTATATAAAATTTTCTTAGAAATTCTCAAATCATACAAACCATCACCATCCTAGTCAACCCTAACTTTTTCTTTAAAAACAAATATACCTTTTTTAAAAAATAATTTCATGCATTCATGCTCCATGCATTTTTCTTTTTATTAAATTCCCTTCCTGTTTTCCTTTCTCCAATGTGTAGAAAACGAATTCATTGCCCTCGGATCAGCCGAGCAGGAATATTAGGGCAATAGTGTATACATCGAAGATCTAGTCGAACCAGGCAGGTTTTCTGTTCCTTAATATTGTATTATGCATTTATTTTCTAGTTAATTAATTTTTGTCCAATTGATTGAAAAGTATTTATGATTGCATATAGTCATAATCCCATTTAGATTTAAGCTTCCCTATTAGATTATAGGAAAACACCCTAGGAATTTAATCTAGCCATAATAATGACATTGTCTCATATAAGCATGTAGGATCATGATTGTTGCATTTTAATCTAACTTTTGGTTGAGTTGGAAAGTGGTTAAGTAGTTGAGGTTTTGGTCATGTTAAGGTTGGTGTGTTGTTGGTGTTGTTGAAAGTTTAGCGTGAACAAATATAGGAATGTGAGACGCTTGGTGGGTCGCTCTAGTCGCGTACTAGGGGACACTTGTTTGGGGGTCGGTGGTTAGTTTGTTCATTACTCATAACTGAATTATGTCATGATAGAAAAGATACAAATTTTCGTCCAAACCGTATTACTGATCATTCTAAATATTGACATAAATCAGGTTAGATGTGTGGTTGTAAGGTTATTGTTGGTCTAGTCTATAGTCAGTTTTGAAAGTCTGATTATTATCAAAAATCTTATTTAAAAATGTTTTTAGAAAAAAATTAGCAAAATATAGGATTTTTCTAAAAACTATTTTAAAATATGCAATAAGTCTATTATTAAATCTTCCAGTCAATTTCTGTTAAAACCTTGCATGTAGTTAATAGGCATGCATATAGAAACCTATTAGGACGTAAGTGCTTACCCGTTGTTTTTGCGGGCTACCCTTTTTTTTGGGTAAGTTCTTTCTTTTCATCAGAAGACTTTTCATTTGAAGACCTATAAGAGTTTGGTGTAGATTTTTAGTTTATCCTACACTCGAGCCATGGCTGTGGTTTTGAAGTGTAAATTTTGGAGGTTTATTAAAAATTGTAAGCAATATTGTAAAATAACTCTAGTTATATAATAAAATTTGGCTGTTTGTATTATTTCGAAATGCAACTGAAATCCTGGACAATTGTATTTTCAGGGATCTCCCGAGGTCCCCACAAAAATTGTATCTGACTAAATCTGTATTTGAATCCGTATACAATACTATCCACATCTGAATCCGTATTTGATAAAAAATACGAATACAGATACGATTGACCCCTAAACAACCGTATTCAACACGTTTTTATCCCTACCTCCGCATTCCTACTAAAGCCGTAAGAATTGTTTGCCAAAACAAATTGCTTCCAGTGACATCACGAGATGGTTCATCAATCAAACAGTCTTAAGATGATGACGCAACATCTTTACAATTTCCAGAATCAAACAGTGTAGGGCAGGCCCTTGATGCATGTTCGTCCTTCCATTTTGGATGAAATATACAAATAATTAGACCAGTACGATTGTTACCGGATTTCGGATCTCTTGATTAGCGTTTGAAACCGATGGCATGCCAGCAAATTCTTAACGGAAACCTTTCCATTTTTTTTGCCTACCTATCAACTTGATGAAGTGTGGGTTCATGTAACTGGAGTGCCTCATGCCTGGAGACACTATCTCGGTTTTTGGGCTCTAGGAACTGTTATCAGGGCGACTCTTGATGTTGACATGCTCACTTATAGGAAAAAGGGCATTATCCGTCTGTTGGTGGGAATGATGAACAGAGACCACCTTCCTCTCTCCACAGATATCGTCTTTGGTAATTGGGGTTATGACATCACCTTTTCTTTGGAGAAGGAGGATTTCAGCCCAGCTGTCCCACTTTTAAGCAGTAAAGATCCTAAAGACAGTGAAGATAGTGGTGCTGGGAAAGATATAGATGTATTAAAAGTTTATAATTTTATAATATGAATAATATATATAAAGACGATAGAAAATGTTTTGCATCAAAGTATTAGAAGTTTAGAACATCTAGAAGCTCTTTTTATCATAAATATTATCTTTCATGGATAAGTAAAGAATTGTCTAGATGTTAGATAATTAGGTAGAAAGATCTAAATTGAAAATATCTTTATATAGATGATTCTAGATTTATGCTATATGATGTAGATTTTAACACATGCTACATCACAATAACATTGTAATAGTATAAATAGAACATTCTCCTTTATATTCTTGGAGATCTTGTTTTAATCATTATGTCCAATTAAAGATCACTTGTAAGTTTACTACGATATAAATTATACATTACATATTATTTTATAACATTACATTATTACTTTCAATATATTACCGCTAATTTGCTCATGTTGTGCTTATCATAGGAAATAAAAAACATGGAACATGTTTCCAAATAGCACCATTATAGTGTTCGATTTCCTTCTCAAATAAATAAGATATTTAAAGGACATTAAAAAATTCTTAAATGAACACATGAGTAGCAGTAAATTAGTCTGATAAAGCATTCCTCCTACACTGTGAAACTAATACTTATAAGTGTATGCGTCTCATAAACATTTGGAGCCAACCATCACCGAAATAGAAAGTTTATATTATACAAAACATATAGCAAAATGCATTGATTCTGCTGGAAAGGGTGACAGTGTAATCCTAGAATTTAACAAAGACTAATAAGTTTGTGAGATCCTCCTGCACACGCACATTCAAGCAATCCGTAACGCTAATGCATTGCACTCCACTCGACCAAAGGCTAATGCTAAGGAAAAAAAGTTGAACTTTTATGCACAAAAACCTAAAATAGTAGGGGTAACTAGGGCAAAAGAAAGCAGCCCTTAGTCACACAAATCCACCCTAAAAACATGAAATTTCACCTCAAACAGCGAGAGGGCCGCACAAATCCACAGAGCAGCCAAACCAAATCCACCTAATTCACTCGAATCATCCGAGCTCCGACCCAATCGACGACGACCCCGCGAGATAATACAAGGAGAGCTCACTAACTATAGGCACGTTCATCGCGCCGCCGCCGTTCGATGCGACGCTACCACAGAGGGAATCCAAGGAACCACCTGAGATCGGTGCCCTAGGCTACGCGACAACGCACTCACGAGGCGGCAGAGAGAGCGAGAGTGGACGCGGCAATGTCGCGAAGGGCCACAAGATAAAAGGCAGAGTTTTTTTTTCTTTGAGAGCGAGACCGTGCCGGAGACGAGACTGGGCGTGTGCCGCGCGACGTCCGTGACGAGGCTGAATCTTATTGTTGAGTGAATATTTTGAATATTGTGTGATGAGATGATTTTACAATTTATTTACATATTTTTGTGAGGATATTTGGAATATCTTAAAAAAAGTTATAATTTTGGATGAAGATTTGCAATGATTTATGATTTATTGGATTAACCTTGGACTAATGATTTTTCGTGAGATTTGGAGATATATATATGGTCGTATAACTTCGTATAATGTATGCTATACGAAGTTATTACGGTGCATGTGCACTTGTGTCCAGGAGGGAGGCTGTGCGTGTATGCATGTGCACTGCGCATGCGCACAGGAAGCCAGCGCAGGGCGGCGGCCCAGGCAGAGGGAGCAGGCGGCGTGAGGCCCATCGGGGGCAGGCTGGGAGGCAGGCCGTGCAGGGGCCCAGGCGGGGCTAGCGCGGGATGTGGAAGGCCGAAAAGAGGAAGAGTTCGAGCCCGAGTTGGATTCGTGATTTTCACACTATGGCCCTCTTTGATAGCTTGTTTAGTTTTAGTTTAGTTTTTGTTGGAAAAATTTGACCACCATTGAAAGTAGTATGAAAAGGCTAAATAAATTATAAAAAAAATATTTTTGAGATCTTTGAGAAAAACCCTACAAAGTTATAAAAAAATATTTTCAAAAAATAAAGTGAATGGTGTATATAAAAATAATAAAAATTGCCATCCCAACAAAAACTGAACTAAAACAAGGTATCAAAGAGGCCCTATATAAAGGGACGAGGAGGCTCGGGATTAAGAGGAGTTTTAGGGTTTCCACATGTTAATGATGGCTACAAAAATTAGAGAAATTCTAGAGGTGATTAGAGAAGATTATAGAGTGATTAGAGGAAGATTTGAAGAGATTTTTTAGGGAAGAGAGGCAGATGAGCGAGGGGTTGGGTTAGGCTTGCAGAAGCTGTAGCAGGACAGTAGACGTCGAGTGAGGCGTAGCCAGGAGCTGTTGTATAGCAAGGCAACTCATACCAGAGTAGATCTGTACTTCTTTGTAAAAGGATATGATTGGGGAGGAGCGCCCGGGATCATTGCCCCGCAGATGTAGGCAGGTGCCGAACTGCGTTATCAAACGTGTGCGTCTATGGTAATGTTTTTCTAATCTTGCATGAATATCTACTTTCATCGTTTGCTTCTGCTAATTAGGGTATTTAGCGTCTACGATCCTACAATTGGTATCAGAGCTAGTTTGCTGTAGGGTTAATCTTGCGATTAGGGAGCAATGGCGCAATTTAACACTTTTTCGATGACAAAACCCCATGTATTTAACGGTGATTATTATCTTTACTGGAAGGTCCGCATGCAATCTTTCTTGCAGTCGCAGAGCTATGAATTGTGGGAAGTGGTAGAAACTAAATATATTAGACATGCTAGTATTACCACTAAAGAACAAAAAGATCTGTTTACATTGAATCAAAAGGCAATGAGTTATTTCTATGGTGCTTTGTCTAATAATGAATTTAATAAGATTTCTAGTTTGACAACTGCACATGAAATCTGGGAATATTTAAAAATAACTCATGAGGGCACTAGTGATGTTAGAAACGTTAAAATTGAATTGTTTAATCGTGAGTATGAGATGTTTGCTATGAAACCTGGGGAAATTATTAATAATTTTGCTGCTTGTTTTAATGAACTGGTTAACAAACTTATATCTCTAGGAAAGGTCTCTCTCAGGAAGATCAATGTAGAAAGTTGCTTATATCGTTAGATAAAAAGGTGTGACACTTTAAAGTAACCGCAATCACTGAGTCTAAGGATATGAATACATTGAAATTGAATGCTTTGCTTGATTCTTTGAAAATATATGAGATGGGTCTTAGTCAAATTGGTCATGATGCTCATGATGTTTCTATTGCTCTTGTAACTGTTGAAAAGAATAAACAAAACATTTTTGAAAAACAAAAGGATGTTGAGGACATGGATATCAATGAACTTGATAGTCTTTCACAAAAAATTTCAGATATCTTACAAACCAAGTTTGGTAAAACTAAAAACAATCTTGTTCAATGTTTTAATTGCAAAGAATTTGATCATTACAAAGGTGATTTCCCCAAGCTCGCGAACGCTAACAAAAAGTCTAGTCCATTGTCAAAAAAAAGCTTCTAGGTACCAAGATGAAGAAGGCATTGCAAAAGGCATTCATGAATATTGTGGATGAGCTAGATACATCAGGTGAAGATGATGACAATGATCCATTGGCTACACTTGGAGAGGATGACGATATAGCAGACGTTTGTATTGTTGGAAGGGAGGCTTACTCTGGAGATGAAGACACTGAAGGCAAAGATGAAGATGAGGTAAGTAACCTTCAACCTTTTGAAAATTTTCAAATACAAGGAGATATTGTTAAGAAACTATATAAAAAGTGCAAAGAGTTAAAACTAGAAAATAAAAAACTTCGGTTGTTGTCTAATAAAAGTACTGAAAATTGTGATTCATGTGTAAAATTGAAAAGTGCTACATGTGATGCATGTGAATTTTATAAGAGTGAATATGCTTTGTTAAAATCTAGTGCTTTCTCCTATGAAAATTGCATTGTTTTAGAAAAGGAGGTGGTTTCTTCGAAAAAGCCTTTAGAGAAAAATGATTTTTCAACTTTGTAAATACAAGTTAATGTTTTGACAAAAGAATTTGCATGTGAGAATCTCACTGGGATCAGAAAGAAATTGATTGAACTCGAGAAACGTCCTCATGGTCTTATTTGTAATCATTGCCCTGATCTCGCTCTACAAAATGGCTACTTGAAACCAACTTTAAAAAGACGACAAATGGTGAGAAAAATTTAAACATGATCTTAGATACTTCTAAATGCTCTTTTATGAAGGAAGGTGTAGGATATAATAAGAAAAATTATTCTCAAGCACCTATTAATAATGATCATGTCCCCTCAACCTCAATTGTGAAGAAAATTTTTAATTTGAGCTCTGTTAGTATTTCTTAAAATAAACATGTGAGGAAAATTTGGACACGTAAAATTAAATTGCTATGCTAATTTGGGTCCAAAATATTGTGATAGTTTTCACAATGTGAGATGCTATAACTGTGATAAGTTTGGTCATTATGCACGAAATTGTTTTGTTTCTTCAAATCATAGGTTTGATTATGAATACAGAAAGCCACAACAATACGGTGAAAAGGTAAGTCCAATGGTAAGTTCTACTTCCTCGAATAATGCTTGGGTTCCCACAAATTCTTTGAAGAACAATAAATAATATTTTTAAATTTGGGTCCCTAAACATTTCCTTGCACCTTAGAGTTAGAGTTTTTAGGTTTTGCATTGTAGAATAGTGTTTACATTGTTTCATATAGTACAAGCATTGCTTATTATATTTGTTGAATACTTATGTTTATGGCATTGAACTTTCACCTGACAATATTTATTGATAATGCCAATTTAGTTAAGTTGATTTCTCACTGCTGGAAAGTGGATATGAGTTTATAATAGTCAAGTGGATTGAATAAATTTGATATGAGGGTTATTTTTTTTAAAAAAAATAAAATTGCTAATGTGAGTCTGTATACTGTTTTTGAGTATTTTTTGTTAAGCCAGATGATCATGACGAGTCCTTGGCAAGTAAAAAATGCAGGGCATAATTAAAAAATATGAGCTTGATTATGTGATGTTCCTTACGAATTAGTAAAAGAAATAAGGTCAACTTTATCATACCTGCAATTGAAAGAAGCAAGCTCAAACTTGCCACATAGGTGAAAAAAAGGGTGATATCAATTATGAAAATTAAGATGAAAAAGATGATATTGGAAAAATCACGGACAGATAATTGTGAGTCTGGTATACCTTTTCCGCTCAAATCTAGTATCTTTCTCACATGGGCATATTTTTATATATTATATATTTGTTGCCTACTTGTCTGTATTTACATGTCCATGAGCTTATTGTTATCTTATAAACTTTTTACTCAACAACTAGTAGTTAATACTTGACTATGGGGCAATTCATGAATTTTTGGAGTGTGGAATTGATTTGCTATATTATTTGTATTCACCTTGGATAATCGGTACTGCTTGGTAGGTGTGCATTTCATGATATTTTTGCATGGTTCATATTTGTTTGTCCTTGATATGTGTTTTGCCAAAAGGGGAGAGTTAGAGTTGCATAAAGTGTATGAGTTCATGTGTGAGAGAGTGCATGTGCATGTGTGCATTTGTGAGTTATTGCATTAGGTTTACTTTAAGTGCATGTGTCAAGGGGGAGAAGACATGTATCAAGGGGGAGAGCATAAAAGAGATAAAAAGAAGAGAGAATGAACTTGAATGGGCGTATTGTCAAATCACTCATCAAGGGGGAGATTGTTGAGTGAATATTTTGAATATTGTGTGATCAGATGATTTTACAATTTGTTTACATATTTTTATGAGAATTTTTTGAATATCTTAAAAAAGAAAGTGATAATTTTGGATGAAGATTTGCAATGATTTATGATTTATTGGATTAACCTTGGACTAATGATTTTTCGTGAGATTTGGAGATATATATATGGAGGCCCTAATGTACCCCTGGTGTAGATTAAGCTAATCTACACCCGAGCCTTCCCAGCGAACCGCGCAATCCAGGCAAACTCGGAAGTAAACGATCGCAATTTGAAAGTAATCCGAAGTAACCGGATTGAACTTGTTTCAGCACGGAAAGTAATTCGCTGGGTGGCAAGATCCTAGAATCGTGGGGGCATTAACTGCCCTAAAATCATGGGCTGCATGTCGATTTATTTTTGAAATTTTGAGTTGCTTCGTTTCAAACCGATTACTTTTAATTACTGATATTTCTCGAGCCAAAATAAGAAAGTAATCAGAATTTTAAACCAGTTACTTCTCATTACTTTCGATTATCCATACATACAAAAGTAAAAACCATTCCAAAAAAGATTACTATGCATTACTTTGTCGTAATGCAAAGTAAATGTACAGAACTATTACATTTCACAGCAGGTTCCTTAAGTAATCCGATGAATTTGCTAAGTATTCCCCTAAGTAATCCGATGAATTTACTAAGTAATCCAGTGAGGTCGGCGGCAGACGACAACGAGATGGGAGGGCGGCGACCAGCGGTGGATGGCGTCGGTGCTGGGTCGGGGAGGCGGGGAGGGCTCGCCGGCCCTCCCTCGGCGGCGGCGCGGCGAGGATGGAGGCGGGGAGGGCTCGCCAACCCTAATCAGTAGGCGGCGCAGCGGGGATGGAGACGGGGAGGGCTCGCCGGCCCTCCCCCTGCGGCGGCGCGGCGGGGACGGATTCGCCGGCCCTCCCCCGACGGTGGCGCGGCGGGGATGGAGGCGGGGAAGGCTCGCCGACCTTCCCCCGACGGCGGCGCGGCGGGGATGGAAGCGGGGAGGGCTCGCCGGCCCTCCTCATTAGGTGGCGCAGCGAGGATGGAGACGGCGACGGTGCGTGCTCGAGGAGGCGGCGCCGGTCACGGGGATGGCGAGGCGCCGTCGGGAGCAGGAGAGGCGAGGCCACGCCGGGCGCGGGATCTGGGAGGCGGCGACGAGGGCGGGGTCGGGGAGGCGGCGCCGTGCGCGGGGGCGGCGAGGACGCTGGGGACGGCGTCAGGGGCGGCGGCGTCGGGAGGCGGCGGACGGCCGCGTCGGCGAGGCGGAGAGGCGGCGGGCGGCCGCGACGGTTGGCGGCCGGCGGCGGCGGCCGCGACGGGAGGCGGAAGGCGTCGGGAGGCGGCCGGCGGCGGCGTGGATCGGCTGGCCTCTGGATCGGATCGGGAGAACGGGGAGAGGAGAGAGAAAATGGGAGAGAGATTGGAAGAGGGGAAAGTGGGTGTAGTTAATGGGTGGATCCGATTTTTTTGATTTTTTTTTCAAATTTTCCACCATGTTGACTGCTTGGACTCGCTGGAACCTGACTCGTGGGGTGGCTAGGTGTAGATTAGGCTTAATCTACCCTTATATATATATATGACGGCCGTTGGATCTTGTCACGAAATCAAATCCGACCGTCCGTGCTAAATAAACATTTAAAACAAAATGCTTCGCTCGTTGGACAGCAGCGCGGGCGGCTTGCCCTCTTGGCTAGCTGCGCTTGGTTCCACCCCGCAGACGAGCGTTCGTGCCTCCCCCTCGTCTATTAATTGGCTGGAATACTGGAATAAATGCTGGCACGCACGGCTGTGCACAGAGGCGAGCTTCTTTTTCCTTAGCTCGCCTGTTCCTTTTTCCTTAGCTGCGCCTGGCACTCATCTTTTTCCTCTCTTGTTTCTTTTTTCTTACCTCGCAAAAAAATGAAAAAATTGAAAGCTTTCGAAAATTAAATCATGTCTGCACAAATAACATCCGTCAAAAATTGTTGTTATTTAAAATTTTACAATCCAAGTTTTTACTTATGGTAGGTTAAAAAAACATAAATTTAAAAATTTCATAAAGAACATCTACAAAAAAAAAATTTGATGTTATTCAGAAATTTTTGAAGTCCAAATTTACAGATAGTTTTCTCTTTCTTATTACGTGCATATTTTTTTAGATTTTCCACTTTTCAATTTTACTCATGATACGTCACAGAAAATCTTAAATTTTAAAGTCCCAGAAATATGTCTTCAAAAGAACATCCAAAATTAAATTTTTAAAGATCAAACGTTTTCACAATGCAGGATTCGAACTAAGGAATTTTTTTGCAGGTCGCAAAAAAATCATGCGGAATTGAAAGTTTTCAATAAACCATGCCTTCACAAAGAACATCAGTAACAAAAATTGATGTCATTTAAATTTTTTTTAAGTCCAAGTTTACAAATAGTTTGCTCTTTCTTACAAAGAGCATATTTCTCTCGATTTTGCACTTCTCAACTTTATTTATTATAGGTCAAAAATATATATAAAAAAGTTTTTGAACCATATCTAAATAAAGAACATCCAAAACTAAAAGATTTCAAAGATTAAAGGTTCTCATAATGCAATCTTCAAGCAAAAGGTTTCTTTGTTGGGTCACAAAGAAACATAAAATGGCAAGTATACAGAAATTATACCGTAGCTGCACAGAGAGCATCCATAAAATAGTGTAATGTTTCTCAAAATTTTTTGAAATTCAAATTTAAACATAGTTTGCTCTTTGTAATAAAAGGCATGTTTGCTATTAACTTTTCGTTTTTCAGTTTTATTTATTGTGTGCTACACAAAAAATCATATAAATTAAAAGTTTTAGAAAAATCAAATATGATAATGGTACATGAATGTAACAAACAAACATGGTGAGCGCTCATAAAAATATTTGATCTCTAGAGATGTTGACTTCTATAAAATGAATTAAGAAATAATAGAAAAATTCAAAAAATAGTAAAAGAGTAAAAAATCAAAAGAAATAAAATGTACCAGAATGCACTTTTGCCTTACAAAATTAATGCCGCGCGCCACAGGCGCGTCGCCATCGCTAGTGCTTGTGCACTTGTGTCCAGGAGGGAGGCCGTGCGTGTATGCATGTACACCGTGCATGCGCATAGGAAGCCAGCGCAGGGCGACGGCCTAGGCAGAGGGCGCATGCGGCGTGAGGCATAGCGGGGCAGGCTGGGAGGCAGGCCGCACAGGGGCCCAGGCAGGGCTAGCGCGGGCTGTGGAAGGCCGAGAAGATGAAGAATTCGAGCCCGAGTTGGATTCGTGATTTTCACAACTATATAAAGGGACGAGGAGGCTCGGAATTAAGAGGAGTTTTAGGGTTTCCACATGTTAATGACGGCTACGAAAATTAGGGAAATTCCAGAGGTGATTAGAGAAGATTAGAGAGATTAGAGGAAGATTAGAAGAGATTTTTCAGGGAAGAGAGGCAGATGAGCGAGGGTTTGGGTTAGGCTTGCATAAGCTGTAGCAGGGCAGTAGACGTCAGGTGAAGCGTAGCCAGGAGCTGTTGTAGAGCAAGGTAACTCATACAGTCATACCAGAGCAGATCTGTACTTCTTTGTAAAATGATTTGATTGGGGAGGAGCACCCGGAATCATTGCCCTGCAGATGTAATCAGGTGTTGAACTGCGTTATCAAACGTGTGCGTCTGTGATAATGTTTTTCTAATTTTGCATGAATATCTACTTTCATCATTTGCTTTCGCTAATTAGGGGTATTTAGCGCCTACGATCCTACACCTATCCGTCGACGGGTTGCATGCACGGTGCGGATTCGTCGCGGGAGGCAATGTGGGTGGTGCGGCCAAAAATTTTTAGCGTCCTCGTCTCCGGTGTATCGCTCGCTGCTCCCCTGGTGAATCTAGCGGTGGCCGGCGGTGATGAAAGGTGACGCGGCGTGGGTGGCGAGAGGGAGGGAGGCGAGGAAGGAGGGCGGGGCCAGCGGCACAAGGACGAAAACGTTCTATGCGGTAGACCACGGCCACGGTGGCCGGAGCCACTGTTGGTGGTAGGGACGATAACATCATTGTTCCTTTTTGCCTACGTGTGTTAATTTTAAATGGAAACACTTTCTTTTTTTATGAATGCCATGTGTAGTAGCCACTTTGTGTTTTTTTATAAATGCCATATGTGTAGGTTCCATTTGAATAAGAACTAAAAAAAAAGTGTGCCAGTGAAAAAAAGTGTAAACTCCACTTAAGACCAGTTTTGAAAAGAAAAGGAAAACCAAAAAATGTGAGGCATATGGTGAAGTGTTTTCAAGCTTATTTAGCAAGTGTGCAATGCATTTTTATTTTTCTCTAAAAATGGTGCTTGGTTTACACATACACCATCTTACCCCGAACCATCGATGAAATGGGTGCGAGGTACTATCGTATAAAAGCAAAGCATTTTCCTATCACTTTGAAAAGTGAAATTCTGTAAAACTTTTATCGAGTAGGCATTTACCTCTGCGTTGGTCTTCAGTTTGAGAACAAACTCGTTTTTCAATTTGAACACCAATCTCTTTTTCAACATGAGGCTCAGATGGACACATGGACCCCAAACTTAGGCCCAGTTCTTTTCAGCTTAACAGCTTAACGTCTTAACAGCTTAACGACTTATCTACGTTTTAAAAACACATATACTTTGAGTTTTTTTAGTCCGTTTTTTCTATTTGGAAGGTGGGTGAGAACGCTTTAAAAAGCAAGTCAAACGAAATGTATCCGAATCTCAAGACTATCTCGAGAACCTCTCAAGTTCAGTCATTTCAGCCGTTCAGCCGTTCATCCGTTTAGATCAGCTCAAAAGAACAGGGCCTTAAGTTGAAAGGGATAGCATCGTTCCTACAATCGTTTGAAAGGTCAGGTTGGGAGTTTGATTTTAAAGACATTTTGGGAAGAATGTCTTTGCTAAAATTGTGGAAGTTGAAATTGTGAATGATGAATGTTTGGGTTTGATGGGTGCACCCTTTCCCTCTATTTATACATGGTAGCTTACAACGGCTCGCAACGGCTAGTCCACAACGGATTTGCAATGGGTAGTATTGTGGGCAATCACAACAGTTAGTCTGCAGCAGATTCATAACAGCTAGTCCAACGAGCAATTTGCAACGGCTAGTCTAACAAACAATTTGCAACGGCTAGTCTAGTGGGCAATCACAATAGCTAGCTTGCACGGCTAGTCTAGCGGACAATTTGGAACGGCTAGTCTAGCGGCCAGTTTGCAACAGCTAGTCTAGTGGGCACTGTTTTTCTTTTAGTGGTTAATTGGTTATGTAACATGGTGCATACATCAAGCCAGAAGTTGTCTCAGAATTTTGCCTTGGTTAAATGAAAAGTAACTCCCTGTTAGATTGTAACTATATTATCAATAAAATGGTATGAAAATTATATGTTGTTTGTCTTTAGAAAAAAAGTTTCTGTTACTAATGAAGCAATTGTTAGGCTATATTGGCATGCATGTATTACATTGTCGTGTGATCATTTAATTTGCTTTCACATTGAATGTGCCTTTTCTCTCAATTTTGAATTAAGGAAGTCGTTCTTCTTGCAGATGTTTAAGGTCTTATATGCTATTGGATTAAGAAAGGTAGAGCTAGCATGGCATATAAGATTCGTGAACGGATCACCGTATGTGCGTAGCTGCCTCATCACATATGAGCCATCAATGACAACCCTAAATATCTTGATTTTATATTGTTATTTTTTTACAATTAAATATATAATCTGAGTATTTGTAAAACATTGATATTTGTACATTACTTGAATAATGCATGTGATTGTGAGACTCTTCCTTTTTATTTTACTTACTTTGAAATCATGTTGTGATAGACACACACATTGCTTAGTAAATCACACTTTATAATTTTTATGTTGCTACGATTTATGTTTCCCTTTCCTCCCTCTTTAGTTCCGTGGCAAAGCACGGGCATTGTACTAGTATCCTCAAATACGTGAATGTTGGTGCAGTTTAGTCCAATCCCACAGGGGAGACTACTTATGAACAAATACAATTATACAGCATTGGCTTCTCTCCTAGAGCTAATACAAATCGGCATCCATAGAAGTTTTATCTGGGGCATGGGGAACAGCTTTCGCCAAGTAGTTTCCACTTCTCCCATGTCAGCAAATGGGAATTCTGAGAGTGCTCATGAGCTCTTTGACAATGATGAGCAAAGGCGAGAATACAGCGAAGTGCTTCTCACAATAAGATAAACGATGAATGCAAGGTAAACAGCAAGCACAATGCACAAGCTTGAGCGAAGCAATGCCCCCTGGACTTCAGTGGTGTAGAAGGAAAGTATGAGGTAAAAGAAGAGAAAACATGCATGATGTGCGTGCATGCACATGCAGGTGGAGCGTGCAGGCTGTGCGTATAGATGGCCAAACGGGCGGCCCGGCACGGGCCCGTTTAGGCACGGCCCGTGTAAGCCGGGCCCGGCACGACCCGTTTACCAAATTGTGCCGTGCCGTGCCGGCCCATGGGCCGAGGCACGAGGCACGTTTAACCGTGCTGGGCCGGCCCATTTACACAACAGCCAAAAATTATTTGCCGGGTGGGGATTCGAACCCACGCCCTTGCGGTTAGTAGGCGGGAAGGTAGCTCCCTCGACTAGCCACTAGAACACTCGAGCTTTTGTGTTGTAGTTAACTGAGAATAGATAATATACATAGTTTTAAGGAACAAAACTAAAAAAAAAATATAATCGTGCCGTGCCGGGCCGGCGCACGGGCCTGGCCTTCGGCTCAGGCACAGCACGCCTCGTCGTGCCGGGCTGGCACGGGCCGTTTATTTCCGTGCCGGGTCGTGCTCGTGCCGGGCCAAAATTGCGGGCTTTCGTGCCGGGCCATTTGGCCCGGCCCATCTGGCCATCTATAGCTGTGCGTGCGCGTGCAGCACATGGCCCAGGAGGAAGGCCATGCGGCTGGGAGCGCGTGGCTAGGGGGCGCGGTAGGCCGGCCCAGGTGGGGAGCTCGCAGCCCAGTGGAGGCCGAAGCCGAGGTGGGCTGTAGCAGGCCAGGTCGAGTTGGAGTAAAAGTTGAGCCCGAGATAGATTCGTGATTTTTACACTATAAAAAGGGACGAGGAGGCTCGGGATTAAGGGGAGTTTTAGAGTTTCCACATGTTAATGACGGCTACAAAAATTAGGGAAATTGCATAGGTGATTAGAGAAGATTAGAGAGAGTTTAGAGGAAGATTAGAAGAGATTTTTCAAGGGAAGAGAGGCAGATGAGCGAGGGGTTGTGTTAGGCTTGCAGAAGCTGTAGCAGGGCAGTAGACGTCGGGTGAGGCGTAGCCAGGAGATGTTGCGGAGCAAGGTAACACAGACCAGAGCATATATGTATTTCTTTGTAAAAGGATTTGATTGGGGAGGAGCGCCCGGAATTATTGCCCCGCAGATGTAGGCAGGTGCTGAACTGCGTTACCAAACGTGTGCGTCTCTGATAATATTTTTCTAGTCTTGCATCGATATCTACTTTCATCGTTTGCTTCCGCTTATTAGGGGTATTTAGCGCCTTCGATCCTACAATATGGAAACACTTATATGTACCGGCAAATTTATGTTGGTTTCACCGGCACGGATAGAAGTTCACATTAGTTCTTGTTCTAAAGGATGGAGAAAAAAAAAAAACTACGAGTGATCACTTCTTAGAGCAGGCACAGATAAGGTATGCCAAAATTTCCAACAAAAACAACACATATCATTTTATTTGTGTAAATTGAAAAGGCGAACTGGTACACTGATATAAAAAAGTTGGATGAAACTGACCGAAAAATATATAATTCTTCCCTTCTTTTTCTGTCGATCTCCTCTCCCTCCCACACCGGCCTCCTACCCGCTCCCTTTTCTCCCATGATCCCACCTCTTTCTTTAATTTCTTCCTGGTGCAATCACAACATGGATGCCCCCTCTGCACACGCTTCCTCAATTTGAACAAGCTGATAAAACATTCTGATTACCGAAATGCCAAAGGATGAATATACAACTCTGTATGATGTTTAGTTAGTGCGATATATAGCATGAGTTACACTTTAGACAAAAAATATTAAATATTTTATGAAAAATAAAAACTACAACGCTTTTTTCTACCTCGCCTGACTTTTCTCGGTCAGGGTTAAAATAAAGTTAGTTTCATAAGTATTGATATCGAGTAAGTCATGAGCCATTGTCTACCAGACATTCCCTCCCTCCTCCATCCAGCGAATCTTGCTACTGTGCAATGACGACGTTCGATTTTGTCGACAAAAGAGTGAATCACGCTGATAATATATTAACATTTGGTCATTATCATATTGAAGAACCCTGCAATGCAAGCACACTGTTACGACAAAGACGATGCATACATATGCGGAATGAAGATCTTTCATTAATTTGTTTCTATTTTTCATGTACAATGAAACACCTAGAAATTTTGGAATTTACCGACATACATAAAAAAAATGGACAGTATACCGTTGGAAAAGTATGTGTGTTAATTTCATTAGCGCGCAGTTCACATGTGTCTCGTTTCATGAATGTTTTATGCGATGTTTTATAAGTATTTCATGTACTTCACACGGTGTTTTATGATATGAAATGTGTATACCGTCCGAACAATATACCATCCACCGGTGGCCCTCATACACAAATTAGTACAAACTTTGTGAGGATGAATACACAATAACTACCCCTAAATTATTAGAGTTCAATATAGAACTTGGTGAAACTTGGAACTAACTAATCTTGACAATCTAATACCCCTCCGTTATTAAAATATAAGGCACACATTATTTGGAAAAAAAATCAATATTTATAACTTTTGAATAATAGTTAAGCTAAAAACATACTATATGTTTAGTGTTATGCATGTGATATAATTGGATTTATATTTAAAAGTACTTTCATATGACATTAATTTTATAGTTATTTATTATATATTGTGAGAGCAAATAATGGTCAAAGTTCTATGTTAAAAATCGTGCCAAAAACTTATATGCCTTATATTTTGAAACTGAGAGAGTATTATTGATTCTAGGATGCGGGCAAATAACATGTCGCACATCGTCTTATTCCCAGTTCCGGGAGAAAATGGCCCTGCAACCAGTGGCTGGCTTATCTTTGGAGAGAGTGGCCCTCCAACCAGGGACCATCTGGGGATAGATCAGATAGCTAGCATTTGGCATGACATGGCATGAGATGTTCCATATCCGGCACCGATTGCACGTGTTTCACAACTCACAAGCAAAAAATTACCACCTTATTTGTGGTGGTGCGTAATAACTTCGTATAGCATACATTATACGAAGTTATACGAATTTATGAAAGTAAGGGTTTACAAAACCGGCTAAGAGCTCCGAGCCGTCAACTACGCGGAGGCGGTTAACCGTAGTTAGCCATGATTTTGAGCGGGTTTTTTGTCCCAAATGCAAAACTACGGTTGTCGGTTTTGTTCGCGGTTTGCCTCGATTTTTGACGTTTAACCGATGGTTTTCCAGGTTAACCGTGGTTTGTGAGAAAAAATGTCAAAATCGATGAAAATCATTAAAATCCTTTAAAATATACATTAGAAATTTGTATTTTTAAATTTTGTTTAAGCCAAAATGTTTAGAATGATTAACAATATTTTTAGAAATTTTATGGATAATTTTTATTTAAAATTTATTTGAACGAATTTTGACCGAATCCCTAAACCCTAAACCACCAGTTTACCAAACCGGGCCCCCGCGGAGCAATTAGCCGCCATTAATCGGCGGTTTTGAAATCCCCGTCTCCTATCGGTCCCTTTCATGTACTACACTGGAATCCGTAAAATCGCGCATGCTCGCGAAAGCTCCCCGCTCCAAACGCAAAAGCCATATATTTATATGCAATGACGTCAGCGATGACATCAGCGAAAAGATTCTTTTTAGTTTTCTCTTTCAACGGCCATAGATTTTGATTGGCTGCTCCAATGCACGAACCGTTTGCACCGCTGCGTTCTTCACATTTTGTACTACCAAAACAAGACCAATGTTGTTATAAAAAATTTACTGAAACAATTTGTTATCCTAATAGAATAATTAGTTTAGCCTGCTGAAACAATTACTTTTGCCTAGTGGACGTATAACCAAGTGAAACAGTTGGTTTAGCCTATTGGAACAATATATATCGCATGCTAAAACAATTGGTTTAGCCTATTGGAACAATATATATAGCCTAATGAAACAACTAGTTTAGCCTATTGAAAGAATTTGTCTAGCCTGATGAAATAATTTGGCATGTTGAAACAATTAGTTTAGCCTGTTGGAACAATTTATCTAGTCTGTTAAAACAATTGGCTTAGCCTATTGGAACAATATTTTTGACTTGTTGAAACAATTAGTTTAGCCTACTGGAATGATATGTCTAGCCAAGTGCAACAATTAGTTTTTTCTATTGAAACAATATGTCTAGCATGCTGAAACAATTAGTTTAGCCTATTGGAAACAATCTGTATAGACTGTTGAAACAATTTGTCTAATGAAAAAAATTTAAAAATAAAAAATAAAAAAGTATTTAAAATGAGTTAATTAGGATTTTAGATGAATTATGAAATTTTTTCCATGCATTTTGGACTCCATATGAAATAGATACAAAAATGAGAAAATCAAATAGAAGAAAATGAAACGTTGTTTTTTTGCTAGCAACAACATCAGCAAGGCGCGCGTGCATTTGATGCTGGGCCGCGCAACTAGGCTGCGGGCGTCCGACGTGGTTGGACGTCCGGACTGAAGCATTTTCGATGTTTTATACATACTTTTATATATACTATCTTTGGTAATAAAAACAAGTCGATGTTGACTTTTAGACTAGTCTTTGACCATTCGTCTTATTTAAAAAGTTAGTGCAAACATGCGTAAATATAAATTATGTTTGAAGCACCTTTAATAATAAAACAAATCATAACAAAATAAATGTTAACTTATGTAGTTTTTTAATAAGACGAATGGTTAAAAGCGTGTACAAAAGTTAACGACGACTTGTTTTTATGACCGGAGGAAGTTTATATCTAACTTCATTCGTGGAGCTAGACTTGAGTGTGATACTACAGAATTGAACTGACAGGGACATCGTGTGCAGATTAGTCGTGAAAGACGAGAAAATATATAGACCATCGTTGCAGGCGCTGCCTCAATCGCTCATGCATACAACCCTCATCACGGTAACTCGGAAGATCGATGACGGTGAGTAGGATACTGGTGATCGGCGGGACGGGGAAGATCGGCCGCCACCTCGTCACGGCGAGCCTCGCCGCCGGCCACCTGACGACCGTGCTCGTCCGCCCCACCGCCGGCGCCGGCGCCGGCGACCTTGACAGGGCCAAGCTCCTGGAAGGTCTCAAGGCCAGAGGAGCCAGCCTTGTCTACGTACGTACGACACGTACGCAGCATATATGTGCATGCATGTATATACTTGAAATATCCCATATAGTGGCCTCTTGCTGATCGATCACCCTCTTGATCAACTGCAGCGAAAGATTCACGTACACATATACGGATTTTACTAGCTGAGCATTGAAGTATGTATATGTCTAGTAATCAGAAATCTATAACGCAGGGGGACATCAACGATCATGAGCGATTGGTGGCGGCGATCAAGCAGGCGGACGTGGTGATCTCCGCCGTCGGCCACACTTCGCCGGAGGAGCTGGACAGCCAGCTTAAGATTGTGGCGGCGATGCAAGAAGCTGGGAATGTCAAGGTAACAATATTATTAGTTCAGTTTCTCAACTATGATTGCGATGATAAAATTATTTTTTATATAACTTCCACTGATATTATAATTTTTATATAAAAACATTTTTTATATCGAGACTGGTCTTATTTTGTTCGTAAAATTATAAGGCACAAAACGGTGAAATCCGCTTGTCAATCTAGGCTTCCATTCAAAAAATACGATGAAAATAATCGAAAAAATGTTTACATGACTATCTAATACATTTACACGGGAGTTGCATGCGGCATGCCACTACTAGATTTGCTATAGTTTTTGACAGTTGGTTTGATAGGTTTTTATCTACACACATTATATTTTTTGTTTAGCAATTTTTTTTTAAAAAAATCATCTCCATGTCTTACGAGTTTTCATGCAAGCACCAGATGTGATAGCTTTTTGTTGGTTTAATGGTTACAATCCACAAGTAATATAGTTTTTTGTTTGACAATTTTTTAAAAAGAGCCATATATTCCTAATGCTGGGATTTGACGAAAACGTGTGGGCTAACGGTGGAATAATTACGAGCTAGTACCACCGCGCTATTTTTATGGGCTAAATAACCAAGGCGCTGAATAAGTAAACCGCTGAATAGAGGCAAAAATAAGCAGTGTCAGTCGATTTCTTCACCCCCACAATTCTACCGTCCACTCTGTAGGATCCCCCTCACCCCCCACCCAAACCCAATCGACTAATATATGCACTCCTTAATGACCTTAATAAACTAATAAAATTCGATTTGAAATTAAAACAAATGCCCCAATATGTAATCTCGGACGAAATTTTTTTTTGGTTCAATTCCAAAATTGCAAAAAAATATTTTAATGTAATCATGTGCTGTATATATAAAAGCTGCACAAGAAAAGAACTAAAATTGTAAAAATGGTCATGAATGCAACTTCAATGCGGATGAAATGCAATTTGTGAAATGCTCGTTGCATATTAATTTTTCTCGGGTTGGCATGAAACATGAATCCAAAGAGGGTTAATAAAAAAAAAGAGGCAAAGTATTTGGTGCAAAAGTTTTCTAGGTGCACAAGTGTAAACAATCATTCATGGTCCTTAGATCCAATCTGGACAGTCCAACATTCATGGTCCTTTTAAGTCAACAAGTGTAAAAGAGGAATGAGTTAAAAGTGGAAAAAAGAACACAATGACTATGAGCTTGCTCCCCTGCTTGCCATCGACGAAAACTAATGAAACGATTTTCTCAGAAAAAAAAAGAATAGAAACATACACCAGAAACAACTACAAATGATAGAACAAAACGAATAAAAAATCAAATTAAAAAACAAATGAGCTGCAACAAGATTCCCGAGCCTGTTGTGCTCGATCGGCAACAAGATAAAAAACAAACAGCAGAGAGCATCAGAGCAGATGCGCCAGAAGCTAATTGCAGCAGATGCTTCTCCGCTTGAATTTACCAGGAATGGGGAAGGTACAAGCTGGCATGCGAAATCCCTAATATGCGCCAACCGAGTCAAAATATAACTTCCACAGGAAGTTCGACGTGAATCTCAATGGATGAAATCAACGGACAACAAACCAACTGCACACATAAGAAAACATTACTACTTAATTTGGCCCTTGATAAAAAAGTAGATACCAGTTCACATTTTATAAGGGCATCTTTAATCCTATCATTACGCACGCGTCATGATATCATAAATAAAGTTGCCCCATCACTATTCATCGACAATAGCCTCATCACAATTTCCATTATGTGTGTATGTACCTTTTAATATTCTATTGGCATATTCCTTCGTTTCATCACTATTTGCTACGGCGTCCAGCCTCAGGCTTATATTAGAGGAAGGCACCGAAATTAATTCTGATCTAAACAAATCAAATATTGCAGCGGTTCGTGCCATCTGAATATGGCTGCGACGTGGAGCTAGCCGATCGGATGTTGGAGCCGGCAAGGAGCATTTCAGGAGCCAAACTTCGAGTCCGCAGAGCTCTGACAGCCACGGGGATTCCTCATACCATCATCTGCAGCTATTGGACCCATGGCTTCATGCTACCAAAGCTTGGAAACCCTGAAGCAGATGGCGCTCCATCCACCAGGGTAACCATCTTTGGTGATGGCAAACCACAATGTAGGTATACACATTACTATTGACAGTGGCTTCACACCTGCTATCTCTCTACCTCAGTTTTGGATATGCTCACAAGTCTAAATTCTAAAGTTTCTAACCTAGCCTGAAAGGCTGAAACAACTAATAAATCTTGCTTTATACTCATTTCTATATATAATATACTCTGGTACTTGATTACCTCATGGGCACAAACCTAGTTTCACCTCATGATGAGTTACTATAGTGTACTAACTGACATATATACACAGTGACATGCATTCTTTCTGATTTACAGCGATGTTTGTGCATGAAAAGGATATGTGCGCACTCGTGATAGAAATCGTGGATGATCCGCGGACACTTAACAAGATAATATATGTGCGGCCTTCCATAAATTTATTCTCTCTCAATCAACTCGTCTATCGTTGGGAGGATAAAATCGGGAGGACCCTTGAGAAATACTATGTGTCGGAAGAAGAACTTGTGAAAAAAATCCAATGTGAGTCGAGTGCATACATGTTTCATATTTCGCATTCCATGCATGATAGTCATCAATTAATTTGTTTGTGGTACAAATATATGAGAATTCTATATTCTAGTGCCGCACCGTATCTTAACTATTGAAAGCATTCATCAATCAGTGATGGTATGATCAGCATCATTTTTTTTTTCATTTTAGTCCCTTGAGTTTACACACGCATATACCCCTGTTACCATATTGTCTGTCTCCTCCGGTTTATATATATATATATATTTGCTTCCATACATGTGGCCAGGGCAGGGCGGGGGAGATTGATCAATGGGTTTGGACTAGGGGTGAAAACATGTAGCATAATATTCATTCGAATTCGAATTCAAGTTCATATTCATATCCGTTTTCTTATTAATTCGGTATCCATTTTCCTACCCAAATAGATAGAGATAATTATCCAGTTTCTTAAATAGATACACGTGTCGGGAGATATCCAGAAAACGTTTAGACAGTACGTCTTGTACGATGACGACTTATATCAATACAACTACTCCTCCTAAACACTAAATGCCCCAATACCATCAGATTTTTAACAACCTCTGGCGTGCGCGAAGGCCGGCATGAAATCATATCAATATATTAATTAATTCAAATGGTATGTGATTTTCAAAGCAACGTGCCAACAAAAAAATGCAAATTATATCAAAATGCCTATGTGCCAAGTGATATTAGGTGTAGTTCATGCCCTAAAACCTTGGGTGGGCCAATCGACCCAATAGGCGGAGGCGAGGGAGGTTTGTAAAGGAGGGTGCAAGGCTCTGTGTCGGCAGCCTTTACTAGGCCGCCGACATAGGAGGAGTATTCTCGACGGCATAAAATTGCCGCCGACATAGGTTTTAGTAATGGCATAAAACGATTCAGTCCCCAGTCATGGCGAATAAATCTATCCTCCCACTTGGTTAACAGCGCGCGGCGAGGCGCGGGCTCCCCGTGGCGCGGTTTGAGCCCCGCCTCGCCCCTTGTTATTTTTTTATTTCTCTATGTCGGCGGCATACGTACGGCCGCCGACATAGATTAGCTCTCCAGCTCCTGGCCATGGACTGTGGACCCACATGGCATAGACGTGCCTCCTCTGCCATGTGGGACCACCATGCGATCTCACCGTTAAGGCCGTCAAGCTAGCGTTACCGGGAAGGGGCTATGTCGACGGTAGCAGTTTAGCCACCGAAAAAGATGAAGTGGCGGGATGGGGAATTTTCAAGTTTTTAGTCTGGTGGGTGTCTATGTCGGCGGCCGTGATGATGCCGCCGAGATAGAGTAAGGGGAAAACATCGCGTTCCCTCGCTGGCGGGGCTTGTAATGTCTATGTCGGCGGCCTATTGAGACCGCTGAGATAGATGATGTGTTTGTCGGCGGCTATTTGGGCCGCCGACATTAATTTTTTGGCCGTCCACATAAACTGCGATTCCTGTAGTGATTGATCAATGGGTTTGGACTAGGGGTGAAAACATGTAGCATAATATTCATTCGAATTCGAATTCAAGTTCATATTCATATCCATTTTCTTATTAATTCGGTATCCATTTTCCTACCCAAACAGATAGAGATAATTATCCAGTTTCTTAAATAGATACACGTGTCGGGAGATATCCAACGATTATCATCTATATTTAGTTATTTGCTATCCGGATATTTTCCACGTCCATGAATGAGGTGTCCATGTGAATGTACTAAGTTACCATGGTGGGTTTCACTTCCTTTTTTTTTTTTTTTTTACTTTTGGTTGTTTTGTTTCTTTTCATAACATCTTTTGTTCTGCCCTGGGACCCTTAAATTAACATATTTATCTATCAAACTTTTTTTTAGAGAAATTTACCTATCAAACTAGTCCATTACTAATTAATGTGCATTGAGCTAATATTTTTTTTAGAAAGGGGACAAATTCATTCCATCTTTATGGATCATCTCACACAATGATAGTTCGTAGATCTAACTCGAGGTCGAACAAGATTAGTTTGAAGAAGCGACGCTAAAACCCATCGTCGTCTTGTCGAGGTCACCGGCATAGGATAGAACCAGAACACAAACACATGGGAGGAGTTTTCTCAATACCAAAACTCTACCTTGGCTAGATCTAAAATCGTACAATTGGAAGCCTGCTTCCAACCCGAAGCTCAGAGCACCTTGACTTCGTCGCCATGTGCCACAAACCCATATGAAGGTCGAAGCCAAACGACGTCGTCGCCGCACCAACCGAAGCTCGCACTGAAGATCGCCAACATTCTTCGCCAGGCTCACATGGTGAGGTCTTTATTGGATAAAAAACAAACAACACCCTATTGCTACGCCTATACATAGGTAGACACGCACCACCGATGGTCACCTATTGTTGATCCACCACCGCCCCTTCGTTGACCAGACAAAGACCAACGCTGACGCAGAGATACGACAAATCCACAATAGTTCTGCACTAATTAAAGATCTGCTCATAAAAACTCCTGGCCCATCCCTCCATGATCACCGACCAGATTCCCACCTCGTCGACACCGGAGCACTACGGGATCTGAAGGGACCAGCACGACGAGTTGTTTCTTGGCCAACGGGTTGCCCTCCTCTGATCGCCCGTACGTTGCATTGGGCTAATAATGTCATGTTCAAGGATGCTCTCTCTACCGACCTCTTTTGGGTTCACCATTTTTAATTTGAGGTCCCTCGAGTTTTCACATTTCTACTGAAATTGGGTGCGATAAGATGGGAGATTAGGTGATACATCTCTTGGATTTTTGAATTGGGTGGATTATTATACAGATATTTTTAGCGAGCGCTCACATCAAGAGATGTGTTGGGACGAGATGTCTATTTGAATTTGTCAGTTGTCATTGGGAAGCCATCTTCCTCTATTTTCTTTACTTTGGACCGCTCTATTTCTTTTTGTATCATCCTTTTTCTCACCTAGCGAGGGGAGAAAGCTGGATTTTTATGTGCACTTACCAAAATAACACCATTATTACGCACGTGGCCACTCTCTCTTTTCTTTACTTTTAGAGGCTCTGTTTCTTATTGTATTTTTTTCTCACCCAGCTATCAAACTCTGTTACTAATGTGGACAGGGTTAGTGCTAGGTTTATTCAATGATGCGAGCTCTTTGGAGTTCCCTATTAGCTTTTTTTGCTAAGGTAAAATTCGAGGTTCCCTTTTTGCATATGCATACTAGTAAATGTGGAAATGTAAGGGACAAAAAATTTTTAGAGAGGGGTGTAAGGAAGAAATATGGAGACTCAAGAGAGTAAAACGAAGAAATGCTCGTTACCTATTCATCCCTCGCCGCTAAATGTTCTATAATAGTTAAAATAAACTTATGTTAAAATAAACATAATATGCATGTCTTTTAAAATGAGAAAAGGCTCAACTATATAAACATAATATGCATGTCTTTTAAAATAAACATAAACATAATATTCATTCGACAGCCTCAACTATATACATGTCCATATGTGGGCTACATGGGCCATTTGGGCCATACTAGGGAGCTAAGCTCTTTATACACAAACATGTACGTGAACAAGATCTTTCAAACTAGATGAAGCTAACTAGTCTCTGGATTGGTATTTTTGAGAAGAATCGGTTGTCTTTCCAATTATATGGAGGGAGGATGCCTCTGCTATCTGTAGAATAAGCAAAACATTCTTGCACTAAACAAACGCCAATGGGTCCTCGAAACTGGTTGATATTTCAACGCAATCATGTGCATGCATGTGACCTCGCACAGATCACGTAGTCTCTATGGTACATGCATGGCATATTAGCATGCATATATAATTATATATGAATCAATTAAGCACGTCTCATGCTTGATAGTTAATGCTTCTAATCGATCTGATGAAACACACTGACAATGAGATCTAAGCGACTCTGTAAATATGTGCATGCATGCATGCATGGATTGGCGGCGACGAGGCAGTGTCTCCGTCCCCGCTCAACATGCAGCTGGCGATGGTGCACTGGACTCTGGTGGCCGGAGCCTGCGAGCGAACCATCGGCGCGTCCGCCGGAGTGGAGGCGACGGAGCTGTACCCCGACATGAAGTTTGTCTCCGTCGACGAGTACCTCGATGGCCTCCTCCCCCTCCTCCGATGAACCTGAATCTGAATCTGAATCTGAATCTCATCGACTTGGGGTCGTCGATCTCTACGTACATGCACTCGACTCCCTGCATTGTTCTCTGCTGCTGCAGATGGCGAACCGGTCGATGTGCTTCCTCACATATCTATCATGTTGACTGCTAAATATTCATCTATATATAAGACCATGCATGTGGAGATCACCCCCTTGTTTGTGTGAATATAATTGTACTGTGTGTGACAATACAGGTGACTTGGGCTTGTGCTTGATTTTTGTTTTGAGTGATCAAGAATTAGAAATGGAATTTTGGTTGTTCTGTTAAGAGTCACACCAAGAACGTGCGTGTGATGGGTTTTGGAGTTCACCCCGTGCGCCTTTCTGGTGAAAGGGCTACTGTGAGTGGATAGAGGCGGAAGGCTTGAGAGGAAGCCGGTTCTTGTTCGTCGAGGCCTTGCCTCAACGGGGAGTAGGTGTTTGTCTCCAAACCTCGGGAAAAAAGCTCTCTGTCCCTATTTAATTTCCCGCATTATTTTCCACAAAGCTACTATCTTTATTGTGCCTATGTGTTTGTGTGTGCCTTGGTTCACCTTTGCTAGTCATAGGATTGGTTAGTTAGTTGGTTCACTTAATTTGCTTAATTATCAAGAAAACAAAAAAAAGTAGTCCAATTCACCCTCCCTTCTTGGCCTCCGATTACGGCTGCAGCGACGGGATGCTATAGAAGACTTATTGTGCAAGGTAGAACCTAAACCCTGTGAGATATTACAATTAGGCATTAAACAAGTTCTATACATGCCATACAATAGCGTATTAATTTGACACAAGTGACTCACCACTTGTTCGCGGATCCAAGGGCGTTCGGTGTTCGGGTAGTTAGGTGTGGGGACAAAGGTCGGTTGGGTCCTGTAGGTGTCCGGTGGTGGTGCTGTATGTCCTGCGTAGGGTCTTGATGGGACGCCCTGACCTGCGTAGGTGCCTGGAGGAGTGGGTTGGGTACCGCAGAAGACCAGGCCACCTGTGTAGGGGCCTGTTGGGCCCACCTGGCTCTGGGAGCTGTCAGCAAGCCCCCACGTGACCGCTTGTACCAGCATATACATATATTTTCCTTCATTACTCCACATGGCAAGATATGCATGCCGATAATGAAATGAAATTTTGCGAACACGTTACCCCAGTCAGGTACGTCTCAACTCTCAAGCTATCACAACCTTCTGTCGTTCTCCTCTTGCGCGAGCCTCATGCTCTCCTGCATGTCCCTCATCATCTCTTTCTGATGGGCCATCTTCTCCTGCTGCCTCTTCCACACCTTCCCTCTCCCTCTATATACGCTCCTCAAACTAGAGACGGGTCGCACTCCCGCTCTCACTATAGTTCAAAAAAAACGCTTCACATACCTACATGGGAAGGGTGATGGCAAGGCAAGGGTAAGGGCGGCGAGCATTAGCGGGGGGCGGCGGGTGCAGGGAGGTGTGGGAGGGCAACAGCGGCGGCAAGCAAGGGCGGCAGCTAGGTGGCGCGGGAGGGCGCGCGGCTGCGGCGGGCAACGACGACGGGGAGCGCGGGCGGCGGTGTCTACGGCAAGCTAGCGCGTGTGGCGGCGGTGCCAACGGCAAGCTAGCGCGTGCGGCGTTGGCGGCTACGGTGTGCGACGGCGGCGGCGGTGGCAGTTGCGGCGGGCGACGATAGCGGGTTGCTTCGATGGCAGGCGGCGGCGGGCGCGAGGTGGCAACAGCGCAGCAGTGCGAGGCAGCGGGCTGGAACAAAATGCCTAAACGGGCACTTTCGACGGTCTCGGGCCATCGTGATAGCTCGCATGGCCCCCGTAGAAGACACATGTCAGGAGGTGGCCCGCCAGGAGTCAATCTCGACGGTTCAAAGCCATGGGAACAGATTATGGGCAAGAAGAAATTAGCGTCGAAGAGTGCTTTGGGGTGCCCACTATAATCTATGCTATCTTATCGTGTTTTAGCATATGTGTTTATTAATTCTGTAATTGCAGGCCTTTATGTTTGCCTGCTTGTTAGTTTGTACTGTTGGATAATCGCTATTTGTATGAGAGCTTTTGCACTTGAATGTTTCCTTGGTTTCTTATAATATTTTAAATGTCCTGTTTTGTTTAGAACATGTGCTTATTTGTATGTACGGCCTGGCCGTTATTGTTTACTAGAATACCATATCCCTAATAAGCAAGTACGGGGATTGCAAGAGATTCATGTAAGAATGTAAGATTGTGTCTAATATGTTCATTATCATATATGTGTAAGCCCTTTTTCTTCGGTTATCAATTACTCTTCTTTTTGTGCCAAGAAATATAATAGTCCGTCGCTTAGATCTATTGTTCAGAAGCAGATAAAGTGGACGTTGGCGTCTTGGCGAGTTGCGGGGGCGTGCTCCAATGGCACAAGGAAGGCAGCATATCATTTCACACATGGCTTTGAATGTGTTATCTTGTGATTTTCGAGGTTAAGATCCTTGTAGCTTCCTATATGTTTTTTTTTTGGGTTGTGAGAAAGACCTTGATGTGTATGTATATGGTTTCTTGTTGATAAATCTTGACATTATCTTAGCAATATGAACATGTGTGGAATAGTACAGGGAATGCAATGCTTTACAAGCTGAACTAAACCATATCTTGAATGCTGTGTTTATGCCAGCAAGCAGGCCTTCGGGAAGCCACAGCCTACTTAAATGCAATGGAAAATTTTTACTGTTTACCCATAAAAAATTCTACAAACCAAAAAATGCCCAAGCGTTACGGCTAATTTGAAAAACGCCCCTAGGCGCACCAGATGAGGGCGGCTTGAGAGGTCAGGGCGCTCCGACCGACAGCGCCAAGGGGTAGGCGCCCCTGCCTAGTGCACCAAGGGCAAGGCGCCCACGCCCAGGGCGCCAAGTGTAGGTAGGCGCCACGGGCGAGAGCGCCTAGTGGCAGGGTGGTGGGGCCAGGGGCGGTAGGGTGGCAGGCGGGCAGGGAGCCCCCCGTCGGGGCGCTTGGGGGGTTGGGCGCTGCCAGCGAGGGCGCCTAGGGGGGCACGGCGCCCCCGGCGAGGGCGCCTGGGGAGGGGGGGACCGCACATATATAAGCCCCTCATACCATCTTTGCCTCCATTCTCACCCATTCTCGCCCGCGGCATTGCATTCCCACCCATCAACAGAGGAAAGCTCGGTCATTCCCACCAAGCAGGGGAGAGCTCATTCAACAGTAGAGAGCTTTCTTCTCCTACGGGTAAGTGAGAAAACATTATTTTAATAATGTTGTATAGTTATTTTTCTTGTTTCATGTTTAAAACCATGGTAGGATAGTCATTTTTCTTATTATATTACTAATAGTATAGTAGTTAATTTAGTACTATACGGTTATTTAACGTCGTGGATTTTAGGGGTAATTGAGTGTTGTTTATAGCAGATAACATTATAGATAATTTAACAAGATAATGAGTAGCGGTATATTTTAATATAATAGGTATTAATAATGAATTACTTAATTTTTTTAGTTACTTTAGCAAGATAATGACTAACGGTATATTTTAACATAATAGGTATTAATAATGAAGTACTTAATTTTTTCGTTAATTTTAGATAATGGATACATTACCATTTATCATCCATTATGGTCCTGGCAATATCATGAAAGGTCCGAATGAGGTAGATCTTAGTCAATTTGCTTACATGCAGACAATTTATCCAGATGCTAACAACGTAACACTTAATGGACTGCATATGTGGATTTGTCAATTATTTGGATGGTCACTGGAGAATCATATAGTTTGGATACAAGCTTTATGGTCTAAGTCTGTAGAAACCCCATTTTATAAGCTAACTGCACTGAACACGGAGAATGGGCTGTTGAGATTTATACAGGAGTGTCAGAGTAGAAATTGTTGGGCTGTTGTGTTGGTGCAAGCTACCCTGAGGCAGACTATCCCTATAGCGCAAAATGTTGGCGAAGCTGGACAAGGAAGTGGGACGGCAATATAGGGAGGCTACGCTGACACGTTGTGGAACGAAACAGGAGGTATTGTAGCAGAAGAAGGTGTTTCTCAAAGAGTAGGTGGAGAAGAACATGCTGTGGAGGAACAAGATGGAGACGAACAATATGTAACTGATATGGGAGAGATTAATGAAGCAATTATGAATGATATGAACAATGATGATGCATAGGCGATGCAGGAGGAACAGCTGCAAACGGATGATAGTTCAATTGATGAGGAAGATATAGCTATTCCAGAAGAATGGGATAGAGGCAATTCAAATGAGTTTCTTGTAGATGATGGTCATGGATCGTACCGCACAAATGGGATAGCACCCGGTGCCCACGAATCTCGCACCGCACAAACACCCGCAGCAAATATCTCGTTTCCAAATTCTCGTCCCTTGCACTGGCACTGTATCTTCAGGAGTTTGGGAGGTGGTCTATTCTTTTAATCCGTTTAATTGTGACTATATTTTCTAATTTTATTATGTTCAATATGCTTACATATGTGTTTTATCGTCCTCTTTATGTGTAGTACATGGATAACGTGCATACTACTACTCGTCCATTTGTGCCACCTAGATGGTGGCTTTCATACGGACCAGGAGTTCAAGCGCACGCACCCTTTGAAGATTTGTTGGTCGTATCGAGAGCTCACTACAACACAAATCCTACAATGCTTAGAGATCCGGAATTCTATAGAGGATGGCCGAAGTGCCTCTACGGGGTCGACACGATCATGCAGATTTTTGATCGTATTGCAGATGGTTTTTACGGGCCGTAGGTTTTACAGATGTCCCATGTTTGAGGTGCGTATACCATCAAAAATAATCTTATTACGTTAAAAAAGGTTATTGAGAATATACTTGAATTTTCGCAGACACAGGATTGTGGCTTTACAAAATAGATGGATGATCTATACCCTATGGCTGCATCGACATACATAGACTCTTTGCACCGAAGAATACAACAGTTAGAGCACCGAGTAAATGGTCTACTGAGTGCACAAGAGACAGAGTGGCAGTGAAGACATTAATTAGTTCTTCACCCACAATATGAGGTGAACCCCCATACACCAATTATACATACCTTTATGGATGTCACTACCCCGACAGTCCGAACGAACTAGTGCGCTACAGGTGAAAGAAATTTCGGAGGGAGTACGGGCACATCGAAAACCCAGACTTCGAACAAAACCATTCATGCAGTACTCGATGGTGCATTTGTCTATGTCATTTTTCAGATCAAATGCCTTAAATGTACGCGTACTTGTATTCCGATCGAAGTCATAAAAAACAAAGGGTCATTTTACCTTCTCCTATCATTCTCGGTTGTCACCGTCAAATTTTATGGATTTTCAAAACCGATGATTAAATATTAAAACAACTTGATTAACATGATACAAGTCATGGCACGTATGATGCATAAAACAATTTATCATATTAGCTCATCATAACTAAACCTACATGCCTTAGGAGATTTCAAAACATTGTTGTTCCACACGATAATCATTCTACTGGGTATACAGCGAGGGCATTTCCCCATCGCAAACGCGCTAGCAGGCCCGTACAGTGGGGGTGCAACCTTTGCAGTTGTTCAGGGCCCCTAAAAATTAGGGGCCCCAAATATACATTAAGTACTACTACTAATTAACCTGCCTAATGCACAAAAAAGACTCAATGGATTGGTGACAATAGCACTTAAAAATGATGTAATGGAGAAGATTAAGTATGAAGATATAATTGAAGATTTCATTTCAAGGAATACCGAAAGGATGATGTTTTTCAGTTTTCACTAGGACATGAGGTCAGTTTATTGCTTTTCTTGAGTACTACCTTTACTGTTTTAGCAATAATATTTGATATGTTCCTAAAAATTGTAAGAAATCATATATTGAAGTTTTATAATCTGTGAAAGTATGCTTTGGTTATGCTGCATTTTTAAATTTTAGGGCCCGATTATAAATTTTGCACAGGGGCCTCCAATTCCTAGGTACGGCCCTGCGCGCTAGGTCCAGCTTCCCTAGCTCTAGCATCCCTCTCGCGCTTTCTGGCACGGTCCCCCTCACGCTCATTCAACTGTCGTTACCGGTCTGCTTCACGCTTTGCTCGAAAGTCTTCTCTCGCAACATTGTTTCTTTCTTCTCTGAGGGCGTCTTGCCACTGTTCCTCAGCCCTAGCACGACGCCTCGCCGCCTCTCTTTGCATTTGCCGCTCCTGGTCGGGAGTCTGCTCCACGTTCAAATATTGAACAAACTCGCACAATGGAGGCTAATAAGATTGAAGTTAGCTTTTGCGTCTATATGCTCCTTATGAAATAAATAAGTAAGAAGTCACTTACCGGGTACTTTGCCTTCCTCTCCATCTCGGATGTTCAGTCGTACGCATAGTTTGCGTACATCCAATACCGTCTCCCGTAAGTGTAAGACAGTCTTGAGACATTCTTAAAATGCAAAGACTGCCGCAGAGACACATGGGTGGCTGGACATCTCTTGTGACAGATTCATTAACAGACTCTTTTGGTGGCGATGGGAACTCCATGTCACTCTACTCGTGGACAGAGGTTGTTTCTCAAGTGAAGTGCTTAAAACACTTTGCTGGTCTGAATAGCTTGCCTGCTGCTCCCCTTTTTTTATAGTCGAGTGTGTGTCCATTAAATTATCAAAATCATCTAATTAATTTATTCCTAATTATTGATTTATTAGCAAAACGCGTTACAACAAAGGTCTAGTTGCGAGTGTGGCAGGCAGGAAGTGATGGCGCAACAGTGTACTAGCCTTGAAATGAGCACCAGTAGGAATCCGAAGTGAGAGCACATGGCAAGCAGGAAGCGATGGCCCTATTTCTTTTCTTTATATCGTCTCGGGATAGGCAGTGGTCAGGAATCCGATGGAAAAAAAACACGAGAGAGATGAATGCGGACAAAAAATACGATCAGAGGATTGCAAGCAGCATGGAAGAATACAGGGGGAAGAATATAGGGCTGGCCATCCCACCTGGCCGTTGGCGCCGCGGGCCAGGGCGCCTCCGGCGAGGGCGCCCAGACCTTTATGCCACCCTCTCCTGGAGCGCCTAGGGGCATTTTTCGAATTGGGCGTAAAGTCAGGGCATTTTTTCGTTTGCGAAATTTTTTTAGGGCAAACAGTACAAATTTGCAATGCAATGCAACAAGAGGCAACCCGAACAATAGCAGTACCACGATTTTTTCAATATTTTATATTTATTTTAAATTTAAAACAAAAAATGATTTTTAAATTAATAAAATTTTAAAAATAGCCTCCACCGGCCGGTTCAAACTGCGGTTTTGCAAAACCCGCCGCATCAAACGGGGGGTATTAACTGGACGGATAACCCGTTGTTTCGAATGGCGGGTTTGAGCTGGGAGAGATTTCGCGTCGTTTCGTTCGGCGGGTAATTAGCCCCCGCATGACATAGCTAACCAGCCTAGCTACCATAGGTATATAGCTAGCTAGCTACATACTACAGTATGCGTATGTTGTATAATGTTGTAGGTGCATTCAAGGTCTTGTTTCAAGTAAAGTTAGTCAAGTGGTCAACTTTATCCTTGTGTCAATCCAGCGAGCAAGTCGACGAGCAGACCTCGACGGTGGGCGATCAGGCCACGCGTTGATCTGACGAGCAGGATCTAGCGTCGGGCGATCTGGGCTCATGGCGCGATAGCGAGTAGGTGGGCGAGCAGGCCCCGAAGCCAGGTGCCCTGTACGGGAGGGTGTAGGGCTTCGCTGTCAGAGGATGCGGGGCGAAAGAGGGAGGAAGCTTCCCTCCTAAGGACGAGCTCGGATCGTCCCGGATCTGGTGCATTCAATGCGACGGAACTGGTCTCACAGAGTAGGTGGGGGTCTGACGAAATAATTGCCGTGCCACTTCATGGCGTCAGCTACGCAGTAGCTTATACAGAAACTTTATGGCTCATAGACATAGAGATGCAACACACCCCGTCCATAAGTGGAGATGCATTTCGAAGCCAAGAGGGAAGAATTCTCCCAGCCCAATCCCTGTGGAAACCATCGGGAAGACCTCCTCGGCTCCCCATGTCTGGAAAATATCCCGTCGCTTACGGCCGGAGCTCTGCTCATAGGATTTGGGCAGTGGCGTGTCTCTCCGGCGATGGCGACGCTCCCCGGTGGGGCAGCTCCACGGCTGTGACGCTCCCCACGGTGATGGCGAGGCTCCCTGGCGGGGCAACTCGCGGTGGCAACCTGGCTTCCAGCGGCGATGGTGAGGCTCCATTGGCAAGGTAACTCCGTTGTAGCAACGCGGCTCCCCGGCAGGATAGTTCACAGCGGCGATGCGGCTCCGGCAGTGATGGCGAGGTTCCACTGCGAGGCAGCTCCGTGGTGGCGACACGGCTTCTAGCAGTGATGGCGAGGCTCCCCGGAGAGGCGGTACGACTCCCACAAGAGCGGCACGGGCGGCTCCCCCACGGCTACTTTTGCTTTTGTGCTCTTTGTTGTGGGAGACTAATTGGGGGAGAGAAGAACCTGAGGATTCAAATTGGCCAAAAAAAATCTCCTCCATGGAGCATTTCCTAGGAAACTATTCTCCGGTCAACCAAACGAGCCCTGAAAGGTGAACGCTTACATAGATGCGGTTCTTGTCTCACACAAATACCTACACTAAGAAAACTATGTGTATTGAAAAGCATACAACAGATCAGGAAGAAACCTAAGAGATTTGGACCAAATGAAAACTTACTCTAGAGAAAAAAAAAAAAAAACTAAGCATAGAGCAGTGGAGGAAAACCTGCAGAGAGGCTGGCCGCTAGAGAGGGCAAGGAGGCTGCTGAAAATGTTGAGTAAATCCTACAAACCTTCTTCTTTCAATCAGCATGGAACCATGGAGTAATTCTAGAAACCATATCTTAGTAAATCGTAGAAATGTTTATTCTTCTAGGATTACCATCACTTCATTATTTCACTGTAACCAGGCTTTTCATCATTAAACTTGGGTTTTGCCTTACCTCAATATGGCTGTGTCAATGCTCCCTAAAGACATATGTCATGTATGATCACTGAAAATTTGTACCTCTCCAAAAATCAGAAATGTCTAAAGATTTGAAGTTAGTAGGATATCCGTGGGAATCAGAAGATCAAGGCATTGCATCCGTGTTGTGTGAAAGTTTATATAAAAAAATAGAGAATGCTGATGGACCTTCCCCGCAAGCATCGATCACACGCAGCATTTTAACTGGGAAAATTTTCACAGCCACCGTGGCAATTTGATTAGACATGTACTCATTGTATCGACGACGGATAATTTAATTTCGGCGAAGGTCTAAGTCCAGTTTGGGGATCAGGAGGGTCATTTCCAAGGTGACGACGACTACTAGCTACATGTTCTTAGTTGGCCTATTGGATATTGTTGTTATCTTTCGTTGCCTTATTTTGATTTGTGTTTTAGTACAAGACTATTTATTGTCTATATAAACTAGATGATATTAAATGTAAAATTGGTACTTTATTAGTTAATTCATGCTGCAATGATATCCAATTTTACTGTCCACTGCGAGATACTAGCTATGATTTTTTGGGATTAGTATTCAATCATAGCTGATTCACTAGAAATACCGAGGATCATGATAAATTGCCAAATAGAGCTGCGTTGTCAAATCGAATAGGCAGTACCTCGAATACTTTGTAAGCGACAGAGAGGGGGCGCACAACGGAGGGTGGCCTTGAGGACAGGCACGATGGAAGTGTGGAGAACAAGGATGACGGAGGTGCGGAAGACCGAAATGACGGGGATAGCATCGTCATCTTTCACAACTTATGTGGCCTTGAGGATTGCCACAGCGGAGGCGCGAGAGGACCGATCGACATGGCCGCCATAGCGGAGGTGTTAAGGATGTCCACAACTGAGGCAACAGTGGAAAGTGGCTTACGTAGCCTTGAGAACAACAATGGTTGGGCGAAGGATAGCTCATGGTTAGGAGTCGGCACCAAGGAAAGAATAGAGGATAGCCTAGAAGGATGCATTAGTCGGTACTAAAAAGAGAGGAGTGATGGTTGTGTATAGTGCGAGATGGGCGGCTATGCACGGGATATGTGCTGAGCTAGAGAGGAGAGAGCACAAAATAATAGGGTCGGGAGTTTTTATTTCAAAATTTAAACATGGTGCATCACTCATTACTCATGACAAGAGACTTTTTAATAGTAGAGATAAAGATGAAGGATAGATATCAATTGTTTCAAGCTTTATAATATATATACTATTATCAACGTGGGATACAAATCGGCAGCGATATGGATGTGCATGACTGTCTCTTATTAATTGCAAGTTCAGAAACCGGCAAGAAAGCTAGTTTCGAGCTGCTCTGTTCTGTAGCAGTGTTTAGATTTGTTTATTTTTTTTTCCGTGGAATGTATTTTAGGAAGTTTTGGACTAGCTCGAGATATATTAAATAATTGTATTTAGCCATCTTCTTTATTTTAATGTTTTTCTTAAGAAAACAATTTATAAGCTTAGTAGATGTATCAAACTAGTAGGTGCAGAAGCACGACGTGTGTAGCCGTGGTTGAGCGTGGGCAAAAAAAGTTTATTGTGAGAAAGCACATCGATCACAATCAAGTGCAAAAGTCTAAAAACGGAGCTGAGTAAGCAAAACAAATCAGATATCATAGAATGAAAAGTGATATTATTTGGTCGTAGCAAAGCAAAGCACGAGCGCTTGTCCTAACTGGATAAATTGAGCGGTTATATATTGCATGGCCATAGCAGCTTATTTGTGTGACCGGAGATCCAAAGTTTGTACCAATGTTTGCATCGGAGATTCCATGGTGCCACCAATTTATTGCCTGAAGCATTGAGATGAAACATAAACTTGTTGGATATTCAAACTGAATTTAATGCGATAAGCACCGATCTAAAACATTTTTTTTGATAAAAGGAATAGTTTCGAGTCGTACGGCCCCACCAATCTAAATATAGGATGAGAAAACAATTAACGACCATGACTGGTATAAAGAGTTCAAAATGGTACATTAGATAAGATCAACGACATATCCATCCCGAATAAAGCTAACAAAGATCCATATATCTGAAATTATACCAATGCAGCGACACGTACACACGCGTGTGTGCGTGTGATATTTGTGAATTCATCTGGGAAATTCAATGCTCATCGTGGCCTTCCTCCTAATGCTGTAGTAATAGGTGGTATCTCCCCCTGTACCGTACTCCGACGTGTTTGTCGCTGAGCTTCCCGACTCCGTGAGACTCAGAGAGCCAACACCTTGCAGTGCCCGGGGATGCTGTGGCACAAGCGCCGCCAGTCGCCGGAGTTCCACCGCCACGTGGCTCATCGCTGGCCTCTTCCCGCCGGCCATGGCCAAGCATCGGCATGCTAGCATGGAAACATGATGTATCAGCTCCCTGCTGTCGTCTTCAGCTATCTCTTTGTCCACGAGCTCGTCATGGAATCCCTCTTTCACGCCCTCCTGAAACACTAACGCAAGGCTCTCCTTCTCTCTCGACAGTGGCTTCTTGCGAGTTATGAGCTCCAGAAGCACGACGCCGAAGCTATAGACATCGCTCTTATCGGTGAGCTGGAACTTCAGCAGGTACTCTGGATCCAGGTAGCCCATGGTCCCCTTCACCACCTGAGCGCTCTCATCCGTCGGCCGAATCGTCGAGCACCCGAAATCCGAAACCTTCGCTGTCAGATTCTCGCCAAGAAGAATGTTGTTAGACTTCACGTCTCCATGGAAGATAGGATGGTCCAGCGAGTGTAGGTATGCAAGTGCTTCGGCAGATTCGGCAGCAATTTTCAGACGGATGTCTAGTGTTCTGATGGCCGCCACATTCTGAACATGGAGCAGATAGTAAAGGGTATTGTTGGGCACGAATTCATACACCAGAACTGGAACCTCAAACTGCAAACAGCAACCGATAAGCTTGACGATGTTGTCATGGTTTACTCGAGAGAGTATCAGCAGCTCCTGTCCGAATTCCATCCTTTTGTTGTCATCGAATCCCTTGCATCTTTTGATTGCCAGTGGAAAGTGATCTGGATCAGAACCATACCCTTTGTAGACAGTACCCTGACCTCCTTCTCCGATGACTGCCCTGTTGTCAAAATTGTTTGTTGCCAGCTCGATTTCATCTCGGCTATACAACTTGAATGAAATGTTGCTCTCTATTCTCATCATATCTATTAAAAGCTGGCCTCCATGCTGATGAAAATATGCATCCCTCTCTCTTATGGTATCTTGACTTACAATTCGCCTCTTATACTTAACCCATTCTATTCCAAGAAAAATAAATAGGCCAAGCAAAGCCGTGGAACAAATTCCTGGGAAAACAAGGATGTAAAATTAAATCTCATGCCTGATGGATTTTGACGAAATTTTTTTTTAGAAAGTAGTGGATTGACTGCCATGAATCACATATGGACAACCCATACACGTAGTGCAAGAAAAAAAAACTTTACTTAGGAAATTATATAACAATAGAATATATGAAATATTATGTAGGTAAAACTGGAAAAGTCGTGCTTACCGTTAACTATAGCAATTTGTTTTTTTTGAACTTTCAATTATTTTGGTCCATATATATGTCAACAAGGCAAGCAGTGAGACCATTCTCATCATGGATATGTCCAATGTTTTATCACACGGTTTTATCGCCCCCACCTTGGCTAGATCGATCATAACTAGCCTCCTCTGCCTTCGGTAGTGTTGCCATCGTCTCCATCACTTTGGCTTCTCGATATGTTCCCATCACGTCTAGCTGTTTGGCCGCCACCTTGGTCGTCTCCTATACTTGATGGTGTATTCAAGAAAGTTTATCTCCACCACCATATCTACAACTCTTACAATCCACATCAATCAAAGGAAGGCTTACAAGAAAGCCCAATTCGACTATTAGTCTGGATCAGCCGTCTAAGCGCAACACAACTTCAAACGGATACCACTCTATAAAAAATCTTAGGAGATAAGCTTTCCAAATCTGGCCTCACCTAAAAATGCGTCCTGGAGCCTCGGGGATCATCGAAACAAAAAGTTGCGTCACCTGGTGGGAAAAACCAGGTCTTCTAAGTGTTTTGGGCCAAGGCCCATATGGTGGACGGCCCATGGTGTCGGTGGCCCAAGCCAGACAACCTACTTGTGGAGGGCTGCACCGCGAAGGTGGTTTAAGGCTATCACGGAGCAGTTCAAGGGAATCGGAGCACAAGAATAGTGTCTAGCCTGCAAAAATTAATCTCTGTCCTTACCATGGTACGGTGCCCTCTATTTATAGTAGAGGGGCTTCTTACAATTCTCTTGCACAGCCCTCACGACAGTGGATAAAGCGAGGGCCAAGAAGTCTTTTCTAGGAAAGGACTTCTTGGTCCTTCACCTGCTCCTTGGCGTGGGGGCTGAAGAGGTAAAACCTGTGGGGGTCAGGGACTCTGACCTAATGCCCCGACCGCCTCAGTTAAAGTAGGGTTACATGGGGGATTACAGAGGGACCGGATTGTTATGATCCTTGCTGACAACATGCTGCCAAACGATACGAATCCTGGCACCTGTGGGGCCCATGGTACCGGCTATCCCCGAGCTTCTTGGCGGTCAAGGAAACTCCATCCCTTCGTGCCGGCTCCACAGGGCAGCTGGCTCCCTCCGAGATCGCCTTTGTCCCTTGGTTCGCCGCCGCCTCGCCAGCGGGAGGCAAAGGTCCCTCTGGGCCATTGCTCCCCTGATTCGCCTTTGCTTCGCTAGCGGGAGGCGAAGGTCCTTCCATATCGTCACTCCTCTGGTTCGCCTCAGCTTCCCCAGCGAGAGGCGAAGGTCCTTCTGGACCATCGCTCCTTTGGTTCGCTTGCTCCGGATTCGTATGGGATGGGTGTTCCCTCTCTACAACACATGGGAATTGAACCCTAGCACAACCAAGGATCCCTACAGGCCGCCTCTCCTCTAATAAATAATGTAGTCACAGGCATACTCGGGTTTTGTTTGATTAATATTTAGCCAATGTTGCTTTATCTTGTAATCACGTATGTCGGTTGGACCGTCTGTTTTACTTGACATCGGAACCCCGCCATATTGTGAGCTTGTCAGTTTATCTTGTTCTTGCTCGTTCTTTGGTTGCTTGCAGAAACAAAGATCTTTGTGAATAGGTTGATCTTGCTCGGGCAAGATCAATAATCATCTCGAGTTGGTGTATTAGTCGTTAAAGCGCAACGTGCTAAATGTTTGTACTCGGGCCATGAATATAAATTCCTACTAAATCAAAGTTATCCTTCTTTCATTGAAAGATTGGAACCGTCGTGTCTGGCAAACCAAGTCGCAAAATCAACTACGGATTGGGCAGTCACAATTATTTTTGGCTTGGTGGCAATAGTAAAAGTAATTATATCATATATCGAGCCTAGACATTATTATCAGGCCGCGTTGGCGCGACACATGTGGCTTTAATAGATTATGAGAAAATTGCACTGTAGCCCCCTGAAGTTGGCACCACGTTTCACTTAGCCCCCGAAAGTTGTAAATTACTCTGCCAGGCCCTCGAAGTTGGCACCGTTTGCACCACAGGCCCTGGACCGTTATATCCCCGTTAGGCGCTGACGTGGCATTAAAAATCATAAAAAAACCATAAAAAAATTCAGAAAAAACATAAAAAATCATAAAAATCATGAAAAATTCAGAAAAATCATAAAAAAAATCATTTAAAAAATTCAGCAAAATCATAAAAAATCATAAAAATCATTAAAAATTCAGAAAAATCATAAAAAAGCATAAAAAATCATAAAAAATTCTGGAAAATCATAAAAATTATAAAAAATCATAAAAATCATAAAAAAATTCAGAGACATCACAAAAAACCAGGAAAAAAACAGGAAATCATAAAAAACTCAGAAAAATAAAAAAATCATAAATCATAAAAAAAAACCTCAGAAAAATCATAAAAAACTCAGAAAAATCATAAAAAATCATAAAAAAATCATAAAAAATTCAGAAACATCATAAAAAAATTAGAAAACACATGGGAATTGAACCCTAGCACAACCATGGATCCCTACAGGCCGCCTCTCCTCTTATAAATGATGTAGTCACAGGCATACTCGGGTTTTGTTTGATTATTATTTAGCCAATGTTGCTTTATCTTGTAATCACGTATGTCGGTTGGACCGTCTGTTTTACTTGACATCGAAACCCCGCCATATTGTGAGCTTGTCAGTTTATCTTGTTCTTGCTCGTTCTTTGGTTGCTTGTAGAAACAAAGATCTTTGTGGATAGGTTGATCTTGCTCGGGAAGATCAATAATCATCTCGAGTTGGTGTATCAGTCGTTAAAGCGCAACGTGCTGAATGTTTGTACTCGGGCCATCAATATAAATTCCTACTAAATCAAAGTTATCCTTCTTTCGTTGAAAGATCGGAACCGTCGTGTCTGGCAAACCAAGTCACAAAATCAACTACGGATTGGGCAGTCACAATTATTTTTGGCTTGGTGGCAATAGTAAAAGTAATTATATCATATATCGAGCCTAGACATTATAAGGCCGCGTTGGCGCGACACACGTGGCTTTAATAGATTATATTACAAAGAAGTCTCTGCCTCTTTTCTTATTATTACCAAATAATGAACTCATTACATGCTACTAAATAATTGCTTTTGTACATGTGTCGTGTGAAAAAGAAACAGTGTATTTTAGTATATGAAAAAGATTCAAGACATGTCATATAATTTTAAATATAAAATCTGAAACAATCTTAAGCGCAAAACTACATATACTACGTACGAAACGTGTCTGCAATATACTTAATAGAGTTGGAATTGGAATATATACGTACCAATAGCCAACTGCATTCCTTGAGTTAGTTCCTTTTGGCACGGGCCAATCGTGGCATTGCCCCGCGTACCTGAAGGGCAAGAACACTCGAACGTGCCTAGTTTGTTTTGACAGGTCCCATAGCAAGGGTATGCATCGTGTTCCGTGCACTCATCAATATCTACGATCAGATGAAAAATTATGTAGAAGTATTGTATTGAGAATTAGGGGGTAAATGTGACACATCAGAGAGATGTTGAGGAGGATAGACTATGAAATAAACCGAGAATGAAACACAAAGGAAAACGATCAGTTTTGTAAAGGTGTAGAGATATTTTCTATGTACAACAAATACAATAGATATGAAGTCGGCAATCACACATTCACCCGTGAGTCTCCCTCAAGAGCACCACCCACCCAAACCCTAGCCCCCGACGCTGGCGGCGGCGGCGGCTCGGCCGACTAGTCTCGCCGTTGCCGGCGGGCCTCCTAGAAGCTATCGCCGGCTTCGGCTCTGCCGAGGTGGAGAAGCAAGGCGGCGCTTTGCCTGCCGCAGACCCAGCCGCAGCTCCTCTGCGCCGCGGTGATGGCACGGCCGGTCCCCAGCGCGGTGGCGACCCCTAGCATCATCCTCCCCGGCACGGCCGTCCTTAGCTTTTCCTCCGTCGGATCCGACGGCACGGCTACCCCCGCCCCGCCCTCAATGTGGCAACGGCGGAGTCCTTGCCTCGGCACTGCGGCGGCGGCCCGGCTCTTCCCCTACAGGCGCGGTCGGCCCCCGGTTTCTCCCCCACGCATGGCGGCGGAGGCCCGGCTCTACCCTCCATGCAGATGGAGCACGCCACCCCCCCCTCCCACCTCCGCATTGGTTGGGCAGTGCATTGGTGGCCACCCAATGCCTTGGTGGCTGTTCCAGCGGAGGGCCGCGCTGATCCGACGCCTCTTTTCCCATTCCGGAGGCGCTCTGCAGCGGCGATGCATCGTCGGTCGGGGTGCCACGGCAGTGCGGAGTCCAGCTTGGTTCCAGGCAGTGATGCCTGTCGCGGCGCGGTAGGCTCCCCCCTCTTCGGCTTGGTGTGGCGTCCGGTTGTCCTCAGCGTTGGCACTTCCATCAGGCCCCTACCCCGAGCGAGGTCCCGTTCAGCGTCGTTGGGCCCTCCCTTCTTTCCGTGGTGCTCGTTGGCGGTGGCGGCGTATTCCTCGTCCGGCCTTGGGGTTCGGTGTTCCCTCCACCTGGCGAGGTCCTGATCACCGCCATCCTACCTTCCATCTCTCCCTGTGAGGTGCATGATGGAGGTGGCGGCATCTTCCTTGTCCAGCTTCGGGAACCGGCTGGCCTTCGGCGAGAGTTTCTCCGGAGCCTGTGCTCTTCGGCTTGTCCTTCATGCAGGCGCGTCCGTGGCTACCCCTAGTGCGGTGTCGGGGTTGAGAGTATCGGGCGAATGCCCTACCCAGGTCTTGCTAGGCCGGCGGTTGCGGTGCTTCCAGTGTCATTCTCTTCTAGAAGCACCGCTGTGTTGCTCCCCTGTTGGGCAAAAGCCCTGTTGTGTGGTCAGCGGCGGCTGCAGCTCTCTTCGTCGTTCACCTTGTTGGAGGCGTCGTGGTCTGCTCTAGCGCTGAGGGTGGTCGCTGGCTAGTCTTTCTTTGTTAGCCGTTAGTCGTTGGCTGGGTGGTGTCCTGTGTGGCCGGTGTTTTCCCCTCCTCTCTCTCTCTCTCTCTCTCTCTCTCTCTCTCTCTCTCTCTCTCTCTCGATCTCTTCTGTTAGGCCTTGGCCTTGGTGGCAGTGGTTGCGCTGTATTCCCCTCTGTAGGTGTTATGTTCCGGCGGTGGCCGGTGTGGTGTCTGGCTTCGGCCGGAGTTGCAGCGTTGCGCTGTGGTTGCACCCCGTGCTTGCATGGGCCTTTTCATTTTTTTCTCCTGCTCAATGAAATAGAACGGTAGTTCTCTAGCCCCGCTTTCAAATAAAATACAATAGATATTTGAAGAAAATTAGTAACTATTAAATTGCAGGGCTTAATGTTAACTAGCTTTATAGATTTGGAAAAAAAAACTCCAAGAACCCTTCATTATACTAAAATCGTCTAATGAATGCAACATCGATGTAATACATCAATTATAGTATGACGCATTCATTTTCAAAAACTAAAATCATTGCATACTGCATTTGTTTAGCATAAAAAAAGTTCAAATCTCAAAATTTGAAAATGAGCATGCCACCTTCTATAAACATTTTTTATTTGCATGCCATGTTTAAAAGCAATTTTAATTTCTAAATAAATTGCATATTTCATTTGGTTTGATAAAAAACAAATACATTAATTCTTTTTTCCTCTTTCCTCATCACCTACAAGTGGGCCCTCTCCTTGCCATTCTCTTCAATTTCCCATTTTTCCCTTTTCCTTCCCATTCTCCTAACCCTCCCTCTCCACTATTTCAACCGCTTTCTACCTCCCATATCCAGACTATTCCTCATTTCCCTTCCATCTAAACCAATCTTGTTTCCTGCGTTGCTCCGCCTTCCTTTAGCTACAGGAGATGTCACCGCATGTTGCATATCCACCTCGCTGGAGCTCTCGTCTCCATAATTGACACTAGTGCTAGGAGAATGGGCCGGGCCAGGTGGGCTGGCACGGGCACGGCCCGATTTTTCAAGCACGCGACCCAGCACAACACGATTTCTGATGGGCCGGGCTGGCACGGCCCGAAATGGCGTGCCGGGCGAGGCCTGGAAACTAGGCACGGCGTGCCGCCCGGCCCGGCCCGACTGTACGGACCGTGCTTGGGCTGGCCCGGCCCGAATAGAGGCATGGGTCAGTTTTTAATATTTTACGTGGTTTTTCATTGCTCAGATAAATTTCTGTTCAATACAAAAGTTGTAGATAATGTCAAGATACATATTTTTTATGTAGACAATTTTTTCATTTGAGCAATGTATGAATTTATAAAAAATATTTTTGTCGCTGCCTGCTTTTGGGGCCGACGGCACGTCCTCGGTAATTGGAAATTTTCGAGGTATTATACTGTTCGGATGAATTTGGATTGAACACGAAAGTTGTAGATAATCTCGAGACACATCTTTTTTGTATAAACAACTTTTTCATTTGAGCAACGTATGAATTTCTAAAAAATCATTTTGCCTCCTGTCTTCTTACTCGTGCCGTGCTCGGACCGGCCCGGCCCGAAGCCGGCCCGCCTTGCTCGGACTGGCCCGGCACAAAGCCAGCCCGCCGTGCTTTTGGGCCATGCCGGGCCTAGATTTTGGCACTACGTGCCAGCCTGGCATGGCCCGAAGTGCTGACGGGCCATGCCGGCCCGTTTTGCACCGGCCCGAGGCACGATGGGCCCGGGCCGGGCCGGGCCGGCACGGCCCAACTCCCACCACTAATTGACACTGGATAACCCCCCGAACCCGTGAGCTCCTTCCTTCCTTCCTTCCTTTCTTTCTTTCTCTTGGGGGCGACTAGGGAACGGTATCCCGTCGGGGCCCCAACCCGACGGGATAGCTCCCCTCCACTAGCGCGGTCGCGTCCCCCCCTCCACCACTGGCCCAGCCGCCTTCGGCCCCTCCCCCGGCTCCGGCGGCGCCACCGCTGCCTCCGCCGCCTCCCCCAACGGGCCCTACCCACCGCCGGCCCGCCGCCTCCCCGACCTCCCTCTACAACCGGAGGAAACCAAATGTTCCCTAACCCGAATCCTAACCCGGTGGCGGCGAGCTCAATGGCGGCGACGGCGAGGGCAAGGGCGGTGACGGCGAGGTCGACGGCGTCGAGGGAGGCCTCCTCCTTCCTCCTCCTCCTCCTCCTCTGCACAGCTCGCGCGCGGCGAAGGGAGCTGAGCGCGCGGCGAAGGGAGCTGGGCGCGGCGAAGGAAGCTGAGCTGGACACGTGTCGCTAGGAGGAGGATTCCGTCCGGGACGGGATCCCGTTGGGAGGAATTCCTGCTTCCTCTTTCATCTTTCTTCTCAATTATTCTTTATTTCTACTTCTCATTTCAGCGCAGCCGAATGTGTCCGTCGTCGTGTGTGCAAGCACACACTTTCGTGGTATCCTGCCATGTTGAGCCGGTGCCATGCATGAATATGTGTTTTGCCTTCCTTTCACCGGTCGATCGTGCCAAGCACGTTGTGTCTTATCCCGCGGTGCCATGCATGAATGTGCAAGTTAACCACACCACTCGAATGCTATCATATGCCCTGCATACACCACCCCAACCCCTCATACCAATGTCGACCATGCATGCATGCACTAGCCCGACTCCAACCGTGCAAGTCAGCGTCGTCGACACGCACATGCAGCCAAGCCGTGCCTCCAATGCTGTTGCACCTAGGGTTCGGGTTGAGCCAAGGAGCACCGCCTCCCTGTTGGTTCCCTGCTACTATCCACCGGCAGCCGACCGTCACACCACCCCCTCCTTGCCTACCCCGCCGCGCGCCAGCCGAGCAACGCCACCCTCCTCCCTTTTCTCTCTACCCCAATCCCCTTTCTCTCTCTTCCTTTCTCCTGCTTTCCTCTGTCTCTCTTTCAAAACCCTATCTTCTTGTCCACCTCTCAAGACTAGCCGCCGCACTACCCCTCATCGGCACCGCCGTTGCTGACGAGAGTCCCTTTGTCGGTGTTGCCCCCTTATCTGTCTCCACAACTCCCCCCATCTCTCTCTTCCTCCGTTCCATCCTCATCTCTCCTCCTATCCTAGCCAACCACCATCTCCCATTACTACCAGTCGGCCGCTTGCCGAGCCCCTTCCTCCCCCTCTCACCTGTTACCCCCTTCACCACTTTTCGGACACCCCTCTCTCTCTCTCTCTCTCTCTCTCTCTCTCGCTCGCTCTCTCTCTCCCCTTTATTCACCCACCGGTGGAGAAGCCCAAATGGGCCAAATGCACAGTAAGGCCCCACATCACATTGCCATTTTCTAATTTTTTGAATTTCCAATGAATAGTGAAGCATCACTTTTTCACCGCGATTTCATCTAATCTCCAAATTCAGTGATTGTAGTTCCTAAGAATTTGTAAAATTGGTATATTCTTCCCACAATTTTTATATAATTTTTACATTTATATTTGTGTGCGATAGATGGACTGGGTGACGAAGGAGCGTACCTCGAAACCGCCAAATGTCCAGGAACCAGGTGTTGTGAAAGTAAAGTTTGTTCTCTAGTCATCCTAATTTTTACAGATTTTGCCAAAATTGCTAATTAATTAAAACTATGTGCATATTACTTATATATCCCTAGAATGACTCTTTTGTCTGAATGTGCACCCACTGTCAAGAACTTCCATAACGATAATCTAAACGGCTGAACAGCTGAAATGACTAAAATTTCGAGAGCTTCTCATGGTAGTCTCGAGATTCGGATCCAGTTCGTTTGACTTATTTTTTAAAGCGTTAGGATCCACCTTCGATACAACAAAAAAACAGACTCAAAAAACTCTCAAAGCATATGTCTTTTCATATTGTAGATAAGCCGTTAAGCTGTTAAGCCCAAAAGAAATTATCAATCTTATTATTGGTATCCTAGGGTTTTAAATATTTGTTTGCTTAGCAAGGCTTAGCTAGATATCATGTAGCAATTCCCACTGCAGTCATCTTGGTGGAATTTCTTAAGTGAATGGTGTATTTGATAACTTGTGTTATGGCTGACTTGATCACTCTTTAATTAAAATTTGACCATCTAATAATTGTAATCGAGATTGGATGGTTTTTATGCTGGGTGTCTTCGTGCACAAGAGAATCAGGTTTGTGTTGGATGCCACTCGGAGACTAAGGACCGAACCGTGTAATTACTTAGTTGAGTACTTTTCCGTGTGACCGCAAACCTTATATTGGACGGGTTTGATCTAGAGGGAGAGAGATTTCCGAATTGTCACCGTACTTGCACCTTAATTAGCTAAGGTCCCACTGGATGCACCATCGCTAGTGTACTTCCCAGAGGTGAGCGCCGGTTACTTGTCTTGATATCAGGTACTACTATGGAAAGTCCTAGGTTAGTCTTCTAAAGGTTTATGATGTTTCTTCTAGCAACCAAAGCATGGAGGTTATATCATATCCTGCAAGTAAGCATGGAAGCATAAAACCTTTCTAGAGGAAAACATTTGAGTGGTTGTGTCCATGGTTAAGGGCGGACAAAATGGGTTTCACAATGTAGCATCACACTTATCTAAATTGACTTGGATATAGTTATCCGGTTGTGTGCCATTGCTATATGATCCATGTTGTCGAGAATTGTGAGCTTGAGGCTTGAGGCATGAGACATGAGACACTCAGCTTGAGCATTTTGCCATGGTGTTGTTATTATTCAACTTAATAATGATAATCTGTTATTTATTTTTTATGCTTCCTAGATGCTTTTCAATTGATGCCGTTATGCAACTAATCTCTCAGCTTTCCTAGGATGAGTCTTAGCCTAGCCATTCCTATAAAAGACTTGCTAGCAGTCACATGCTAACCCCAACTTTCATTAAGGATCATGTATTCCATGAGCAGTTATGGAGTACGAGAATGCGTTCAACTATGTTGTTGTTTTTCCATAGGGTCGTCTAAACTACTAGCCATTTTCCTTTCAGCGTGTACCTGTGCCTTTGATGGGACACTACTTTTTATTTGTTTTTATTTGCATTAGTTACGACTTGCTACTATGAACTAATGCATTATATGGCTCCGCCGCACTTTGAACTAGTCTGTTACCTAATGCAGCACTGGTATTGGTACTACATCTTTATTTCACTGCGGTTATGAGTGTTGATCCTTTGGACTAATACTATTAACATAGAGGGGATCAACATCAATTAAAATGTAAACCCTAAGAACTAAGTAAAGAGATGTTTTATACTTAGCTACACATTCATTTGTTACTTTTGAAGGCCTGAAATTCATTGTTTAGCCAATTTGGTCCTGGAGGTGTAAAATCGGATTATATCTATTCTTGGGTTTTCAAAATCGTGCTGATTTTTCCCTTGACTAGTCAAACCATGTTTTGTGAGTCGCTTGGCCTATTTTGCATGTGTGCGTACAAGGTTGAATCACGTTAGTGAGGTGGCTGTCCACATGGCGTCCACATGCTCTCTTTTCCTCTGCCTCTAATCTTTCTCTCTTTCTCTATTACTAGGTTTTGTGGTTCTGTGCAGTGTGTCCATTACAGGTGTCCACTCTAAGTTGGATCACATCAATGCAGAGAGAGAAGAAAGAAGGGTGGCACAAGTGGCTTGACGGCGACAGTTGCGGTCAAAGGTGCTAGGGAGAGGAACGGTTGGAAAAGGCGACGTCCTCCTCCGCCTCTTCTTCGGTGGCCATAGGCATCAAGGCAGATGTGCGGCGGGGTCATTGGAGGAGCAGGGCCTGCTGGTGACATTACAGAGGTGGAGGTTATGGTGAGAGAGGAGGTAGAGGCTGTCGAAGAAAGGGTTATGGAGGAGGTACCGTAGGAGTAGGAGCTAGATTTTTTAACCTCATTGGGTCCACGACAATTGTTTAAGGCTAAATCGGCATCTTATCCCATATTATTTAATGACAAGAATATAAAAACGCTATCCTACTTATGTCTGAGCACCACGGACGTTGCTCCAACTCGGCCCACATCCACGAGCACCCGACGACAGCGCATCATGTTGGTAGGCCCACTCCTTGCCACACTTTTTCCTAGCACTTGTCGAGTGAGAGAGCAAGCAAGTCTCCTCTTTCTCTAGCTTGTGGTTGCTCTCGGTTGTCGTGTGCTTGAGCAGCTGGTCACCGGCGCCGGCGTGCTTTAACGCTCTTCTCGCCTTGCACCGCCACCGCCGACATTCACCAGCTGCCACCACCGTTTGCATCTTTTCTATTTTCATGTGTTTCTTTCCTATTTCCTATCTCTCTTCCTCTTCCTTTCTCTCTTTGTCACCTACTTGGTAATCATAGTGAGCAAGCTTAGCAAGCTTTTCATGACCGAATCCAGAGAGCACGGCGTGCGTGCTCGTCGGATTTGGAGAAGAAGATGGAGTGGAGGAGGTTTATCCCTATTTTTGCATGGAAACTCAACAATGTACGTATGAAACTTAGATGTTTTGCTTGAACTATGTGTTTATTCACGTGTAACTTTCTTATTTGCATCAAGAGGTTCATTTCCATTTTTCGGTTGAAACCACGGAAAAACCAAGTTTCACATGTACATTTATAAGGTTCATCAATATATTGTGTAGTTTTATCGGTACTTTTCCGAGATTTCATTAGTAGTTAGCCAAGTTTCACTGTACTCTCAAGATTCATCGGCACTTACCGAAATTCCATTGGTCTTTCTTCAAATTTCATCACTACATTTCTAAACTTTCTACAGTTATTTTCCAATTTTCATCAGATTTTGCCATGTTTCATATGTATATTTGTCAATGCTCATCAGTATGTTTTTTAAGGTTCATAGTTATTTTTCCAACATTCTATGCTGACTACAGCATGATGTCATCCATCGAACGTCCGATTTGAGACGTCCACCCAAGAATATTTATATGGTACCCTCGGGAAATAATATATAGTATAGGAAATAGCCATAACAATGATTTTTTGTAAAAAAGGGTAAATGTCACATATCCACGTAGCAGGTAACTAACCATTTCAAAAAAATTTGTGTGTGCATGCATAAGATCCAATGACACACTCGCTAATTCTCGGACGCTTCAAATATTATTAACTATCAATCACTTAATTATTTAAAATTATATTTTAGTAATACTGAAATTGCACTGCTTACCAAGTTGCAATTTTAGCATGATATTGCTATTTATCAATTATCTATTTTATTCATTGACTTTCCGTGCTTTATTACTATGTAGATTTGATAAATACACGTACCCACATACTTTCCTCTTCCTATACGTTTGTTGTCATGTTTGTTTCTGTCAATGTAAAATTACACAATAGTAAGACTAAGGCGAAATTGCCCTTGTTAATAGTGTAAAACTTTAGTTATAGTGTAATTCTATCAAAATACATATTATATTTTTAAGACGAGTGTGTGTTATACGATCCAATTACAGAGTCCCTTCCTAGAATGGCGAAAGCTGCATCGTATTAGTCAGTTGCATGCTAGGGGACGGAGGGGACGGAGGTAAATTAATTTACCTCGGCAGCCTCCTTGGCGGTAAGGGTTGCCCCGGAATCCTTTGGAGCAGCGGCAGACGTACCCTCCTCCGTTGATGGAGTTGAGGCAGTCGGCGTTGGCGCTGCACGCGTAGGACTCGGGCTTGCTGCGAGCTTCGTCGCACGTCTCGTCCCCAACGGCCCAGTCGACCAGCAACGGCGCCTGCCCGCCGTACGTGTCGTTGAACGCCGACGAGTTGGTGAGGTAGCTCTTGGAGAAGGTGAAGTTGGACTCCTCCATGAGCGCCGCGTAGCTGCAACGGCCCGTGTAGTCGATGGCCGTGGTGTTGAAGCGGGAGTCGAACCAGACGTAGCTGTACTGGAGCCCCTTGGGGATGGCCTTCTGGCAGCAGCCTATGCCGGAGCAGGCGCCGTCGGCGAGGCTGGGGAGGTCACCCTTCTTGCATAGGGAGATGCACCCGATCGCCGACAGCGTCACGTCCAGCTCCTCACCCTGCGCTGTACTTCGCTGGTCGGGCTCCCCCGTGACGTACGCCACCGTTCGTGCCCCGATGGCGATGAACTTGTTGCCCGTGTCCGAGAGCCTGAAGGGTGTGTCCCTTAGGTCCAGCCCCCACTGCTTGAAGTTCATGCCTCCAGAGGCGGCGTTGTAGCAGTAAGACGAGATGCCCGTCCTCATCCGGACCTGGGACTCTGGCAGCGGCGAGATGCTGATGACCTCTACCATCTGCTTGAACGGCCTATGCTCGCCGTTGCCCGTGTCGTTGCAGCTGAGCTCGAAGCCGGGCGACATGGCGCAGTCGGCGCCGATGCCGAATGGGTAGGGGATCTCCACGCGGCCGCAGCTGCTCGGGCACTCGCCGGCGGCGGCTGTGAGGCATGCCGCGATCCATAGCAACGCAGTAACTGATCTGTGGGAAGGCATGGATCGAAGGACGTAAGATATATGCGTGCTCGTGCTGAGCTGGACTACTTTTTCAATTCATGGCCAGTTGCTGCATACCGCACACGAGGAAGTAGTTAATTAATCATGGTGCAGTTATCTTCGTAAGGAAAGGTATGTATAGTGGAGGTGACGCTTCGAGAGATCTACGGGCGTACCAACACAAGACTTGGTCCAGACAGTGAGTGACAGACCCCCATAGTCTTCGCGTACAGCTCCAAATGTACTAATTACTCGGTCCAGGACAGTGAGTGACAGCATCTACGCCTAGTCTGAGTGTACTAATTACTCGCGTGTGTAGTACGCACGCGCGCCCACAGTATCTTTCCATCTAGATGCGCAGGAACAAATGTGTATTCGACAAAGATCTTTTCACAAAAGCTATTTAGTTGTTTGTGTGATGGGGGCATCTCTATATTACAATATGCAGATGACACAATAGTATGCCTAGATGATAACATTGATTCTGCTATTAATCTGAAATTTATCATGAGCTTATATGAAAATCTCTCGGGGCTGAAAATTAACTTCCACAAGAACGAGATTTTTGTGTTGAATGGTGACTTAATTACGGATAATACTTAGTCAGAGCTTTTTACTTGCAATGTGGGTACCTTTCCTATTATGTATCTTGGGATGCCTGTGAGTGCCAATAGACTAAAAATCAAAGATTGGGATAGAATTGTGGATAAGGTTAAAAAGAAACTAGATGGTTGGAAAGAAAATTCTTTGTCTCAAGGGGGGAGACATGTGTTAATCAATTCTTGTCTAACTAACATTCCTCTATATGGTATGTCCATGTTTCTGATCCTAAAAGGTGTCCTTAACCAAATAGAGTCATTGAGGAGAGGTTTCTTTTGGAAAGGTAATAGCTCAAAAAAGAAATATCATTTAGTGAGATGGGGGAAATAATTAAGTCCAAAAAGGATGGGGGTCTAGGTGTTAAGAATCTAAGAGACATGAATATAAGCCTTCTTTGCAAATGGTGGTGGCGTTTAGATAGCAGTAAAGGCATCTGGAATAATATTGTGAGAAATAAATATTTGAAGGAGGGGACCATAGATCAGATTACTTTTAGACATACAGACTCTCCTGGGTGGAGGGATATTGTGAAATGTATGGAAATATATGCTCAACATAGAGGTTATATTTTGGGTAATGGTAAAAGAATTGACTTCTGGAAAGATTGTTGGTTTGAGGGCAGACCGCTTAAAGAACAATTCCCCTCAGTGTATGAGGTGTGTGTGGAGCAGCATATTTCAGTAGCACAGTGTAATGCTAGACAGTGGAGGCTGTCTTTTTGTAGATGATTGAATCAAGAGGATAATGATAAGTGGAATGTAGCAGTACAAAAATTAGATGCCTTGAGTTTGTGTGGAGACATAGACAGGGCGTTTTGGAAGTTAGAAAAAAAAGGGATATATACGGTTAATTCGCTTTATAAATTCTTGAATCGCAATCTAAAGGATAGAGACCTGTATAGGATATGGAGTGCTAGGATGACACTTAAAATAAAAATTTTTATATGGTTACTGTTTCAAGATGCCTTGCTCACAAAATGGAATTTGAGAAGAAGAAACTAGAAAGGGGATGCACGATGTAGCTTCTGTGATGATATTGAAACCACCAATCATCTTTTCTTTACTTGCTCAAGTGCAAAAGCATGCTGGTGTGCCATTGCAGCTTGTTGCCATTTGAATACTAGACCTAATAATGTGAGCCAATTCTATGCATGGTTGAAAAGTGCGTGGCCAGAGGGAAAAAAGTTGCACACGGTTTGTCTAGCTGCTTTTTGTTGGTCGGTTTGGATTCACAAAAATAAGTTGACGTTTGACAGGGTTATTATCAAATCACCTCTAAACATGTTACATACTACATGTGCTTTCCTTGATTATTGGGCAGTGGCCCTTGGTGATGAAATGAGAGGAGTTTTAAAAGAATGTTCCAAATGTTTGAGTGAATTTATTGTAGGATTGGAAAAGGTTCATGCACAGGAGAAAAGGGCCAAAACAGAGGATATATCCAAGTTACTCATTGATGGGGGCATGCGCAGAGAACGGGAGATGATTCTGCAACCTACAGTCGAGGCCCAAACTGACAGTGCAAAATGCAAGTGAAAGGGGGAGATCAGGGGGGTTGCTGGAGTGAAAGCTAAGAGGAAATGTAGTCCAGAAAAAATAGGATGGGTTTCACTTTTGAGTTCTCTGTTTTGTAGTAAACCTGAATGGAAAACTGTGGTCTAATTGAGATGGTCCTGGTTTAGGCTCATTAGTCACTTGCTGTCTCTGTGATTTGGAGAAACCTACCTGTGTGAACTATTGTTTCCGTTGTCATTGATAATGGAAATGGGGTATCCCCTTTTTGAAAAAAAAAGTTGTCGATGGGAAATGGATATATATTGATTTATTTGCACTTGATTCCGTAAGTCTAATTTTACGCTTATATATATTAAAAAAATGCAATTTTAGTATAACTAAAATGCAATTTTTCTTCTTGGCAGAGATGGACCAACGGTGATGCTAACGTGTGCAACAATCAATCCAAAGACACATAATTCGATTCGGGTCTCCGGTAAGTTTTGACATCTAGCTACTCTTCTCCTCAGTTTCGCTTTCGCTGTTTCGATCAATCCGAAATGGCCACAAGAGCTAACAGTGCTGACAGTGCGAGGCTACACCTACACGTACGTCGGCTAGATAAGACGAAATGTCTTCTTCCTATCAAGTGGGTCTACGGTTTAGATTGTGTAGAATTACATTTAATTAAGACTATCTTTATTTTTAATGTGTGGCAGGGCTTATAATAACATTTATCATGTTCTTATGTCGGCAGCCACATATAATTCCAGATTCTGCTCCAGAAAACTCTCTCACATGGTTTGGTCTCCTCTCTAGAAAACCAGCATCATTTTCTTTGCTATGCCCCTATTCAAATATAATAGGATCCAATAATACGCATGGTCACGGACTCGCGGCAACTACACCTCTCCAAGCAGGAAACGTACTACCGGAAGGACCGATCGATAGCTATGATCACATCGATGCATGATGACGCCAGGAGACTCGTTCCTGCTAATTAACCTGGTCGATCCTGACATGATCAAGTGCAACACACACACAACGCATGTACCGCTACCTGCTAATCTCCAAACAAATCACACCACTAATCTAGGGATGTGATCGGATCAAATACGATCGGATAGTACCGGATACGGATTCATATTTTTTGTCGAATGTGGATACGAATATAATAGTACGGACATGTATACGAATATGGATATTGTCGATACAAACATGAATAGTGTCGAATATGAATACGGATCATAAAAAACCGATATTATCGGATATAATTCTGAACGGATATTACTCAGATAATATGTAAAAAATGCATACTTCACAATCATCGATATAATATGTTTAGATTGGTGTTAGTCAATGTAGAGTTGTGTTACTTGCCTGTGAGTCGGATATTATCCATCGAATATCCATTGGATGCTATCCATATTTTTTCAAATATTATCCATCGGATATTATCCGTCATTATCCATATATGTATCCGCAAAAATAACCAAATATCCACAAAACTATCCATATCACTATTCAACAAATTTGGTCGATCGGATAATATATCCACACCATTTCCACCCCTACACTAATCAACCCAGTACACAGCCGCCAAATAACGCACGTTGCTTGGCTAACTGCATCGACTAGACATACGGGCTAATTAACTGTGCCTTCCATTGGATAGTTCGCTCACTGTGTCGAGATATCCTTAATTGACATAGATAGCCCATTCCATTGCAACATTGCACATACTTCTAATTTTTTTAGGGAAGAAGTCCAATTTACCTCCCTTAACTATTGCGGAAGTTCATTTTTCCTCCCTCAACTCATTTGTGACCGTTCGATGCAAGATTGGACGGTCAGATCTCACTCATTTAACACAGAGGGAGGAAAAGTGAATTTTTTCAATAGTTGAGAGGCAATGTGGACTTCTTTCTTTTTTGAGCCATGGAACTATGGAAGCAATCAATGGACCACTATTCGCTGCTTCACTTGTGGTGCACATGTTGGAGGGTGGCGGTGCATCTAGTGCTAGGAGTTGTGGGCCGAGCCGGGCCGGCACGCCAAGCTGCGCCTCAGCCCAACGTGGAACAGGCCGGCACAGACCAAAATCTTTTTAATATTTTTTTGTTTGTCTAAAATAAATAAAAAATATTTTTAATAAAATTAAATAAATAAACACCTCCCGCCTGTCCATCGGACAAGATATAAATTACACCCATGCAACTGGCGGGTTTTATATAATCCGCAAAACAAATAGGCGGATTGGGCCACGAGAGGATGATAAATCTCGCCGATGGCAAAATTTAAATCCCGTCAAATGAAATGGCGGGATTTAAATGCCCTGCCGTGAGGAACATGCAGTCACATACAACGGCTTGGTGTGAGAAGTATGCGTTTCAACGGCTTCTCCTAATAATCTATGCATATTAATTTTTTAATTACCCAGTAAATAACGTCACATGCATGTTCAACATGCAGGCACGTAAGCTTGTTGCGAGAAGCATGCGCCACATGAAGATTATTGAACTACTACTACTTCCACGTCTCCATTTTACCTCGCAACAACCTGGACTAATAACTAAATCCAGCCCGACAATTGGCAGATTTTCCGTCACAACATGGAGTCGGTTTCCTTCCGTGTCTCATTTGTACTACTCTCAGGATCAAGTAAGGTAGTACACATAGATTTCAAAATATTGGATTAAATACCATCATCGAAGTACTTTATTTCATCAGAGTGCGCATGCCAACATAGAAATTATTATAATTAATTAGACACGCAGGCCTAGAACAGTGGAAATATCAAATATCAAGTTCAACTGCAAACTAAAACAGCAATGAAACATATACCACAACCAAACTATCAAGTGAGCTCCTTGCTATCGTCGAAGTCTTCGTCTTGAACTCTGGCAGTGAACTCCGTTCTCTTCTCCTTCAAACTCATAGCACTGCGAGCCAGAGACTGCTCATTGGATTGAGCAGCCCTGCGATTAAAACACGAGGTTGAGCATATTTAACATATACTCACAAGATAATTGACTAATGCATGCAAAGAGGTTCCAAGGAGTGGCTAGGTTTATTTTTTTTATAAAAAAAAGCGGTTTTAAAGAGAGACTCCCATTTAGTTGAAAGCATTTCACATAGTAACGTCATATCTAAATCATTTGAAAATTTTTCTTTTAAATTCCGACACCAATTGGGTCGCTCAAAACCTATCTATCTCATGGTGTTAACCGTCGTTTTCATCATACCCTCACAACACCCACTGCAAGCAAAACCCATTCGAAAACAAATAGAAGGAAAAGAGAATAAAACTACCATTGTGATCACGCCACTGTTGTCCGCCCTTGACCGTGGGCACGGCTTTTATGAAAGTTTTTATTCCGTAGAGTTTGTACGCTTTACCCAGGAGAACATCCCCTGGAGTCATCCAAAGCGGGACAAACAGTACAAAGTCTTTGGCAACCTTCTTCTAGCTCAGACATTCCCACTAAGTATTACACCGTTGTGCCAGTGCGTTTGGTTGACAGGAGTCCGCACTCTCTTGTGCCATGTAGCATGTGGTCGATCTCCATTTCCTATGCCGCATTCTGAAATGCCCGAACTGAGAGTCCGAAGGCTACTAAACTTGGGCTTGCCCATACAATCGCTCGATGGTCATACTGTTGTACTTGGTCTAGACAACCACAAGGTGTCGGTCCTTATGAACTTGGGCGGTTCCTACAATGGGCCCAAATCTCGTGCGATGTTGCACCCTCTTTGCAACCATCCACCCAACTCAAGGTTAAAAACCATTTAGAAAACCCAGGTAGCACCCACTACTTTGCTCTAGCATTTTGTCCAATATGATAGCCCCAACTATCATGAAAAGAGTATCTGCACTAACAAATCATTTATCGAAATAGTGTCATCACATCGAAAGAATATTGCAAAGGCATGGTCATAGCAAGTTTTATATTCATTAGGTTATTAACTAACAACCTAAGGCAATTATAATTTTATGTTCAACATAGCATGCAATTTATAAATCTAATAAAAACATTGGCAAACATGGGATTTGCAACATGAGTCAACATGAACTTGCCATGATGAACGTCAGCAGGATCGTTGGCAACGTTCGTCGAGGAGTCGACGACAAACAAATCTAACGTAGAAAATATAAATAATTACAATACGAAAGAACAAAATAATGTATATGAATCATATGCTTAATCAAATATATAGGAATAAAGAATGCAATTTTCTGGAATTTTAAAAAGTTATTTTCATAATAATTAGGTTGTAAAAGTTAGAGAGTAATTTAGAGGCATTTTCCTAAAAATAAATAATAACAGAAAATAAAACTATTTTATAAAATTCTACAAATTTACAGAGAGATAGATCTTGATTTTATAAACATTATGGAATTTCACAATTGTTTGGAATTTAATATTACAAGATATTAAATAAACAATCTGTTACTTCGTTATAAACTAGTACATTGCTCGTGCTTTGCCACGGATTACAAAAGGATGAAAGCAAGCATAAATTAGAACAAAAAAGTGAATTCGAAGGCAACTTGTAAAAAATTAGCTCATAGATGAAAATATACTTTAAAGAAAATATACTTTGATATGGTTTTAAGAATCAACACAGAGAACTTACTATGTAATGGCTGCATTGAACAATCTCGATCTCCTAGTAATTTGTATACACAAAACAAAACAATATCTTTGAGCTACAAAACAGACCCTGTATTACAGATTCAAGAAAGTTTTCAGGCTCTACAACTTCTCCCCCTGAAAAAGCAAGGCAGGCATCCAAAGACCAAGTAAAAATTTAATCTTTTATAACACTTGAATTTGAAAGGCCAAAAAAATTCACAAAAAAGGATTATCATTGTAAGCATAACTACGCTTTTGGAGGAACTTTGAAGCATATATTTGTTACACCTTTTGGAGCATAGCTTGAAGCCCCGGCTTATCACCATCTTCTTTAGCCTAAAAACCGCAGTCTTGCGACCAAAGCACTGAACCGTGCCTGGTGGGGGGCGAGTGAGTGCAGCAGCCATGTCTGCAGGATGCTAGGTGAAACCGCTGCTGGTTTGCAATATGATCACCCATTGATAACAGCCATTACAAATTTACAATTAACAGTCTCATATAACAACTACAACAGTATAAAATGGTGATTCACCTAATAGTATAAAATTTACATTTTATTGGCTTTTGAACGCAGCAGCTTTCTTGGGTTAACATTCACTTTACCAACAGATAGAAACTACCCAAACTTTATCGTCATTAAAACCATTCCTAAGCAGTAAGAACACAAAAACGTAGAACATGGCCGCTCCTATAAAAATTCCTTGGCATCGCAAGAAAACTTAACACCGAAGCATGTCTAAGGTGAAATTACAAAAGTACAAGCTTTAATTTCATCTACAAAATTTGTAAATATCATCAATAAACTTCACAGTGGCAAAAGTTTTAGTGACTCACATATTGTAAGAATGCCCAGAAAACAAAAAGATATTTATACACCAGAATAATACTTTGTTACATGCATTAATTGATCAAAGTAAAAACACAACAGCATGGATTTCATCACACTGTAGCGAGAGGTTCAAAGTATCGAAATCCAGCGTAGCTCCCAGCAATTGCGATAGCTACTCAAAAGAAAGGGTAAGTAGTTGCTTCAAAAAAATGGAAGCAAATATAAGTACATCCAGATCTGTATCATAACTTTCTTGACATTCTTCCTATAATAACAGCCAAGCACGAAACAAATAATGTCAAATATAGGGTGATCATGAAAACAGGACTCGCTCAGGAGCCGCAACAGGCAGATCGCTGGGCTGCCGGCGCATCAGCACCTTGGTCTGTCTTGTTGTTAATCTTGATTGTCTTGTCCTACAGGGTAACATCAAGTCCATCAGAACACTGAACAAGGTAAGAGTATAGAACATGATTTGTACCTCAGGCTTAGAATCCGTCTCAGCAAGTCTTGTAAATATGCCAGAGAAGGAAAAATTGAACTTCATAGATAAATACAACGGCAACTACAGACATATATTATAATACCAGGGTTTTTCTATAAACAATTGAATTCCTTAAGATAACAACAGAAAGAAAATAGCTGTAAGTATACAACCTTCAGTGATGAGGCATCCAGCACCATAAATGCCTGTAGGATGGAACTGAACAAACTCAAGATCCTGTGACACACATATCAGGGAAGCATAATAAATACAGGACTATGGAACTGGGGAAGAGTAACTTAAAATCAACATAAGATAAAAAGGACTAACTTGAAGAGATAAACCAGCTTGTGCGACCATAGCATTGCCATCTCCAGAGCAAAGAAACATACCTTAAAAAGCAATATGAAGCACAAACTCACGCCCATTTGGGATCAGGCGCACTGCAGTCAGCACAGATGCGATTGTCACTCTTGTGCAGCAACTCTTTCAGCTTTCTCATCTTATCTGCGGGGAGGAAGGCTACAACTTGAAGCTATATTACAGAAGCGCTAAAACAATTACCTTTTTGCTTTTGCTTGGCAACAACGTAGATGATCAGTGGCCACAAACAATGATAAAATATGCACTTCTGAAGAGTAAAAACTGCCAAGAAAGACAAACTATGCTTTACCTGCCGAAGCCTTCCCGTCTGTGCTGCTCATCTTAACCGCCGCAACAAAGCTCAACACACCAAATTCGACTACCAATACGGAACAAGTAATTTTTCAAGATACATAAACAAGAAAAACATGAAAAGCATTGCCCTTTTTTGATCCCCTGACTGTAGAGTGTAGACCACCAATGCAAATGTACCCATTGGCAGTTGTGTGCAATTCTCATCTACAATCAACGGAATAACTGTTTTCTTTCGATTAATCCATCCACAAAAACCTAAAATTGAAACGAATTCCGAAGTGCTGCCCGGGTGAAATGAGCTCAAGAACCTCACCTCTTCTTGGAGCCAAACGAAGAGAACTCTGAAGCAAGGAATCAAGATGCGGCTCCTGGACAGTGGACACAAATCGAAGTACTGAACAAAGAATAAAGCTTTCGGTAGGCCGCGAGGGAAGGGACCTCAGACGAACAGCAGGGGGCAACGAAGCAGTGACAGCCTGACAGGGGCGGCAGCAGGAGCATCGGCGAGGACTTCGTTGAGCAGGGACCACACCGTGTGGTGCGCGACGACAGTTGCTCCAGGATGCGGATCCCGCGACGGCTTGCGGGGGGAGTGGGCTAGGGGTGGCGACGGCGGCGGCCGTGTGGAGAGACCGAGGGAAGGGGGGAGATAGGGGCATGGGAGGTGGTATTGCTCGGCGACGACCTAATGCGGCGACGGCGGCAGGGCCGACACAGATAGAGAGAGAGGGTGGGCTTACCCGTAGAAGGCCGCGACGGTCGCCGGCGTCGGAGTGGAGGTGGTGACGGTGCGGGGGCGAACCAGGGCGGGGGCGGCGCGGGGCCCGGGCGTTGTGACGCAAGGCCGAGGCGGCACCAGCGCAATGGCGTGGCGCGGGGCCAGGGCGGCGCAGGGCAAAGAACGGATGGGGTGGCGCTCGGGAGGGGAAGGTCGTCGCCGGTGTGGAGGGCGACTGGGAGGGGTGGAGGGAGTTGGTCGGGAGTGGAGGGTTGGCCACCAGCGTGGAGGGCGACGGCGAGGGCTAGCCACCGCGGGAGATGTGAGGAAGAGCGTCGGTTACCGGCGTAGAGGGCGACGGTGAAGAGCAGGGGGAGGCGCGCGGGAAGGGGAAGAGGATCGTGGGCTGGAAAAATAGGGGGCGTCGGGAGAGATCCAGAGTACTGGACGGTTGGTGCAATACAGATCGGACGGTGCAGCGCGAGGGCGCGAGGGGAGAGACGACGCACGGCCTACTCTCTCTTTAAAGGAGTAAAGATAAAGAAGAGATAGGAAAAAGCTTATTGGGCTAGACTGCACAAATCGAGCTACGTTGTGTAGCCCAAGGTGACAGAAGGAGCGTGGCGTGGCCAGGTTGGGATCGGGCCGATCGGCTAGCTAGGCTGTGCAGGCGCACGTGTGGCGTGGCCAAGCGGCCCAACAGAGAGGTGGAAGGGAGATGCAAATGGGCTGGCATCTTAGCCCAATGGAGAGGGGGGAAGGATGCACGACGCAACGGCCAGCTGCGAAAGGGAGAGGCGCACGCGGGAGAGAAGGGAGGCGGTTTTGGCGGCGGGATCGACACTACGAGGGTTGACCGGCCGCAACGTTGGCGATAGACCGAGCAGCAAAACTCGGCTGCAGGTGGCGGACCTGGTCGGCGGCGGGGGCAATCGAGGCGGCGATGAGGCTAGGGAGTGAGAAGGAGGCGTTATGGAGGTGACGGCGCCATTAATCGGTCGAGGACGATCATGGTTGTTGCGCAATGTGGGTGGCGGCGATGGGCAAGGTGGCGTGGCAGCGCAGCTCGCTGACAGCGAAACAGGATCGGCCGAGGCAAGGTCGGTAAGCAATGGGGAGGTGTGGGGATTCCGAGGGAGGTGTCTGCACCGAAACAGGTGGTCGGCAGCGCCGGGGCGGCATTAGCTGGTGACGGACAAGATGGTCATGGTGGCTGTGATCTCCGGCCAAACTACAGTCAATTAAACTTCGGGAATCAAGACGTCTACACCTAGGGATGCTGTAGAAGCGGAGAGAGGGAGTGATTACCGATGGGGGGAGTCGGATTGGAGGAGACAGTGGCAATGGCAAGGAAGACGGCGATGGCTCCGATGTCTGATTGTGGTGACTCCAGCGATGATTTCCTAGCGGTGAGGGATGAAATTGGTTAGTAGAAGGTAGAGGAAGATCAATCAGCGACGAAAATCGACGATAGAGGTCGCTTACCCACGAAGAATTTGACGGGCAGCAAAAGTGGGAGGGGAGAAGATCAGCTAGGGTTTAAATAGGAGCGGTCGAGGGAGAATTGGAAAGGAGAGAGAGTGAGATCGGCAGGCAATCGTCGGGTTTCATATTGGCGAGAGTACTTTCCAAGATGAGGAAGAAGGGAGAATGCTTCCTCAACTTGGCTTGCAAGAAAAGAAGAGGGGCCGAGAGAGAGTCAACAAGAGGAAGGGGGTCACCGAGGGGAGGAAGGGCGTCGGGAGAGGGGGAGAGAGTATGAAGCGTTGGGTCCACCCGTAAAAGATAAAAGAAAGGAAAACGGACAATCTATAAATTTAAATAATAAAGGCCATACTTACCTTAGCACAAAAAAATTAAAAATCAAATCAACTGAAATAAAATTATATAGTTAATATTTTATTTAATTTTATAAATAAAATAATAATGCAAATCTTTTGTTTGCTTTGCAACCATTTTATTTAAATGTAATCAGTTTTGGGGATAAAGATGATTTTAGAGGTAACATAATAATTATCAAGGGTTTAAAAATTTAAAATATTAAAAATATTTTTCATGCAATGCAATGGCGTGATGCACATGGGTTTTGGTTTTTGAAAATGAGGATGTTACAACTAATTCAGACACAGAGTAAGAATTTGTCAGGATCAATAAGGGAGAGGAAAAAAATCCTGAGCTAATCTAAAGTTAATTAATGCAATATGCAGCTATCTAAATATGTAACCTGTCATGTAGCAATGAAAAATCCATATATTTTCCTTATAAGAAAACTATAAGGAGCCATGAGGCTGAATCTGGCAGACTGATTCAAATGTAGAGCAATAATTTTTCATGGGAAAAATGGTTTGCAACATCAATAAGAGAGGGAAAAAATTATCAGACGAACTAAAAAGGTGCTTCATGTATTATACAGTTATATACATCTTGCCTCTATCTACTTAGCCCAAGATCTGAAATCGAAAATAGGAATTAATTGTTGTAAAAACAAGACGTCGATACTAGATCTAAACGACACCGGAGGCACGATGTTTGGTAACATAGTTCGGCTCACAGCCTATATATGCGGGGCAATGATTATGGGCGCTCCTCCCCAACAACGAAGCATACCGGTCGCCCGGGTCACGACCTCATGCCGGCCGCGACCACTTGCGTGCCTACGCCGCTACATTGGTCGTTACAGGTGCCCCTCTATTTATGCAAGAGCCATGGTATGAGTCCGAATCTAACGTGATCTTTTCTTGCCTATTACAACACAAAGTCCATGTAACCTACTTGTACACATATTCGACACCAACTCTAACAAATTTCACCTTGGCGAATATGACGTTCTCCATCTTGAAGTTGTCGTAACGTCATGTGCGAACCCGCGTACCGGACTATGGTTGCTTTCTTCATACCACCATGCACTCTCCGTGTACAGTCGCATGCCGCACCCTGACTGGACGTTCACGACACGGTATCTGCCTGCAATGCCATGATGCCGCCTCCTATGCAACATCGGTCGCATCGCTCTCCGCGGCGCTTCCTCCGCTCCGATCTATCTGGCCGTCTCGCCACGTCTAGTAGCCGGTCTGATCACGAGCGCCGAAGCCCCTGTCTTCGATAGCCACGTTGTCGACCCAATCACCACGTTTGGTCGATCCTTACTAACAGCAGCGCCCATCGAATGGTCCAGGCTGTGGAAGAGGACGATGAGGCCGTCGGCGGCGCACACGTGGCAGTGGGTGGAGAGCGCCGGGAGTTCGACGCCCATGGAGGCCGCCGTGGCCAGGTTGAGGAGGCGGCGGCGGGGCCCGGCTTCGTGGGTGATGGTGAGCACCGCCCAGTTGAGCGGGCGGAAGCGAGGGCATGAGCGCGGGTCGGCGGTGAGGTCGCGCCACGGCCGGCACACGGCGCGGAAGCGGATGTACTCGGTCACGTCGAGGGAGAGCAGACGACCGGAGATCTCGTCGACGAGGTCAGGACCCATGTTCGCCCAGTCCCTCCATTCCAACCGCGAGCGCTCGGCAAGGAGCCGCCGCCGCCGCGCTCGTGTCATCATCCCTTCAAGATTCGGCATAAGGGGATCGGCGGCGCGGCGATGAAGCTGTGCCCTCGCCATCTAGCCGCACGAGGTGGGATTGGTTGGGTGGGCAGCTGGCGGGCGGCGGAAACTGGTATGGTTCGTGCAGCCGGCGGGTTAGGGTTTTCTTGTAGTCTCCAGCAAGCAGGCCTTCGGGAAGCCCCAGCCTACTTAAAACACAATGCAACAAGAGGCAGGCCTGAACAATAGCAGTAACACACGATTTTTTTATTAAAATATATTTTCAAAATTTCGAAATTACAAAAATAATTTTCTCTTTGATGAAATTTTAAAAATAGTCACCCTCCGCCGTTCCTAACGGCGGGATATATTGTACCACCGATTAAAACAGCGAGATATACCTCGGGGTATAACCCGCCATTTTGTTTAGCGGGTTATAATGGGCCGCCAATTTGAACGGCGGTTCATGCTTCCTAGCTTATCACACCGTTTAAAATGGCGGTTCAACCTTCCCGATTTAACCAGCCAAACCAAATAGCGGGATACTCTTTTTCTTACAAATTATTTATGTAAAACTATTGTTAGCAGTTTTTTGTTGCCATCTGCGATGGAGTATCGAGAAGTAATGCAAAGTTAAATAGCAATGCATTCGGTGTAACGTCACATAGTGTTGTTAGTTTGCAAGTTTCGAATACATTTTAAATTAACTAACGTGATGGATAAAATGTATTGTGTCGCACTCTATTGTTCAATACATGGTATTGTTGCATTAATTTGTTCACTCCCACTACACCACAATCCAATATTAAGGGCAGACACACAGAAAAATTTGTTGGTGAAAATACATAATTGCAGATAGGGCTGGAAAATTAGCTCGAGGCTCGTAGTTCGGCTCGGGCACGGGCTCGGGCAAGCTTGGCTCGGCTCGAGCTGGCTTGGAGGATGGGACTAGCCCGAGTCGAGCCTATTTTGGTGGCTCGGGTAAGAGGCGAGCCGGCTCGGCTCGAATAGCGAGCGGCTCGGCGAGCCAATTAGGCTCAGCAGCCTGCTCCGGCGATCTGGTTGGCCTAGACGCCCAATGGCCCAAACACCTAGTGACGCACTGCCGGCCTTAGCCCACTAGGCACTAGCTGAACCCCAAATCCCCAAGACCTAAGTCACAACCCTAACAGCGAGACCGCGAGGAGGCAGGAGCCGAGGAGACTGGCGGCGCCGTGACGGGTCGCATGTGACGGGTGGCGGCGCGTTGAGTCGGTGGTGGCCTTGGTGGGTGGTCGCAGGTGACTGGTCGCCTAGTCGCCTGCTCACCTGCTCGTCACGGTCGCGCTGGCGCGCCCTCGCCGGGTTGCCGTCGCGGGTCGCCGCCTCGCGCAGTCGCGCAGCCCTCGCCGGGTTGCCGTATCGCCGCCGCCGCCGCCTCAGGGAGCCTTCCCCTTTCGTCTCTCGGTCTCTGGAGTATCGGCGGCTCAGCCTCCGTCGCCTCCCAATCCTACTCGGCAACATTGGTATTTTGTAGCTGCCATATTTGAATTCCAAAGCTCATCCTGGTAGCTAGCAGGTAGGCTCGCCGAGCCAACCGAGCCGCTCGAGAGCCAGGTCAGAGCCGAGCCTCTGGCTCGCTAGGAAGACCAAGCCGAGCCTGGCTCGGCTCGTTTGCACCCCTAATTGTAGATTATCCGTCGGTATTTATGGTGATAATCACCGGCAAACAGTCCGCTGGAGTAAATTTATATTAACGGCGGATAGTCTGTCGGCTAATAGTTTGGCAGAATCACTGTCGTTCAAAGACCCATGACGTCTCACTGTCTGCCGGCAAATGGGGTCGGCGGGATTGGTGCTAGCAACGCTCTTGACGCGAAACGAAAAAACATGAGCAACGCGCGTGGCGTGGCTGTAAATATTTGCCAATCCCCAAATTTTTTGCCTTGTTTGCTTGAGTCCCCCTGTACTAGTTCTTCCCCAATCCCTAATTCCCAACACTCAGTCGCCGCCCATTGTATTCTCCTCCCGCCAAGGTCACCCCCGCCGGCCGCCGCCCACTCCTCCCGCCGAGGCCACCCCGCTGCCCACTCCTCCCATCGAACCCGTCACCACCATTGTCTCCTCCTCCAGCCACCAAGGTCACCCCCGCCGCCCACTCCACCCCCCTCAAACTAGACGAAGATAATTAGTTCCCTTGATTGGTATTTCTAAGAAGAATCGATTGTCTTTCCAATTATATAGAGAGAGGATGCCTCTGTCCTCTGTAGAATAAGCAAAACATTCTTGCACTAAACAAACACCAATGTGTCCTCGAAACTGGTTGATATTCAACACAATCATGTGTTTTCAGTGGCGCTGCATCTATACAGATATATCAATAGTCACTGCATGTGACCTCGCACACATCACTATGGCACATGCATGGCATATTAGCATGCATATATACGAATCAATTAAGCACGTCTCATGCTTGATAGTTGATGCTTCAATCGATCTGATGAAACACACTGACACTGAGATGTATGCGACTCTGTAAATATGTGCATGCATGGATCGGCGTCGACGAGGCAGTGTCTCGGTCCCCACTCAACATGTAGCTGGCGATGGTGCACTGGACTCTGGTGGCCGGAGCCTGCGAGCGAACTATCGGCGCATCCGCCGGAGTGGAGGCGATGGAGCTTTACCCTGACATGAAGTTCGTCACCGTCGACAAGTACCTCGATGGCCTCCTCCCCCTCCTCTCAACCTGTTGGCCGGGTCGTCGAGCCGTCAATCTCTACATTTATGCACTTGCGGCATTGTGTTCGAGTAATCAATCTCTTCTGCTGCTGCAGAGGATCAATGTGCTTCCACGTATATGTATCATGATCGCTAGCTACCATGCATTCTTCACAAAATACGTGTGTGTGTGTGACTAGCGGGCGGGATAAACGGGCCTATGGCCCATCGACGCCGAGTTTACACTGCAGAAAATATATGTCACCTATTTCTATGCATACGACTGAAAAAAGTCAAACAGTGGGACAACATGAAACTCTCTCTTCCATATGCACATCAACTTCCGTAGCAGTCAGAGCTCACATGGCACCTGCATATAAAAGCATCATGTAGTGTCAAGAACAAATAAATGATGCAATCACCACAACGGCTACTAAAATTTTGATTGGTATTAGTCAAAAGCATACATGTAAAAATAGGGATATGTCATAAGACTTAAGTAAATCCCTTGGAAGATATGGTGTGTATTCGTTAGTGCATCTCATAAAAAGCATACATGTAAAAATAGGGATATGTCATAAGACTTAAGTAAATCCCTTGGAAGATATGGTGTGTACTCGTCAGTGCATCTCATAAAGCATACATGTAAAAATAGGGATATGTCATAAAACTTAAGTAAATCCCTTGGAATATATGGCATGTACTCGTCAATGTATCTCATAAAGCATACATGTAAAAATAGGGATATGACATAAGACTGAAATAAATCCCTTGAAAGGTATGGCATGTAATCATTAGCGCATCTCATGACAGTCTACGAAATCATACATAAATGTGATTTTTCGTAGGCCACTCATACCATAAATAAATCTAGTATTATTTAGACCAATCATACCTCTGATGTATAAACTATTGGTAGAATGAAATGAAAATCTCCATATATGACTTTAGTTTTTAGATGCATGCGGGCAATCAGCTGCAAACCATCTTCTTTGTTCATACCCTATAAAATTGCCATACAACATTAATTAGTGCCGATGTACATTGATTGAACTAATAATATCTGAAGTTAAAACTTACATGAGTTATGTGCAATATAACCAAAGTTTTATATAGTGATGTATAATATTAGTCACTATCTCATGCATTTTTTTTTGCCAGGTAGAAACTAGCTCGTAGATAGGTTCACCACACAATGCTTTCAAAAGACATTACTGATGCACCTTAATAGAAATTATGCACCTCTCCATATATATATATCTATAAACAACCTAAAATGATCATAAAAAGAGCGATTATTTCCTAAGTGAAACAGAGAAAAAGCTATTAAGTAAATTAGCAAAAAAACACGCATTATATATGAGATCATACTCTATTTTTCAAAAACTCTGCAAACATGACAATTATTTTGACGAAGTTGAATAAAAAAACTCTGATAAGCAACCTAGCATATTCAATAGGAAATCATATTAGGTAACTAGGGTGGCACAATTCCACAGGAAGTTGGGACTGGGAAGAGAAACCTGGCAATCTTCTTAGACTATTTAAAGGAGGCAATTCATAAGTTGTATCATAACATTCAGGGTCAAAATCCTTAGTACAATGCCTAATGAACTTGACCATGCGTATTTTGGAACAAAACAGTACAAATGTTAGATCTTTTTTCCCTAAGATACAGGAAGAGGAATTCACATAGAACTATGACCATGTAAGGCATCATATTTAAGCACAGTGTTGTCCTTAGCCACAAGGAACGGTTGAAGTGAAATAACTTTGAATTTAGCAAAAAAAAACCACCAGTTAATGTAATTTTCCAAACACGAAACTTGTTCCATAAGGAGAAGGTGATAGCTCTTAGTTGTTTACAATGGTGAAAGACATTTTTTACTTTATAAGCAATCATAGAAGTACAAAACCAATTCATGATGCTATGCATATCTGTCACATTTTGCCTGCTCCAAACGCAAGTTTAGCATAACTGATAGCCCAATACCAGCCAAAGGACTTAAAAACAACACCAGTACATGGAACACGTAAGCAATTTTTTCACATTAAAAACATGATGGCCAATCCACTAAAATACTAACTGACCTGTGTGGAAATATTTGTCCTATATAAATGTAGGAAAAAATGATTGTCCTATAATAGAGCTGGACACACATCATAAAGGTCAGTATGAAATGGGCCAAATAAATGGCTATCTATCAAGTGCGTTTGAATGGATTAGTAAGCGAGCTGAGGTGGATTTTTTTTTGGTTGTTCACTGTGGTGGTGATAAGCAGATTAGACTGTGACCCAAAAGTTTAATGTTGGCCTAGTTTGTATTCACACAACAAAACCAACATATATGGACAGTCCAAATTGGCGACATGTATAGATTTTTTCTATTTTTCTCCAAACCCACTGACTGGCATTACGTTTGCACACTATCATATAGAAATATGCGAAGATGTAGAAAACATAGTATTATATTGATCTTCAGTGTTGCCACCCAGTAGTGTTGATCAACCGGCCTAGAACATATGCCATAGATCATACTAAGATCAAAGCACATTTTTCCTTTATCTCATGTTTCTATGACCATGATAGTTTATTTGACCGAGCCATAACAAACTTGAGACTATTTCTTTACATACCAATCCGATTTAAAATTTTCAACACAAGCAAAATTACAAATCAGAGAACATCTTCTTTAATTTATATTAATAAGATCAACACCCAATAGGAGCAAGAGGGACATCGTCGGTCATGTCACAACAAACCAACTCGAAATAAATGGCAAGAAGAACCAAACAAATAGGAAAAGAATTCCACAACTCCTTCACTTCCATGGTGCCAAAAAACAAAATCTTTATTTAATCAACACAAAAGGAGTGTCTAGTTTTATCCAGAAACCTAGATAATTGAACAATTGCTATTTTCCCCCTTAAATTTGAAATTCCTAAACACTATATATTTAGTACATGACCAATGAACCATACATAAAACAAAAAAAAAACAGCAACATATTAAGAGTAGATTAGCATGACCCTACTGATTAATATATAAACACGTGAATTTAAGAAGTTCATTATATGTCTATCACAGTATCTCATTATTTCTAACTATTTCAAGCAGACACCTAATTTTGCCTGCAGATACAACCAAAAAGAATTATCATTTTATTTACTCTTTGTAGAGTGTAGAGCAACGGCAATATATCATTTCACAGGTTATGATGTCCTAACATTTACAGTAATAGAAAATAGGACAGCAAAACCTGCCAAAACAATATTTTGTCCAGCCTTCTTCATCCAAACCAAAATTGAAATACTCAGAAAGATCCACTCCACGTTGTCTCCAAGGATTCTGTTGAAATGCTTCAATATTTACCAAGTACCAATTGTATATTTAAAAAATGATAAGATCATAAAGGCAACACTGTAGGAGTAAGCTCCGAGTTCATATAAACACAAAAGTGACGCTAATTATAAAGTTGTACTTACTTATCAGCTGGTTGACATTGTAAATAACTTGTAGACGACTTCTTGATGATTCTTCGAGGAGAGGTGAAGCAATAAAATAAAACCAACCTATGAAAACAAAAGAGTCAATTAGCAAATTTGTTTCAAAACAATAAAGACAGGTACCATAACATCCTAGAAAATATTATAAAAATACTATATACAAAGATATACTAAGCAAAGTATTTTCTCATATGAGAGAAGTATTTTTCACAGCAGAACTGAAACCAATGCAAATTTATATACTTATATTAGCCTATAATGCAACAGGGATTCCAACAATAGAAGACTAAGGGCGTACTTTTGCTATGGTTTGTGCATCATAAACGACCAATTACTAAAAACTACTTGTATCCCTAACAAATCCACCTTCAACCTTATGATTGCAAAACCTAATCTTTCAGTTGGGAGTTAAAATGAGCGCCGACCCAAGACATGAAGGTACTGGTTAAGTCGAGCAAACCTATGGCTAAGAAAAATTGGCGACGACGGAGTAAAATAATTTGTAAAACATGTTGTATTAGAAATAGCATATTAAACAGAATAATTTCAAAATAACAATGATAATTCAACAACATAAATAAATAAAAAGGTTGTGAAACAAATGTAGGCTGGTAATTATCTCTTGGCACATGATACTACTGATTCCTTACACCTAATATAGATAAATAAAAAAAACCCGTCAACCCTTTGAAGATGTAGGAAAAGTATTGAAGATTTGTAGAAGCTCATACACCCAGCAATGCCATTTGTATCAAGTTAGAATGTGCTGAAACTAACAATAGCAAATTCAGGTTTGCCTATGTAGACTAATCTATCAGAACCTAACAGAGGAAAACTAAAATCATGATACATACCTAATAGTCCACTTACTTTTCAGTAGGGTGATTTACGTATTTTGCGTCGATCCTGTGTAAAATACGCAAAATTGCTCGAACATGGATGGAGCTCCACCCTTCAGGCTAGCTTGCTGTCCAAAGACAGGAACATGTTCACTATCCGGTCATTCCTGCCTTCACAATTTTAGGATTCTGTTAAGAAACTGACAAGAACATGGATGGAGCTCAGGTCGTTGAGGCACATGCACACTGGTGGCTGCTCTGATCCGTTTCTGTCGCAAGCAAGAAGAAGGGGACAGAGAGGCGACCTCGGGCAGAGGAGGGACACGTGAGTGGCAGATCCACTGCAGAAAAAGTACGGGAAAGGGGAATAACGGGGATCTAATATTAGAATGGGGCATGGAGCACAAAGGAACCTAGAGGAGGGCAAAGGAAAACTGGCATGGATGAAGGTAGTGGCTGGAGGAGTAGGGGCAAAGGCTCTCCGGTGTGGATGGGAGGCCGCGCGCCGGCACCGGAAGAGAAGGAGCAACGCCTTCGAGCCTCGTACCAGCGCGGACATCGTCCTCGGAGCCACGACACGCGGTGACAAGCTAGGACTCGAGCGGTGCGAAGGGGCGACGCAGGGAGTACAGCGGATGTACGGTGGGTGGCGGCGAAGCAGAGAGTAGACGGCGGAGAGGAGGACGGGATCCGCAAAAATAACACCAAACCAGATCCCGCAACAGAGAAAGAGGAGTAAAGGGGAGGGGAGAAGGGAGAGGCGTCCCATCCTCCCGCCGGCCATCGAGTTGTGTCGCTGGGGAAGAGGGAATGGCAGCGGCGACAGCGGTTGCAGGAGGGAAGGCGACGGTACTGCGAGGAGAGGAGGCGAGGGAGGAGAGTGTAAGAGGAACAGAGAGATGAGGGAAGAGGCGACGGGGATAGGGGGTGCACAGGCAGGGAGCTGGGGAGGGCATCGCTAGGGTTAGGAGGATTTAGATGGAAAATAGGAAAGTCTAGGGGTGTTTCTGCAAACGCTTTTGAACGCAAACTGGACAGCTATGCGGAGCGCGGGTTGATAAATGAAAACGTTGGAGGGTTTTTTTTGCAAAAAAGTCTCGCTGGCTAAGCATCCTAGGCTCTCGGGTGGGCGTGCCCGCGGAACCCGATGGACGACGTGGCTAGCACGGGGGAGGAAACGCGCCACGTAGTCCGCCAGGGAGGGCAAAACCAACGCAACTTGGCTTTGTACTTCTATAGATAATACCATGTGGAGGCCGTCACGCCCTTTTTGTGTGAACAAAAAATGCTATGCGACATTATCTCGTCCAAATTGATTTCAACGGAACACCTCCTGTTCACTCGCTTGCAACATATCCACCACCTTCACCGCACTCTTTCTTTGTTGCCGGCGCGCTGCCCTTGACTTCGCTGTGTCGCCAATGCCACCGTAGATGCGGGTCCGTGTTAGGTTGGGGTGGAGGTGTTTGTGCTTCATCGGACTTAAAGGGAGCTCGTGGCGGCGGTTGACCGGCCATGGGGACCGGGGGAGGTGGGGAGGGAGGGTGGGCGGCGAGGCGTTGGCTGTGGCGCCAGAGCTGCGAGAGTAGTCGAAGGCTGTCAAACGGTAGTGGCGATTATTTATAACTATTTCAAGCAGTCACCTAATTTTGCCTGCAGATACAACAAAAAAGAATTATCATTTTATTTACTCTTTGTAGAGTGTAGAGCAACGACAATATATCATTTCACAGGTTATGATGTCCTAACATTTACAGGAATAGAAAATAGGACAGCAAAACCTGCCAAAACAATATTTTGTCCAGCCTTCTTCATCCAAACCAAAATTGAAATACTCAGAAAGATCCACTCCACGTTGTCTGCAAGGTTTATGTTGAAATGCTTCAATATTTACCGAGTATCAATTATATATTTAAAAAATAGATAAGATCATAAAGGTAACACCGTAGGAGTAAGCTATGAGTTCATATAAACATAAAAGTGACGCTAATTATAAAGTTGTACTTACTTATCAGCTGGTTGACATTGTAAATAACTTGTAGACGACTGCTTGATGATTCTTCGAGGAGAGGTGAAGCAATAAAACAAAACCAACCTATGAAAACAAAAGAGTCAATTAGCAAATTTGTTTCAAAACAATAAAGACAGGTACCATAACATCCTAGAAAATATTATAAAAATACTATATACAAAGATATACTAAGCAAAGTATTTTCTCATATGAGAGAAGTATTTTTCACAGCAGAACTGAAACCAATGCAAATTTATATACTTATATTAGCCTATAATGCAACAGGGATTCCAACAATAGAAGACTGAGAGCATACTTTTGCTATGGTCTGTGCATCATAAACGACCAATTACTAAAAACTACTTGTATCCCTAACAAATCCACCTTCAACCTTACGATTGCAAAACCTAATCTTTCAGCTGGGAGTAAAAATGAGCGCCGACCAAGACATGAAGGTACTGGTTAAGTCGAGCAAACCTATGGCTAAGAAAAAGTTGCGACAATGGAGTAAAATAATTTGTAAAACATCCTGTATTAGAAATAGCATATTAAACAGAATAATTTCAAAATAACAATGAAAATTCAACAACATAAATAAATAAAAAGGTTGTGAAACAAATGAACGGGATGTAGGCTGGTAATTAGCACTTGGCACATGATACTACTGATTCCTTACACCTAATATAGATAAATAAAAAAAATTGGTCAACCCTTTGAAGATGTAGGAAAAGTGTTGAAGATTCACAGAAGCTCATACAACCAGCAATGCCATTTGTATCAAGTCAGAATGTGCTGAAACTAAACAATAGCAAATTCAGGTTTGCCTATGTAGACTAATCCATCAAAACCTAACAGAGAAAAACTAAAATCATGGTACATACCTAATAGTCCACTTATTTTTAGTAGGGTGATTTACCTATTTTGCATCGATCATGTGTAAAAATACGCAAAATTGCTCGAACACACCACCCTTCAAGCTAGCTTGCTGTCCAAAGACAAGAACATGTTCGCTATCCGGTCATTCCTGCCTTCACAATTCTAGGATTCTGTTGAGAAACTGACAAGAAAATGGATGGAGCTCAGGTCGTTGAGGCACATGCACACTGGTGGCTGCTCCGATCCGTTTCTGTCGCAAGCAAGAAGAAGGGAACAGAGAGGCGACCTAGGGCAGAGGAGGGACACGTGAGTGGCAGATCCACTGTAGAAAAAGTAAGGGAAAGGGGAACAACGGGGATCTAATATTAGAATAGGGCGTGGAGCACAAAGAAACCTGGAGGAGGGCAGAGGAAAACTGGCATGGATGAAGGCGGTGGCTGGAGGAGTAGGGGCAAAGGCTCCCTGGTGTGGATGGGAGGCCGTGCGCCGGCAATGGAGGAGGAGAAGCAACGCCTTCGAGCCCCGTAGCAGTGTGGACATCGTCCTCGGAGCCACAACATGCGGCGGCAAGCCAGGACTCGAGCGGCGCGAAGGGGCGACATGGGGAGTACACGCGGATGTACGGCGGGTGGCAGTGAAGCAGTGAGTAGACAACGGAGAGGAGGACGGGATCCGCAAAAACAACACCACACCAGATCCCGCAACAGGGAAAGAGGAGTAAAGGGGAGGGGAGAAGGGAGAGGCGTCCCATCCTCCTGGCTCCTGCCGGCCATCGAGTTGTGTCGCTGGGGAAGAGGGAATGGCAACGGCGACGGCGATTGCAGGAGGGAAGGCGACGGTACTGCGAGGAGAGGAGGCGAGGGAAGAGTGGACAGTCTAGGGGTGTTTCTGCAAATGCTTTTAAATGCAGACTGGACAGCAATGCGGAGCGTGGGTTGATAAATAAAAAAGCTGGAGGGTTTTTTTGCAAAAAAGTCTCGCTGGCTAAGCATCCTAGGTGCTCGGGAGGGTGTGCCCGCGGAACCCGACGGCTATGTGAAATCGGGACGACATGGCTAGCATGGGGGAGGAAACGAGCCACGTAGCCCGCCCAGGAGGGCAAAACTGGCGCAACTCGGCTTTGTACTTCTATAGATAATACCATGTGGAGGTTGTCACACCCTTTTTGTGCGAACAAAAATGCTATGCAACATTATCTCGTCCAAATTGATTTCAACGGGACACCACCTGTTCACTCACTTGCTACATCTCCACCACCTCCACCGCGCTCCTTCTTTGTTGCCGGCTCGCGGCCCTCGACTTCGCTGTGTCGCCAATGGCACCGGCGGATGCGGGTTCGTGTTAGGTTGGGGTGGATGTGTTTGTGCTTCATCGGACTTAAAAAAAAGCTCGCGGCGGTGGTTGACTGGCCATGGGACCGGGGGAGGTGGGGAGGGAGGGTGTGCGGCGAGGCGCTGGCTATGGTGCCAGAGCTGCGAGCGTAGTCGAAGGCGGTCAAACGGCAGTGGCGGGTGGATCTGCACATGGTGGCCATTGCTAGTTTGGGCGGAGAGGTGTGGTGGTGAGGGAAGGAGGCGGAGTGGCAAGGCAACAGCGGCACCGTCGGCCACGGGTGGTGGCAGAGGCGGCGGGGACAACGGCCGAGGCACGTGGAGCAAGAGGTGGAGTGGGGCAGAAGAAGCAGAGGGCGGGTCACCAGCGTGGTGGAAGAAGCAAGGGGTAGATCATTAACGCTGTGGAAGAAGAGGGGGCTTGCCCCAATGCAATCCCGTCATGACGGGATCTCATGCACTAGTAGTATCGAATGCAAATACAGATCATAAAAGATCAATATTATCAGATATAATTTAAAATAAATATTACTCGAATAGTATGCAAAAATGCATAAAAGAATCATCTATATAATATGTTCAGTTTGGTACAGAGTAATATTGTCCGTTGTGAGTTGAACAGTATTTGCCAGATAATATCCGTATTTTGCTAGATATTACCGATCAAATATTATCATGTATTCATTATAAAAAAATAGTGGATGTTCATAAAACTATCCAAATCAATTTGGCCAATCGGCTGATCAGAAAATATTCATACCATTTCTATCCCTATGTTTAACGAATAAAAAGAAAGAAATGGTTTTTCATGAGTTCATAATGATCCACGGATTAGAAATATAATCCAATCTGTACTGTTATTTCCTAATCCAATCAATTAATACTCCACGCATGAACCGGGGAAACAAAAAAAAATGCTGCTTAATCTGTTCATCTCTGGATAGAATTCTCTCTCAAAAAAGAAAGAAAGAAAGAAAAACTCTGTATACGACTACAACTGCGTGCAAGGCAGCTATTTGACTATTATGACGGTACGTGTGTGCGTATGCTGAACTATCGATCGATTACTCTGTAATATTAATATCGATTACAGGACGTACGTGTGTGCTATGCTGAACATGTTGGATGTAATGATGTGTATGTACTTAAGAGCCGTGGACCCTCGAACAAGCTAGCACGTTTCACGAGGGATGATCACGAAGAAAATGTTACTATCAACGGAAACATCGGAATAGCATATATATGCGTTCTAGACAAAAACATTGAGCACACGTATGTCCTGCGAAACTCAAGAGACTACCAATTTCATATTTCAAGTCTCAACTAGTTGGGGATTCAATTTTCAACAAGGTGAGGAGAGGGCGGAGAGGTGTGGTGGTGAGGGAAGGAGGCGGAGTGGCAAGGCAACAGCGGCACCGTCGGCCACGGGTGGTGGCAGAGGCGGCGGGGACAACGGCCGAGGCACGTGGAGCAAGAGGTGGAGTGGGGCAGAAGAAGCAGAGGGCGGGTCACCAGCGTGGTGGAAGAAGCAAGGGGTAGATCATTAACGCTGTGGAAGAAGAGGGGGCTTGCCCCAATGCAATCCCGTCATGACGGGATCTCATGCACTAGTAGTATCGAATGCAAATACAGATCATAAAAGATCAATATTATCAGATATAATTTAAAATAAATATTACTCGAATAGTATGCAAAAATGCATAAAAGAATCATCTATATAATATGTTCAGTTTGGTACAGAGTAATATTGTCCGTTGTGAGTTGAACAGTATTTGCCAGATAATATCCGTATTTTGCTAGATATTACCGATCAAATATTATCATGTATTCATATAAAAAAAATAGTGGATGTTCGTAAAACTATCCAAATCAATTTGGCCAATCGGCTAATCAGAAAATATTCATACCATTTCTATCCCTATGTTTAACGAATAAAAAGAAAGAAATGGTTTTTCATGAGTTCATAATGATCCCCGGATTAGAAATATAATCCAATCTGTTGTGTTATTTCCTAATTCAACCAATTAATACTCCACGCATGAACCGGGGAAACAAAAAAATGCTGCTTAATCTGCTCCGTCTCTGGATAGAACTCTCTCTCAAAAAAAAGAAAAGAAAAGAAAAGAAAAACTCTGTATACGACTGCAACTGCGTGCAAGGCAGCTATCTGACTATTATGACGGTACGTGTGTACGTATGCTGAACTATCGATTACTCTGTAATATCGATCATTAACATGTTGGATGTAATGATGTGTATGTACTAAGAGCCGAGGACCCACGAACAAGCTATCATGCACGTTTCACGAGGGATGATCACGATGAAAATGTTAATATTAGTGAAAACATCGGAATAGGATATATATGCGTTCTAGATAAAAACATTGAGCACACATACGCCCTGCCAAAACGTCTAGGTCTTTCGTTAAGAGCATCCCCAGCAGGGCCCGTATATTACTGTAGCTACAGTAATCACGGGCAAAAAATTCAAACCAGCAAGACACAGCAGCAGCGCGGGCTGGCAAGCCATGGCTGTCAGGAGGATGATGCAGGGGCTTGATACAACCCCTGTTGTTCATTTTGGTCATAAAAATGGCCTGCAAAACTCGAGAATTTCATATTTCAAGTCTCAACAAGCCGAGGATTCAACTTTTAACAAGTTGAAGAAAGAGGGTCGATAGGACAGGACTGGAGAGGCCAAATAGATGCGATAATCATAGCTGGTCCCTTCCTTGCAGGTAGACCTATCTATGCGGTAAGATCCATTTTGGTCATCGATAGCTTTCGGCCAGTGTACGTGTACGTCGATGGTTCCAGCCATCGACAAAGATGTCTTACCCTGCCGCACGCACGCACAAACCACGACCACATATGCAAACGCTTTGACTTGTTCAACTCAGTGTGACATGCCTATACAATCATACCAATTCAAACAGAGTCCATGTGACCGGAGATACGGAAGAGAGCAATGTGTATGTATGCATATGTAATAAATGTGTATCGCTTTTGCACCTTTTTTTTTGTAGAAGGATACATCGCTTTTGGTAACCATCGGCAATTTTACTCCATCTACTTGGAGTCGCCTGCTCATGTGGCCACCCTGGCAGGATTCCCCCCAGCTCCCCCTCCCGGGCTTTAGAGGTAGGACAGGGGCCGCAAAGGGCAACGAGATTGGCTACGAACAACTGGCTGGCAGTTAAGGGTACGGTGTAACACCATCTCCAACCGTTTTCTCTTCGTTCCATTCCATTCTTCATTCTCTTCCCCACATTCTTTCCATTCATTTGCTATCATCTCCCACAACATACTTTTGAAGAAATTTACGAAAAAAAGAGAGAATTTCATCCTGAAGAGATTGCACGAAACAAATTCCTTCTGAAGAGAACCGCGAAAAGATTCTATTGTAACATCAAAATTTCTTTACGAAGGGAAAATGGACGCCATAGCACATCTGTTGGAGATGGTCTAAAAGATGAAGAATGAGGCGGGGCACATAAATCAATTCGGCGAGGACGAGAATTTTGCAAGAAAATTGCAATGTTACCAATGAACTTGCAGCGAATCTACTTCAACTTTACTTTTTCGGCCACCAAAACATATATTTGTTTACACAATTACTCCAAAAACCGTTCAGGCTACCGTTAAAAGATGAGCTAGGGTCCATGTAGTCATTAAGTGATGATGTGGATGCCAAATATACGTTATATAGTGTTATGGCTAGCCACACGTACAATAGAGTTAAGGGTGATGTGAAATTCACTTCGAATTTTTTTAAAATACAAACATTTGGTTTTTAGCATTCACAAAATTCATTTTTAAATTCAAATTTTTAGAAATACAACTTTTTTGCTTTAAATTTCAAAATTTTGTATATTCAACTTTAAAATTCACAAAAAAACATTTTTTAAAATTTTAAAATATCAGAATTCATTTTTAAAAATTGATAATTCAATATCTACATTTTAAAATCTCGCTACTTCATGCTTTTAAATATTAATTGTGTGAATTTAAAATTGAAATTTCTAAATTTCAAAAATATATTGTAGGATTTTGGAAATTCGAGCTTGAATTTTAAAATACTACAATTCAAAATTTTGAATTCAAAAGTTCCTGAAATTCAAAGATTTGATTTTTATTTATTTGAATTTTACATCTTTATTAAATTTATTGTATATGTGACAAACCATATCAGCGTTTAACATTTATTTGGCATCCACATCATCGGTTAATAGCCACATGGATGTCACTTCATCATTTAACGGTTGCCCTAACGGTTTTGTGACAACGTGTAAACAAAGAAATGTTTAGGAGTCCGAGAAAGTAAAGCTGAGTTCAAGGGTCTAAGTGAAATTCGCTGCAAGCTCAGGGAGCAAACAATGTAATTTTCTCAATCTTATTTGTTGTTACGAACCATCGTATGTATAGTTGTGAAATACTCGGTTTTCTCTTGTAAAACACAAAAATAAGTCCAAAACATTTTTTCTTGTTTGTGAAATATTTCTATATATATGGATTATAACAATGTAGAATAATTGTTGAAATATTCGTGGTTAAGGTCCTGTTCTTTTGAGCTGATCTGAACGGCTGAACAGCTGAATGGCTGAAATGACTAAACTTCGAGAGCTTCTCGAGATAGTCTCGAGATTCGGATCTATTTCATTTAACTTGCTTTTTAAAGCGTTATGACCCACCTTCAAAACAGCGAAAAACGGGCGCAAAAAACTCAAAGCATATGTCTTTTTAAAACGTAGATAAGTCGTTAATTTGTTAAGCCGTTAAGCTGTTAAGCTGAAAAGGAATGGGCCTAAGGCCCGAAACGTATGTTTTACGCGTTGATGCAAAAATTAATATTTTAGCATTACTTGAGCTTCATTTCAGTAGTTCATTGGGTCGTGTTTCTAAAAAATGTTAAATGTCTTCTAGATTGGACATCTATTCTCAAGCAGCTCTCTTAGACAAAGCCGAATTACCATTTGTCAGGCCTATGCTTGCCTTACATCGTAATAACTTCGTATAGCATACATTATACGAAGTTATACGAGTATAGTTGTGAAATACTCGGTTGGCAACAATTTTTTTTCCAAACTAATTGAAAGGCGACTTTGCATATAACTATATGCACGTACTTGTGGAAATTAACTCATCCTCGGGCATATATATAAAGCATGTGGGAGGCGCTAGGCTGAGCAAGCGGTTCAGGCTAGTAAGCGACTGACAGAGTGACAGATAGAACTAGCTATTAGCCAAGCGAGCTGATCGCGAAGATCGATGACTATGAGTAGGATACTGGTGATCGGCGGGACGGGGACGATCGGGCGCCACCTCGTCACGGCGAGCCTCGCCGCCGGCCACCCGACGGCCGTGCTCGTCCGCCCCACCGCCGGCGCCGGCGACCTTGACAGGGCCAAGCTCCTGGAAGGTCTCAAAGCCAGAGGAGCCAGCCTTGTCTACGTACGTACGGCAGGCAGGCAGCATGTGCATGCATACTTGAAATATACAGTACCTGTTGCTGATAGAACCCGTATATCATCATTTACATATACAACGTGCTAACGGATGAACGTCGTGCTGACACGTGTATACTTTCTACAGTTCTAAAGACTTATGACCATTCGATCGCGCATGCGGCCGTCCATCGGCTCAATCTGACCGTCCATTCAAAACTTATATATATATATATATATATATGTAATAACTTCGTATAGCATACATTATACGAAGTTATACGACAAAAAAACATTTTTTAAAATTTTAAAATATCAGAATTCATTTTTAAAAATTGATAATTCAATATCTACATTTTAAAATCTCGCTACTTCATGCTTTTAAATATTAATTGTGTGAATTTAAAATTGAAATTTCTAAATTTCAAAAATATATTGTAGGATTTTGGAAATTCGAGCTTGAATTTTAAAATACTACAATTCAAAATTTTGAATTCAAAAGTTCCTGAAATTCAAAGATTTGATTTTTATTTATTTGAATTTTACATCTTTATTAAATTTATTGTATATGTGACAAACCATATCAGCGTTTAACATTTATTTGGCATCCACATCATCGGTTAATAGCCACATGGATGTCACTTCATCATTTAACGGTTGCCCTAACGGTTTTGTGACAACGTGTAAACAAAGAAATGTTTAGGAGTCCGAGAAAGTAAAGCTGAGTTCAAGGGTCTAAGTGAAATTCGCTGCAAGCTCAGGGAGCAAACAATGTAATTTTCTCAATCTTATTTGTTGTTACGAACCATCGTATGTATAGTTGTGAAATACTCGGTTTTCTCTTGTAAAACACAAAAATAAGTCCAAAACATTTTTTCTTGTTTGTGAAATATTTCTATATATATGGATTATAACAATGTAGAATAATTGTTGAAATATTCGTGGTTAAGGTCCTGTTCTTTTGAGCTGATCTGAACGGCTGAACAGCTGAATGGCTGAAATGACTAAACTTCGAGAGCTTCTCGAGATAGTCTCGAGATTCGGATCTATTTCATTTAACTTGCTTTTTAAAGCGTTATGACCCACCTTCAAAACAGCGAAAAACGGGCGCAAAAAACTCAAAGCATATGTCTTTTTAAAACGTAGATAAGTCGTTAATTTGTTAAGCCGTTAAGCTGTTAAGCTGAAAAGGAATGGGCCTAAGGCCCGAAACGTATGTTTTACGCGTTGATGCAAAAATTAATATTTTAGCATTACTTGAGCTTCATTTCAGTAGTTCATTGGGTCGTGTTTCTAAAAAATGTTAAATGTCTTCTAGATTGGACATCTATTCTCAAGCAGCTCTCTTAGACAAAGCCGAATTACCATTTGTCAGGCCTATGCTTGCCTTA